>CAXKVI010000001.1:65089852-65318208 GCA_964058755.1 Campiglossa producta
GGCTCTAAAACATGCTTAAAAACTTGAATTAAAAAAATTGATTCCATTAAAGAACTCCTTGAATTATTGCTGCAGCATGATAAAATTCAATAGTCTTGCATCCAGTTTTCACGCTTCCAGTTACAACGGCAACTACTGAAAGAAGTTTTTCAAAATTAAAACGAACTTCCATGGGACAGGAACGCCTGTCAGACCTGTCACTATTGTCCATAGAGGAAGAAATTTTGGAAAACCTGAAGTCATCATCAGCTATAAAGGCCTAATTACATAAAACTTTGTAGGATCCACTTTCATACAAAGTTTATGGAACGTAAAGCGAAGCGAAATTTGTGATTTAATAAATCAGTTTGCCGAAAAAAGGCAAGGAGAGTAAATATTTTGTTTGAATTGTTCGTAAAAATGTTGAAAAAAGTGACAGATGAATAAATTTGATCAGTCCTAAAAAGCGATTATTAGCAATCATAGACCCTTGAGAATTATTATCAAGGTCTAAAACTTTCATAGCTTCAGATTTGTATATATGGCCCAGTTTGAAATGTATACATACATAAGTAGATAAAAAACAGGGATGCAAAACACTTCAAAATCTCTGTGGTTCAGTTCAGTGGCTCAACCACTTCCCGGAAATCTGAGTGGTTCGGATCAGTGGCTCGAACCACCTTGATAAAACTTGAACCAGTTCGTGAACTCGGGTTACACCAAAACATAGTTAATAGAAACGAACCCTTATGAGCTAGAGCAAAAAGGAAATATCGAGATAAAAAGGCAGATCCGTCAATTAGAACATATGGATTTTTATGTTGTTCTCACTAACATATCCGTTTTTGTGAGGTAAACCATGTATTTTCGTCGCTCGCGTTACAAAAAAAAAGAAGGGTATTGATCAACACTTGCCAAATTAATGGTCAAGATGTAATTAGTGATTACTACGTACTAATAAGTTGATATAAGTCAAATTCAATGCCATTGACATCTTCCCAAAAGAGGTATACAATTTCACTTTTTATTTTCAAATACATTCATTATTAAAGCTGTTTTCATGTAGTAATGCTCTTAACTTGACACAATTTCGGTGTAGTGAAATAACGCCCGCGGGCGTTATTTCCTCTTCAAAAGAGAAATAACGCCCGCGAATAATAGTAAATAGCCCCGTGGGGAAATTTAAATTTTCATTTTTTATTTTGATAAAAATTTAAAATATTTAGTCTTATTAATTTAACATTAATTGGAAAAAATTAAATTTTTTTTCATAAAAAAATCGCGCGATTTCTAATTCCAAACTTTAATTTTTTATTTTAATAAAAATTTAAAATATTTAGCCTTATTAATTTATAATTTACTCAAAACTGAGTTAAAAATACTGGGTCTATTAAAAAAAATTTAAAATATTTAGCCTTATTAATTTATCGCGCGATTTTTAATTCCAAATTTTCATTTTTTATTTTAATAAAAATTAAAAATATTTAGCCTTATTAATTTATCATTTACTGAGCGCCGCAGGCGAAAATTAAAATTTTTTATTTTAATAAAAATTTAAAATATTTAGCCTCATTAATCTAACATTTACTCAAGGCTGAGTTTTAAATACTGGGTTTATTAAAAAAAGCGCCGCAGGCGAAAATTTGGAATAAAAAATCGCGCGATTTTTAATTATAAATTTTCATTTTTTATTTTAATAAAAATTTAAAATATTTAGCCTTATTAATTTATCATTTACTCAAAACTGAGTTAAAAAATACTGGGTCTATTAAAAAAAAGCGAATCGCGCAATTTTAAATTCCAAATTTTTATTTTTTATGATAAAGGAATGCAAAGATTTAATAATTTTTCTCTTAAAAAAAAAATAACGCCCGTTATCCGCGGGCGTTATTTCACTGCCTCCACAATTTCATGAAGTTTGCACGTTTTTATAATAGCCTGAATCTAATATAAAACAAATGCAAGGAAATAAAATAAATAAAAGAAGTACGACAGATATTATCGTAGTGAACATAACGGCGTATTTCTTTCTCGGAGGAAAAAACAAAAACAAGGGTTATTGAAAGTTTTTATAAAGCATTTTTTTAACAAAAATTTCTCGAAAACTAATCAACGAATTTTCGAAATTTTTTTCCCATTCGACAGGCAATAGATTTAACTTTCAATTTTTATGCTGTCGCTTGGCGTGTAATACCGCGTAATCGCCAAATGCAATACCACGTACCTATATACCAAAATTTCAGAAATCGAGATTTCGTTGCCCTTTCTAGTAACAATAAAAACAATACCCCAACCCGCAACCATAGGGAAACGTATTGAATAAAAATCGGTGTATCTTTCTCCTGTAAAGTTTTACTTATTTCAGAAGTACTGGGGATCGCGAAGCCGGTGTTGCATCGGCTAAAGGTTATTTTATTGAAGCGTGCTCAAAGGCCGCTAACGCGAAAGGTGCTCTGCACAGACGTACTGGAGTTAGCGTAGCCATAAGATTATTCAATTGTTTGAAATTTGTTTTCACATACGTGTAATTTTTTATAACATATACATTAGAGTGGTTCACAATTATGGACTTTTTGGAAACTCTAAAACGCTACCCCCAATTAGGTATTGTTCCTTATGACAAAAAAAGAGGTTGCTATTTTTTTTTTTTTTTTTTTTTAAGGTGCTTTAGAGGTCGCGCAAGCGATACTAGTTCATATAAGTCGATGTCATAAATCCATCAGTAACGAGTTTCACACAGTCGAAATAGTTTTGAAAAATGCACCGCCATATTGGATCCACCATTTTGAATTTAAAAAAACCGATATCGGATTCGTAATCAGACAACTCATAAACCCCCGAGTACCAAGTTTCAATAAAATCCAATTAGTTTTCAAAAGATTCACCGCCATATTGGACCCGCCATTTTGAATTAAAAAAACTGACATTGGATTCATAATCAGCGATGTCATAAGCCTTCTAGTTGCGAAATATATCCAAAAAACCAATGCGCAATGAGATCAGTGTAGGCGTTTTAGTTGCACCGTTTTCAATTTCGAAACATACTTTCAGGAGTTAAACCCCTTCTACTCATCCAAGAAGGCTATTGAATTGCAGGAATATTCGTCAATGAAAACAGAATAACAACACACAAAAACGCAAATTTTTACTGCACTTAAACATGTTAAAATTAAATTAAATTTGCAAGCATCTCATTTTTTTTATAAAAACGAGTAGCGCGACCTCTAAAGCACCTTAAAAAAAAAAAAACAAAAAAATAGCAGCCTCTTTTTTTGTCACAAGGAACCATATTTCGGGGTAGCGTTTTAGATTTTCAAAAAAAAAATTTTTTTTAGCCACTCTAATATACATATATTTAATGAAATGTAATTCAATTAGTTTTCGAGAAGTTTTGATTTGCTGTTGTTGTTTCCCCCTAAAAAGAAACACACAGGTATGCACACTACAGTAATATCTATAGAAACCCATAGTTTATTTTTAATTTGGGAGTTGGAGCTATTCTGCAGTTAAGCCAATTATTCATACATTACTTTTCATTCATCTTTTCATGGATGACACACTACCTTTCTTTTCCCACTGGGTAGTCAAAACTTAAATAACCAATTAAAGTTTCAGCTTGCTGGCAACGCCATGGGCTTTCGTTTTTGTATGTTTTGTTTTGTTTTTGACAAAACCAAAGTAGATAAAGGAAGTCATGGTACATTTACACTGCACCAAATTTGGTGAATTTGAATGAGTCATTTCGAAACTGTTTACACTGGCAAATTTGCATTTGGCTTCACCTTCCCTGCAATAATCTTCTAAATGCAGAATCAAGAAGGCTTCTGCCTTTTCTTGGTAGAATTGGTCCATTTTCTTAAAAAAAAACTAGTTGAAATTGTTATTTACAGCTGTTCATAATGCAAAAGTTATCACACGTTAATTACCCATGAAGGTTCTTGCTGGCCAATTCTAAATGTGGATCACAGGCAGGGTTGTTATTTTGAGGAACTGTGGATTGTATTGTTCGGCGAATGAGGCCAAATGTGATGGAATTCCAAATTTGAAAAATGAGATTTGTATGGAAAAAAGCGCCAAATTTGAAATTTTTCGCCAAATTTGCCAAATTTGGTGCGGTCTAAATGTTAGACGCATAACGAGAGAAAATAACACTCTTCATTTTTACGCCGTCAAACGGCATGCAGTTGGCTGGAATTTAATGCATTTTTATAACAGCGCAAAAAAAATTATTTACTTTGGACAATACGTCAAGTACCAGTGAGTGCAATTGTTACAATTTTCAGAAAAATTTATGTTTTTAGGCATGCAACTTGAAAAAAATTTATTCTAATTTCGAACCGAACCGAACTTTTTTAGCGGTCTTGGGTTCGGTTCATACATACATACATCTAAAAAAATGGTTCGGTTCGCGATTCGGTTCGAAGACCGACAAACAGCTGTGGTTCGGTTCAAAAACCGGTTCGATCCCAAACCAGTTAGCATCCCTGATACATAAACCAACACCAGAAAACTTATAAAAATATGTAACTTATAAAAAAACCAAATAAAAAATTTCTTACCCATATCTGTTGGAATTCCGCCGTATTGTGTTAAATCAGATCTTATCTTACCTGAAAAAGAAAAATTAATTAACCTCATTTATTTAAATAGCCATAGTTAGGTTTCAGTGAAAACAATATCAAAGTTTAATATACATATATGAAAAACAAACTAGCTTATCTGGCCTTCTGAAAATGCCGTTAGTACTGTCGGGTACTTCAATGGCGGTAAGTAAAACATTTTAGGTATATCAAGTCCTAGCCGCAATTTTGTAATTACCCTGCAGCGAAAGCAACTAGTTGAAAACTAAGTTAATTTCGTTTTGTGTTTTTCCGACAGGGTGGATACTAGATGTATATTGGAACGATTTTTCGTCATCCCTTGTCAATTTTGGTTTTGTAAAAAAACGGTTTCGGCGATCCGCCATCTTCAGTGTTTGATTTCGCCGAAACCGGTTTGTTACAAAACCAAAATTGACAAGGGATGACGAAAAATCGTTCCAATATACAGTTGAAAACTACTTTGCAACTAGTTGGTGCACCGGACCCCACTAGTCAGTGTTTTGTCCTTTTTCCATAAAAGCCACTGGTATTTTTTACGTGTTGATGTCCTACGAAATGTCGATTGTCAGATTTTGACCAGAACATAGCAGTCATCTAATAGTCATGATATACTAGAATTATACTAGTTGTAAAATACCAGTCCCATATTAGTTCAATCTGTACTAGTATGATTTCCAGAAAATGAACTAAACCCATACTAGTCCAAAAAGGAATAGTATAAAATATATTAGTCCAAAAAGCATTGAACCTGGATTAGTATGATTTCAACCAGAATTTTCATGACTTACTCTTTATTTTATCATTTGCCTTAATTTTCATGTTTATTCTTAAGAAAGCAGAGACTATTTGTATTAACCCTATCACGAAAAAGCATCTGTGAATTATAAGAGAAAAAAGAAGCAAACGAAACGAATGAATTTTTTATTTTTGAACTGGTATGAATTCAGCCAGAAAATTCTAGTTGTATACAAGTATGAAATAGATATTTCCTGACTAGTATGAGTTCATCCAGAAAAAGTTAGTTGTATACTAGTATGAAATGGATATTTCCTGACTAGTATGAGTTCAGCAAGAAAATTCTAGTTGTATACTAGTATGAAATGGATATTTCCTGACTAGTATGAATTCAGCCAGAAAATTCTAGTTGTATACTAGTATGAAATGGATATTTCCTGACTCATATGAGTTCATCCAGAAAAAGTTAGTTGTGTACTAGTATGAAATGGATATTTCCTGACTAGTATGAGTTCTGCCAGAAAATTATAGTTGTCTACTGGTATTTTTCTGACTAGTTTGAGGTTTCGATGCCGGGTATTTGCTTTCTTGTAACCAATAAAATTATGAAAATCCGTTTTTGGCAGATTTGAGCAAAACTAGCACACTTCGTTCTCTGCGTCGAAGACTAACACGCGTCAGTTTTCTGCGTGGAAAACACGCTGCGTCGACGCAGAGAACGAAGTGTGCTAGTTTTCTACGCAGAAAACTGAAGCGTGTTAGTCTTCAAAGCAGAGAACGAAGTGTGCTAGTTTTCCACGCAGAAAACTGAAGCGTGTTAGTTTTCCACGCAGAGAACGAAGTGTGCTAGTTTTCCACGCAGAAAACTGAACCGTGTTAGTCTTCGTTGGGAGCGACGATATATGACCAAACCAAAAAGTGTTTTACTTCACCAACCACATTAGACAGTATGAGCCTATTGGAAATATATTTTTCAAATATTAAAAAAACTAAAAAACGGTCAGAGAAATACTAAACCAAATTTGGTTTCAAATTAAATCCAGACCAGTTTTCAAGAAAATTGGCTAAATGAATGGGGTTTCTATTTTGAACCACAATTTTTTGTCGGTTGGCTGGGATTCGAACCAAGACTCCCCGCATCATGCCCGTCTGCTACCACATCGAATACATAAATGTTGTGTGAAAAATACAATCTTAAATAAGCTTTCAAAAATAAATGAAAACAAAACAAAAATTGTATACCGAAAAGGTTTTAATTTGAAACCGAAAAGTTTTAATTTTAAACCGAAAAGTTTTAATTTTAAACCGAAAAGTTTGAAAAGTCACAGCCGACTGCTCTACCGCTGAGCTATGCCGCACATGAGATTTTTGTGGGCAAATTGCAATGAAAAAAAAAACAAAAACCAATTTTAAATTGATGTTTCATTTGGTTCTTAAATCGAAACCAAAAAAAATTAAAAATTTTTGTAGAAGGTGCTATACATGGTAAAATGGAATATTTGTTTATCCCCAGACGAAAATAGAAAATCACTTTCGGAGGTGTCGTATAAGTGTCAGTATGGACGTCACCTCTACGAGCAACAGTTTTTCCATAACTTCCGCGATGAAATTCAACGTCTAGAAAACACTTTATCGAGTCTCCCGCTATAATACATGTAAAATTTCAAAAATGTTGTATCTAAAACACCTTTTTTTTTGTTCATTACACAAAAATTTCTATTAGGGTCAATATGTCTATAAATATACACTAGGAGCAAAATAGAAAATTTTTAATTGAGATTGAATAAGAATGTTTATTGGGTTATTAATAAATACTAATATGTATGTATATTATGGTGACCGTTATTTTTTTTTTCGTATTTTTACATGGGAATCCCCTTAGATGTATTCCAAATAAGAAAAAAACTATATATACAAATTTTTAGATCGTCTGCATAATGATTGGTCGTGCCTTGAGCCCACAAAGTTTGCTAAAAATGCTATTTTTTTCACTATGGCTCGGTTAAATTGTTCTTAACTTCAGTAATATTTATTCTATAGAAAAACTTTATTCTCAAATATTCTAGTTTTTTTAGTTTTATTTTAGTTTTATTCTAGTTTTTAGTTTTATTCTATTATTTATTTTTTTTAGTTTTATTCTAGTTTTTTTAGTTTTATTTTATTCTTAAAACTTTTCGGTTTAAAATTAAAACTTTTTGGTTTGAAAATTAAAACTTTTCGGTTTAAAATTAAAACTTTTTGGTTTGAAATTTAAAACTTTTCGGTATAAAATTTAAACTTTTGGGTTTGAAAATTCAAATTAATTTTGAAATCTTATTCAAGATTGAATTTTGCCAACAACATTTATGTGTGCGATGTAGCTCAGTGGTAGAGCAGACGGGCATGATGCGGGGAGTCTTTGTTCGAATTCCAGCCAACGGACAAAAAATTTATTTTATCTCAAAAAATTGTTAAAACATTTCTGGTTAATAATTGAAACCCGATTCATTTAACCAATTTTCATGAAAACTGGTCTAGATTGAATTTGAATCCAAATTTGGTTTGGTCATATATGTAGTCCAAAGAACTTTAAAATTTAAGTTCAAATTTTTAACCGTGTATCTGATGAACAATGTTGCTCTGTATTAGTTTTTTGTAACATTGATATTTAATTTAGAAAAAATCAAATTACTAAATAACAGCGAAATTTTCACATATCTTCGCGTTCTTTGCCTAACAGTAGTTTACAAATAATTGATTTGAAAAAAAAAAAAAAAAAATACCAAGATATTCATGTATATGGGTGAATTGGCACTGGTATGCCGAGCTGTGAACATATTTTTAAAAAAATTTGTATGGGCAGGTTATCGAGATATCGACAATTTTGTTTCTTTCAGGTATCACTTCATTCAAAAATTCTTTCCGGCAATGATACAAAAGCGATGGACGCAAGCCAAACCTTGTTCGAGAGGAAACTAAAATACGCTTCCAACGACGTATATTATAGAGGGGTGGACCAAACCATCGCTGAGCAATAGCTGGTTGAAATTTAGTCGAATTTTTACGATTTTTGTAAAAAATTTGATTTTAAAATTGTTTTTTTTTTTTTTTATGAGAAGTTGTAAAAATCAGGAACTTTTTCTAAAATTTGTGTGCATAATAACAAACACTTTAAGCATAATATTACCAAGACCTAGAGTACTCCTGTAGGGCGCTTGGGACCAAAATATTAGATTTTGGTTTATGCTTCATATCTTGAAAACTTGAAGTCGTTTCCAAAAAAAAAATAAAATTGGCATAATTAAGTAATAGTTGATTCTCGATGATATATAACCAAAAATTATCATTCATTGTCAATTAGTGCCAAAAGAATGACGTCAAACCCGGAAAACCGGATGAAATTTCGAAAAATTGCAACCTCTGGCTTAAAAAACATATCATACTTTTTTCAAATGAATAAAACACCATATACATTTCGAAAGTATCAACCATTCTCTACCCAAACCCGTTCAGAATTTTGAATTCGGTTGAAAATTGGTTTTTTAATAAATTTTTTTTTTACGAAGAAACTGATAAAACGGATTTTTGGCCTTAAAACCATTTTGGGGGTATTATAAATCTTTTAAAGGGCTTTTCGTGTATAACTCGACTAGATGAACAATCTCTACTAGGTCGCTTCGAAAGTGTAAAATGGCTGTAACACTGTGATATTAATGTTACAAAAAACTAATACAGAGCAACGTTGTTCATCAGATATGTCCCTAGAATATTTGTGAATAAAGTTTTTCAATAAAATAAATATTACTGAAGTTAGGAGCAATTTAACCGAGCCATAGTGTGAAAAATAGCACTTTTAGTAAACTTTGTGGGCCCAATCATTATGCAAACGATTTAAAAGTTTTTATGTATAATTTTTTTCTAATTTGGAATAAGTCTAAGGGGTTTGCCAAGTGAAAATACGAAAAAAAAAATGTTCCATATAACTTGCGGTCACACTAATGTATATAAGTTCCAAATTTTTTTATCCTTCAAAATTGTGTTTACACCGTAAAAGTGTAAAATGTAAACAATGGATTTACAGCCACAAGTGCATTGCTCAGCACTCTTAAAATGTAAAAAGTGGAATGTGGCACCGAGAAGTGTGCTAAGTTAAAAGAGCTGTGGTGTACAGTTTAAAAATTTGATTTAATAGCAGTGATAGGCCACGTTTGTATTTAAATATGCTTTGCCGCCTCTGGCGCCCGTCAGTTGGCAACCAGCTGCTAATTCTGTCTATCAGTTGAGTCGATGAGTAAGGCAAAGTGAGGGGGAAGGTTCCGAAACTTAGAAAAAGCTTTTGTGTATGAATAAAAATCTAGAAAAATGCCAACTTTTTTATCTGAACGAATTCACATACTTATTTAAATATTCAACATACGTACATGTTCATAATTTTTTGTTAAATATCGGCATACAATGTACAGACAACAACCTGTTAAAAATATTTTTAGATATTTAGAGACTACGCATCATTGAAAAATCTATCCCTACAGTGTTCGTTTTTAAATGCATAAAATGCAACAATTGCACACTCTTATAAAATATACCGTTTAGCTTAATTTCGGGTTCGTAACAACTATACCGGTAACGTAAAAGAACTTTGAGTACATGCTGCCTTCCCGCTGGGTTCAAAATATGCCTAATTCGGGTAGAGCGTAATCAACGCTAATGATTTGTACACAACAATGGATAAAAGTTTCACGATAGTCGAGCCAACACCGTAGGTTAAATAAACAAATCTTCAATAAATCAAAAAATTCAAGTTCGCGAACTCTAAAAACTTAAATGATTGTTTCAAATTTGTTCCGATCTGTATGATTACTTTTTGTGTGTATCCTAAGCTGGTCAGATCTATCGACTTAAATGATTGTTATACATAGCTGTTTGCATACCACTTTTGCTTGCAAGATGAATGTATTAGCCAGTGATGAGCAAAAAATCGACATCGGTAATTTTTCAGTGATTGGAAGTCGAGCGAATCAGCCAAGGCTTTGCACTTTGACCGAAAATTGGTACATACATACATACCTACCTACATATCGTCGGAGAAAATGCAAAACCGAACATCGCAATTCTGCAAAACGGCACATACGTAGCCGCACAAATTTTACAGGAGACACTGAAAACTGATTAACTTTTCTACGAGCCACTATGTGGTGGGTCTAATTCAAATGTCATTTTTTCATTATATTTCACCATCCCCGATTTTTTTGTTACTAATGAATGGATCCGGGTACCCAGAAGTCCTGGTAGGCAAATCTCATTTTTGACAGAAATTTCGAATGTGCGGTTTTGCAGAAGTGCGATGTGCGGTTTTGCACTTTTTCCGACGATATATATCTACGCCTATATGTACCCTGGAAAAATTGGCCGGGAATTAGTTTCTTTCTTTTAATTGGCCCTTATGGACTGACAATTGCAATAGCCCGATTCTACTGGTTCTTATAACTTACATGTGTCCTGACAAGCAAGCTGATAATAGCACCATTAATTTGTGTAGCAGACTTAGGCCCGGTTTTTCAGTGCAAGTTTAAACCACAGACAAAGCTGACTGGGGTTTATCTCATACAAATTGGCCGTTTAAACTAAGTTTAAACTCGCACTGACGTACCCGTTTCTGTATAAAAGGGTACAATTGGTCTCTTCATAGGGCATGCTTAAACAAATCTAAACAGTTCAACTCATGTATAGAAATCAGCCCTGACGTAGTCACATGCTCCTGTACGACTCATGCGAATTAACTTTAGACTAATCGCATTTTTTGCAGGGTAGATATGTACATATGTATGCACAATCTGGCTTGTTCGATGTAGGTAATGTTACGATGTGTGGTTTCGCAATAAATTAAAAATCGTTCATAACAAAGATGCGGCTGCTTTTGATTTCACGAAGTGCTTTCATTAGCAGTTTTTGAACATCAGTTTTGGAACCACTTCGTTTCAACGAAAGCCCATATTTTCTCAATTACGATTTGTGAGCGTCCCAATATTTACATTACGCTTATTAACACTATTGCTTAAAATACAATTGTTTATTAACGTGAAATATTTTGGTATACTCATAATAATATAGGCAATTAAAAACATATTTTACTTTGCTTTTTAGACAAATGGTCGGAAAACGCACTGGCGTCTATTTTGCACACAGCAAGACCTCGACAGATATGGCACGCATCTTTGCAGATACACATGGTGTATTTATTTGGTCGGCAATTAAGATTTATATCAGCTAAAGATGAGCAATAAAACTCTTCAAGCAAACGTTATGCTGCAAGTGGGAAGTAGAGATATGTAAACAAGCACAGGAAAATACAAGAAGTTGCTGAAAACCACACAAACAGCTGACTACATCTGTGGAACGGTGGCGGCAACAAAGCTAAACCTTGGTAGCTACCTTTTAAGATTTAGGCCCGGTTTTTCAGTCCAGGTTTAAACCACAGACAAAGTTGACTACAGTTTATCCCATACAAACTGGCCGCTTAAACTAAGTTTAAACTCGCACTGAAAAACCGGGCCTAAAACGAAAGTAGTAAATCTTTTTAATCTATTTTACGTTGTATCTTTTTTTTTATTATTTGTTTCATGTTTAACATTGGAGGTATGTGTGGCGAAATTGTGCAGTAGCATATACAAATATTATTACAATAATTTTAACGAGTATTTTATTAATTTATGTTATTACCGGGAAGTGCAGAACACAACAGCGCCGTCTGGAAATAAGAATGGTAGTCTATCAATGTGCTAGTTGGCTTTTTATGAGTACCGATTTCTCCCTGAGAACTTATGCTCAAATTCTTAAAATGTCGACAGCTTGAACCAAAGTATATTAAACAAAGTAATAGTGAACTTGACAGTTCTCTCTTTTCTGTAGGAGTTTTCCCGTCAAATGAAAAAAAATATGAACCCGTACTGTTTAAGATTTTTAAATTTTTTCAATAGTGTGAAGAAATAGCAAATTGCTTCATATAAAAACAATACCGTTTGCCTCAGGTCCTTGCACTTTTAAATAGAGTTTCATGACCCCTGCGGGTTAGGGGTTTAGAATGGAATGGAATGCCTGTCGCAAAGGGCGACTAAAATCCATTTCGACCACGGTCACCGGGTTGATGAAATCGGCAATCGGAATAGTCCCACAAGGTGGTTCGGCAGCTGTAAGAGCATAGACTCAATACCGTACAACTCTGTTTGGTCCGTCACGTCCCTCTTACAACAGCAGCAGCAAAACCGGTTAATTTCTCGAAACCGAAAACTTTTTCATAAATTGATTACTTCATTTCGCCGACACATATTTTCCTTGATAAGACGGTAACCTGGTTTTGACTTCAGTATAAAAAAACTAATGGAAACCAATCCACCAGTTTCTGCGACACTATGGCGACAACCTTCTTGGGGGCCAACGACGGAAATCGACAAATATTCAATACTCGCTATTTTTATAACGCAAAGGCCCGAAAGGAGGTAGATTCCAAAGTGGCCAAAGCTACTCCATTACTGTTTGGGCTAGCATATTTCGCAGTATTGATAATTTTTTGGCCTGAGCAAATGCATTTTAATTTTTCAGTAAAACAATTGTATGGGACACAAAAACTGTGCTTTGGTGGAAAAGGGTTAATACGGTTGTTTACATTTTTTTGAAGGTAAAACTCCTACAAAAACAAAATATTTCAGTTGTCAGTTCTACCTTGTTGAATTTGCCTTGGCTTGAACAAAAGACCCCTTGTAGCGTACTGCGGTAAAAGTACATACATACGTTCAATTCAGCTTAACAATGTCATAAATGTCAATGTATTCGGCATTACCAGTCGACTACCCTTCCAATGAAAACCTTCCAAGTACATATCTCAAAAGTCTTCAACCCACAATGTCATTATTTCGAAATTTTGTCTATATACCAAAAAAAAAACAAATTTTCTTAATTTTTAATTTGTCCTAAGGGGACAAATTTCGAAAAGATCTAATAAAAAATTGACTTTGCTTACGATGTACCTTAAAGTTTTTTATAAGTTGCTCAAATACTATTAGTTATTAATCTGAAGAGGGTCCTTAAAATGATAATGAATTTTGCACCTGAAAAATTTATTCTTCCGGGTTACTTACATAAATATGTATGTCTATTTTACACCACTTAAATACAATCTTATTAAAGATGGGAAAAGATACTGTATTATTACAAGACATATTTGCTTTCTCTCCTTTTAAAAAAACTCCTCGTTTTGAGTTTATGTACAAGCATACAGCTTTGTAGATAACCACCATTTATATTAGATTTTCTAGAGTTTTGAAAGTTGAAAGATTTAACTTAACTAGTATCGCTTGTGATCGAAACATCGACCAATAAAATCTGGTTGTGATGACTGTAGGGGGTTATGGGGTCGCTAGCCCCGTACCCCCATCCTTAAATTTCGGGGACGCCCCTGAAAATACCGACTATACCTCAGTATTTTTCAATTTCCTTTCCATCGGTGCATATTTCATTCAAATCGGTCAAACGGTTCGCTCACGGGAGGTTCCTAAAGTTTTTCATGTGGCGTATTTATATATATAGGTACTATTATTATTTTTATTATCAGGCCTTTTAAAGTTGTTATTTCTTATTTATATGGGTGAAAACACAAAAGTAGTCCAACTTGATATCATCAGTCAATTAATGGGAAAGTTTTAAAGCGACTTCATATAATAAAACAGATAATGAAAATTCATAGCCCTATTTATATATTCACTCGATTTTATTCACATATTATATACATAAGGCAGTTTGTAAAATTATGGTATAAATCCTCGTGGCGTCAGTCCCCTGGCATATCACAATCCCTTAAGCGGTTAATAAAGTTGTCGTCAAAACAAATATCCAATATTTATTCCATATTTATTTGTTTCTATGCTTTATTTAATATCTATTTAAAACATATTCAATAGATTTACTAATACGATCTAAAATAATATGTTTAAAAAACGGAAATAAACTTTGTCATCGTTGTTTTCCGTTAGTCTCCTGGGCCAGGTTAAAATATGAAATTCTCACAAAATATTGCCGGACGTTGAATAGTTCATTGTGCAGGTTAAATGGCAGTGCTTCAGTGAGATGTAGAACAAAAAATATTAACGGTAGCCATTATGATATCAGTTCTAGCGTAACTTTTACCCAGTCTATTTATACGGTTCCACTCAAATCGCGATTGTCCTGGCTAGCTCCTTTTTTCTTTAGTAGCTATACTTCGTTTTAATTTATACATGGTTAAATGTGAGTCGTATCGACATATTATCTTAAATATTTACTTCTTAGGACGTTAACTTTAGATGTAGGTAATCTCATATTTATGTGCAATTCGTCCTTCTCCTGGCGTCATTCTCCTGGCTTTTGCACTGATATTCGATATACAAATTAGATTTTTTTGAGTATGTAGTATTGTAGCTCTTTGAATTTTATAACAAGATTTAAGCCGATTAGAAAGTTCCCTGATTTTTGCGAATTTATTTGCAAAAATGCAGAATACAAACTCCCAAACTAAAAAACAAAATATAGGGATAGATACATATAGTTAAGGAGAGTATAACTGTATTTTTTTTAGCGGGGGAAACAACAACAACAAAAGTTATTGAAGGTCAAACTTCATATGAAGCATTTTTTAAATTACAATTACTCGAAAAGTACCAAACCGATTTTGAATATTTTTATACCATTCCATTAGTACTTTGATTCCCGTGAATTGCTGTTATTCGCGAAAAAATGCAAAAACTCGCGAAAGAGTTAAAAAAGTGACCGCCCTGCATAGGATAGTATAATGGTCTGATTTTATAAAACGAAACGCGACGCGTAGAGTCACGTTCACCCCAGTGAAACCCAATTCGTAGTTAATAAATCACTTGTTGTTGTTGTTGTTGCTGTTGTTGTTTTTGTTGTTGTTGTAACGAGGTGTAGTCCTACCCAACGCGTTTTTTCCCTTAACCTAATTGTCATCAATATCTTCTAACGGGAGTCCAAGGAAATTAGCAGTTTCAATAGGGTTGGACCAAAGAGAGATGGGTGTTAGAAGAGTGGGCTCAGATGAGCAAGAAAATAAGTGATTGGTATTGTGGGGGGACGAGCCGCATGCCGGACAAACATTCGGCACATCAGGGTTCAGTCTAGATATGTAGGAGTTTAACCTGCTACAATATCCAGAGCGTAATTGAGCCAGAGTGACCCTTGTCTCTCGAGGAAGATGACGCTCCTCTTCAGAAATGCCAGGTGTTGCGGCATGTAAGACATTGTTTAGCGGACAGAGCGCAGAGTAATGGCAAACAGACGTTGTATGGATATGCCCCAAGGCCTGTTTATGCACCTGTAGATCAAACGGCGTTGTAATATAGTGTCGGATCTCATCAAAATGTTTACGTAAATGCGATCTTATGGTCCTAGGAGGCGGAATGAGTTCAAGCAGTTGTCTACCGGGATGCTGTGATTTACAGCAATTCAGTAGGTACTGCTTGTTTAGCATTTCATTATGCTCCCTAACTGGAAGCATTTCCACCTCATTATGTATATGAGATATAGGTGACATAAGGACGCACCCCGTAGCGGTTCTGAGCGCGGTGTTTTGACAGGCCTGAAGCTGATTCCAGTGAACGTCTGCAAGCCCCGGCGACCATATCGGCGACGCATAGTTCAGGATCGGCCGACCAATTGCCTTGTACGTTACCAACAACGTTTCTTTGTCTTTACCCCAAGTACTGCCGGCTAGTGATTTGAGGATTTTGTTACGGCTCTGTAATTTTGAGACAATTGCAGCTGAATGGGCAGCGAAAGTGTGTATGGTGTCGAAAGTCACTCCTAAGATTTTTGGGTGAGAGACAGTGGGTATTTTATGATCACCTACATAAATTTCTAATTCCATGCCAACCTGCGCTGCCCACGTCGTGAATAAGGTCGCCGAAGACTTTGTTGGCGACAATGTCAAGCTTCGGGAGTAAAGAACTCGACTAGAGAGGGGAGATAACCATTTATTTTAGAGCACAGCTCATCAACGGAAGTACCAGTTGCCAATATCGTGCAATCGTCTGCGTAAGAAACAATCGTAACTTCTTATGGTGGAGGAGGAAGCTTCGAAATATAGAAGTTAAACAATAACGGGGAGAGGACACCACCCTGTGGTACCCCTTGTTTTATCTTCCTGGCTTTAGATTTTTTGTTTCTGAATACAACAGACGACCGACGACCACTGAGATAATTGGCGGTCCAACGCTTTAGACAGGGGGGGAGTGACGAGTCTTCCAAATCAGCTACAAGTTGCCCATGATTCACTGTGTCAAAAGCTTGACTCAAATCAAGTGCAACTATCACCGTCCTGTCATTAGGCCTGTTTTGATTTAGACCGTCAGTTATCTGAGTGTTTATGACATTTAGAGCAGATGTTGTGCTCCTACCTTTCCTGAAGCGATGTTGGTGCTCAGCTAACATCAAATGTGATGTATAGAGCGGGAGTAAGACCGCTTCAAGTGTCTTTACTACTGGCGAGAGGAGTGATATCGGGCGATATGACTCCCCAACGTTAGCTGGCTTGCCAGGCTTTAGTAGTGGGATCACAGTTGCCTGCTTCCATTTGTCGGGTATGACAGCTGTGATAAGAGACAAATTAAAGACGGCAGTTAAATATTTAACTCCCGCTAGGCCGATATGCTTTAGATGCACCATGGCTATGCCATCAGGGCCGATGGCTTTGGAATTTTTGGCCTTCCGGATGGCCTCTTGAACCTCTGTAGCGGTGATGCGAACGGGGGCATAGTTTTTGTGTTTATGCGCGCGCCTGAAGATTCCACGTCTTCTCCTGTCTTGCGCAGGGTGTGGGACATATTGTCGACAAAAAGCCTGCGCACATTTCCTGGGGTCATTTAATGTCTTGTCACCAAAGGTAATGTCGAAATTTTTTGGTGGACCCGAAGGATTCGACAAGGACTTGACGGTGGACCATACAAGACATGAGGTGTTCCTCCCATTTGGTTTGTTTGTGTACGTTAACCAGCCGTCTGATTTCCACGTTGAGATCACCGATCTGTGGGTCAGAAGGATCGATGTTGCGTATGAGGTCACGTTCGTTGGCCAAGGCTGCGGCCTCAGCTGGGAAGTTAGGTCTAATATCTTTTATCCTACCAGCTGGTATAAAACGGGCTGTAGCCTTTTTAATGACCTCACGTATGTTACGCTCGCCAACGTGTACGTCAGTGGGAATGGGAAGATCGCCAAAGGAGCTCTCCGTGAATTCCAAAAAGCCGACCCAATTAGCCTTTTTGAAATTCACGTATGTTCTCTTCTCCGAAGTAATGAAATCCGTGGCACGATCGACGGACAGGATGATAGGCAGGTGGTCGGATGACAAGGCCACCATAGGTTGCCAGTTTATGCTGTTAATTAACCCCGGGCTAACAATAGTTAGGTCCGGGGAGCTACTGCAGTTAACAGCCATCCTAGTTGAGGTGTCTCCGTTCACAGTACAGAAAGAGGAAGTGTCAATTTGCTCGGCTAACTCCCGTCCTCTGCCGTCCACAGAAAGGTGTGAATGCCACATATCATGATGGGCATTAAAATCGCCCATGATGATACGGTTATCGCCACAAAGAAACGCCCTAAGGTCAGGACGATAACTTCTGGGGCAGCAGGTGACGGGAGGAATGTATATATTGATTAGCTCGAGATCAACACCACCAGCTTGTATAACTATACCCTGACACTCTAAGGCATGGGTCGGCAGATTTGTAAATGCAGGTGTATAAGTGAGAACGCTTATACACGCGCTGTGATCGTCCGAACTATAATTTTAACATTCGCTGACCAAACAAGCGACACCCCCACGTGATGTGGTTTCGCCCCTTGCCCAGCGACGACTAAATCATTTGGTAAACAAAGAGCACAACGTGTCTTTGTAATGAATCCAACTTGTTTGACTGATCTTAAGATCTATGGGGCGCCGATGCTTGCTCTAAGGGTAAGTCTCTTTGGTCAGTGTTGATATCAAATTCCCCATACTGCACCGTATGGTGAACAAGGACGCGAGACCACCTCCGCCGTCCGTACGGTCATGCCGGAGTACGTGGTAGCCTCCACTCGCTCGGAGATTCGAGTGGGGCCAAGTTTTGTCTCCTGGATTGCAGCAATTTTGCTTTTATGTAGCTGCATAAATGTGGTCATCTCCGCTATCTTGCCGGTCAAGCCGTTGCAGTTAAATTGCAACAATTTGAATTGCGAAGGAGAGGCAATGGTCACTCTGGGAGTTAAAGACTGATGTGTACGCCTAGATGGTGGTAGGCTATGTCGCGATATTGATCTCCGTTGCAGTCCGTTGCGGCGGATTTCGTTCATTATTAGATGAGTGTACATCCGTCGGCATTGAGGGCTGCACAACTCGACAGCAAGACGCGACGAACACATCAGTCCAGAGATTTCTGTTTGCGAGCCCAGAACATATGCGTAGGTGACATAGGCGTAGGCAGGAGTTGCACTTGACCGATGCCACAGACGCATATATCCTATGCCGACATACAGTGCACGAAGAGTGAGGGACCTGAAGTTGATGGACTTGACTTTCATTCGAGCTAGTGCCGGAAGAAATTAGTAAAGGGTTTAGAGACGGGGGCTGAAACTCAGTAGTGCTAAAAGCATCAACTGATGTGCTACGAAGAAAGTAGCCATGAGTGGATGCTTGAGATGTTGATGCACTAGGAAGCAAGCTACAGCCGGGAACACACCTGTTCTGCTGGGCAATATAAGTATTGCAGGTCGTGGAGACTTAATTTATAGAGGGCGATAAGGCAACATTTGAGCGTCGCTTGCCTCGGGACGTCCTAGGACGTGAACAGCAGGGCGCCACAAAACTTTTGTAGAAACTAGTGGGCCGATGTGTTTTAGGATCTAGTCCGGAGCAACTAGATTTATGCAACCAACCTTTGCATGATGCACACTGTACTGAGTGTGATCGTTTTGTATATATTTTCTTCAGACAAACGCAGCAGAACCATTCTCTTGGGCCAGGATTTGGCTCAATGCCAGCCCGGATCAAGAGAATAAGGAGCAGCCGTGCTGCAAGGGGCTGTTCCGGGGATGACAATAGGTGAGGGAATCGTGACGCGTTAGACAGGGTCACTTCGAAATGTATTGCTCTTGGCCGAGTCATTATAAAAAAACAACCCGGGTCTTTTCGGTACGAAGGGTAATGTACAAGTACAAATACCGTTCTCGCAGAACCGGCAATACGTGAAACGAAAACTTCGCAACTGTCAGTGACTGGGTGAATATGAGTACGTTTCTTACGTTTTTTGGTAACATATAAGAACGCGAACTGACGCGAACCGTCATTTTAGCTGTCAAACTAAACACTTGCTTTTGGGCCGCGTTTGCTGGATTCACTTTTTTTATTTCTGATATTTTTTTAGCAATTTAAAAAATTAACAAAAAAAAGAAAACAATTTGAGGCGTGGGTAATTTGACGATAATAAAGCGTATATTTGTGAAAAAAACCCAATATTATGACAGAGCTGAATTTTCGTAGAGAGCTTAAGTTCACCTTGTTTCAAAAAATGTCCTGAGACAAAGTTGTAGATCTGAAAATTCTCTACAAAAATTATCGTTTTAACACATACTAGAGTGTTCGGGGAAAATCCTGAAAAGTCTATACATGGCATATATGGTATGCGCATATAATATGTAGAGGTAATTTCACAATCCCGTTATTTCATTACTGGAGACTAATAGAGAAATTCAAGGTCTACAACTTTGTCTTAAGTAATTTTTAGAAAAAACTTACCGTTTTCGAGAAAAATCCAAAAAAACCTAAAATTTGGACTTTTGACCCCGAACCACTTTTTTTAGAAAACATGGAATCGATTGGGACTTCTTAGTATTTTTTCTAACGGGGAACAAAAATTAATTAATTTAACCGCGGTCCTACACCATCTATCACATAACACCCTTATATTACATGCAACAATTTGCATATTTGTTTGCAAACATATACATATTTCGCGTCTATCTATATATAAATACGCCACATGAAAAACTTTAGGAACCTCGTGTGAGTGAACCGTTTGACCAATTTGAAAGAAATATGCACCGATGGAAAGGAAATTGAAAAAAAAATGAGGTATAGGCGGTATATTTTCAAACACAAACACACCCTCACTATAACACTCTTTTCACAAAATTTTATAATTTCTTCCTTTTTTATCATAACTCAACAATAAAAATAAGGCAAGCGCACTAAAACATTTTATTTTATTTTGTGGCTTGTTTAAATCTTTGTTTGTGTTCGCTTGCGGAATTGCCAACTACCGCGAACGCAGACCAGTGACTGTGCGTGATTACGTAACTGGATGAACGCGAAAACTTACGTGCTTATAAATTACGAACTTGAAGGTGATGGTGAACGTGAATGACCGCGTCGCCTCTAGTCACCGTGATTTAGAAAATCAGGGCATAATAAGAAGGCAAGAAGTGCATACCGCGCAGCGTATACGTAAAATGTGGTAAAAAATAAGTTTTCAAAATAAGCCCCAAAATTGTATCACTTTCGTATTTTCACCCATATATATTTCATATTTCTTTAAATTTTACAATATTATTACCTTTTTGAGGGGTAAGATATAATTATATATTTCTCTTTAAATTTGAATATAATATCGACGTGCCATACGAAAACTAACACCAAGCGTTTGTGCCTGAAGAAAACTAACACTTTCAATTTGTGTCTGACGAAAACTAACACTTTTCATCTAGATTATCCAGTTAAATAGTTATCATCTTTTAAAAACAGAAGCAAAAATTCAGTTGCAAGATTATACATAGGATTAAAAGGAAATTA
This sequence comes from Campiglossa producta, assembly GCA_964058755.1. NCBI lineage: Eukaryota > Metazoa > Arthropoda > Insecta > Diptera > Tephritidae > Campiglossa > Campiglossa producta. The sequence continues at coordinate 65,111,012 of CAXKVI010000001.1, forward strand.
GTTTTTTTTCAGCTGCAACATTTTATTGCTTTCAGATAGGCGGTTTTGCATCTGGTAGATAGGTGGTTTTGCATAGGCATCGACGATATATTGAATGCATCATATAAAGGGGGTGCCCCCCATAAATTCAGACAGAAAAAAATCAGAAATACAATTTTTCTGAAAAATTTATTCAGAATTTTGACTTCTGAATTTTTGCTTCTGATTTTGACTTTCTGAAAAAAGATTTCTGAAGAAAAAATTTCTGAAAAAGTGTGTTTCTGAATTTATGGGGGAACCTACTCATGGTTTTTAACAAATAAATAAATAAATATATAAACCTATAAAGGGAGTATCTACAACGTAGATTCTACATATGCGTTGTAATATGGTGCTAGCAACAACAATAATATGCCCCAATTAGATAACATCATCCAAATCAAAACGATTTATGGTTTGCTTGCTTCTTGACTTTGAGGCTGATGCCACTTTCAGCGTTTCCATCGCCAATGTCGCCTACTGCCATTGCACTGTTTTCACTAGTAAATAAGTGCCTACTACTTGGTGTTGCAACTTTATGTATGAAATACACATATACCCCGTTGTGCTAATATTTTAAAAATAAAAATATACTCCTTAGTAGTCGAGAGAATCAAATACGAGAAAAATAACAATTTAAATCTGATGAAAAGGCCATCACCAATCGACATCAAAAAAAAAAAAATCTGATGAAAGGGTACTACGTGGTTTGCTTGAATAATTCAATTTTCTTTTCTGGAAGACAAGGCAGCAAGCCCAACATGCAGGTGCCCTTTGCATAACCTTTTGTAACATGACAAAGCAAACCTACAAGAGGGCTGCGAAACTTTAACAGGGTAACAACACTCCACATTATTTCTAGATACAGGTAAAATAAAAATAGCTACTGAATTACAAAATTTTCGAGAACGAGAATAAGGGAGAGGAACACTGTAATTTTTTTCTGGCGAAAAATACAAAAACACAAACTCAAGCAAGCATGTCCACACAAGCAGTGTTTCTTTGTTTATTTTATTGAGTTAATTTTTTTAGAATCTTTTTATTGACGGATACCAATGCAGTTTGAGCCAAACTATCGGTACACAGAGCAAAAAGTCACATAAAATGCCCTCTAAATCAGAAGGATTTCACTATGATATTTTTCCAATAAGATGCCCGTCTTATTATGAATGGGTATCTCTTTTTAATAAAACTGAGTAGATAACCACATAATATTAAGAAGATTTTCTTCTTAATATTTCAAAGTAAAAAAAAAAAAATGAACGCTCACAACCCAGATGTCTAGTCTAATCTACTCTACCATGCCGTCGTATACTTAACTTGCCAACGTCTAATTACACCTTTGTTCTTTTTGCCTCACCACATGTCCACTTGCCTTATTGCCTTCACAGCGAATCGAACTAAGAATTATTAACTGCTGAACGGAGATATCTACCATGATGCTATCGTGTACTTGTGGTTGGTAGCGTCGAATTACACATTTGAAGAAGGTATACTTTTACATATGTTGAGACGTTAATAGCCAAATTTGAATTAATAAGGGATCTTTTAAAAATAAATAGTTTTCCTTTTCAATAAATTCAATATGAATCTAGGGAAAATAAGAGGATGTTCTCATTAATTTACTTTATACAAGTTTTCTCATAAAAACACGTAGATTTCTTCTAACAATTGAACGTTTTTGGCAAAAAAAAATCATAAATAAGAAGCTAACTCCTTCTTTTTAGCCGATTTCCTTTTCAATAAATTTGAGAAGAAATTCAAGCTAAAATCTAGAAGATTTCCTAGCACAAATTTCTTCAAATTTGTCCCCACTCGCTCTCCCCGGCCAAAAAGCTTTTTTAGACGTCGATATCTTTGATTATAGGTGAACTTTTTGGTTCTGTGTATATATATATCCCTCCTATTAGGAAATATTCCTAACAGATGGAAAGGGGATAAGGTCGTATTTATACCGAAACCAGGGAAGCCGGAGAATTTGCCATCATCGTATCGACCGATAAATCTCAGTTCTTTTCTCCTTAGATAATGGAAAAATTTTTGGATCACCACATTAGGGAAGTAAACTTGAAGAAACCCCCCCTGTGTAAAAACCAATTCACGTATCAACCCGGAAAATCTACGGAGACTGCTATTTATTGCCTTATGGAAAAAAATGAAAAGGCCATAGTGTCTAAAAGCATGTATGCATTTATCAGGCTTGCCAGATTAGGGGCTTTAGCGCCAATTAGGCGCTTTTTTCTGACTTTTCGAGCCTTGAAACTTAAAGAAGCGGAAATGGCGTTTTTTTGATTTTGGGAGATATTTTCCCCAAACGCAATTACTATCAAGGAAATACTTTCAAAAACTTTTGAACTCGGAATATATATTTTTTGTTAAGATGTGGTTGCTACTGTGTGATATGAGATAAAAAACCTGAGGAAGAGCTAAAATTTATAAAAAGCCTCCGCATAGAGCAATAAACTGAAAGGTCATACACAATAGATCGTGAAAATGGCCGCAGTGTAAGAAGGCCTCATACTAATAATAATCGGTATATATCGAGCCTTGTGCGCAAAAAATACTTAAGAGCCATTCTTTTCGATTTTAGCTATTTTTTGAAAATCGATAATTGCTTATCAGAGAGATTTATAGATACATATGTACATACCTACATAGATATTGTACCTACGTACTGAAGTTAGTATGTATCCATCCCATATAAAACTGAATAATTTGTTAAAGTGGTGTAAATGTGATATCATTAATATTCACAACTTGGTATAAACCCATACATTTACATGTTCATTATACATATTTAATGTTGTTGAGAAGCACCGGATGCGTGGCTGCTCATTTTTCTTGTAGCCATATCACGACTGCTGGTCAAAAGAGAAGTTGCATAAAGCAAAAGTATGCAAGCATAAAACTCGTTGACGTTGTTTGGTCAGTAGGCCACGATTGCTCTCATATTTTATTTTAATTACCATATTACGATATTCATATAAATAATCTAACCATTCTAAATGGATGGATGATGTATTGTATTTTGCTGCTGTTAGATACATACATCATTTTCAAATATTTTCGTAAATTATTTTGAATGCATTTAAATGTGTACAATCTTGTTTGAGCGAGTACTTTAAAACAGGGCTGCAAACGGGGTTTGAACTGAACCACTCCTTTTTTTTACTTTGTGATTAAAAAAAACGAACCGAAGACATTTAAAAAAATAATGGTACGGGCTAGATCGAAATGAGATCTACCTACTAGACGAATTCTTTACCTAATTTTCCTGCAGCGCCGATTGTTTACTTCGGCAGTTAAAAAATAAATCTAGTTCATAAATGTTTTTGTTGCATACATTTTGTATACAGAATTGAAAAACTTTAACCGAACCGAATCATGGTTCAAAGATATTCATGAACCGGCTTTTGTACCCGTACAAGTTTGATCGAACGGCCTCAAACCAGTTAACCGTACCGCAACGAGTTTTAGAGTGGTTTTCAGCCCTGATTCAAACACACAACGATGAAGCAACAGTATAAAACATTAAGGGCCAGTTACATAAAACTTTATTTTGACTTTACCTCAAACTTTTACTTTGACAGAAAAGTTCAGTATACGTATTTAAACGAAGCATGGCAAATTGGAGACCTCAAAGTTGGAGCAAGGTTAAAATTTGGCAAACTGTCAAATTTTGCTTGCTTTGCTTGCTTTGACAATCAGACGTTGATGACTTTGCTGTAATTAAAGAATAAAAAGTTGGAGGAAATAATAATTAATGCATTTTTTCTCTATTAAATTAATAAATTATCCAAAACACTCTGAATGCAAAGAAATAAATAACGAAAAGAAATGTATAAAAGAGAAGCGTCAAGGCGTTCATTGTAACATACCTCTGAAGTTGGAAGCAAAGTTTTAAGGTAGCAAATGTCAGGCGAGGTTAACAAAGCTTTATGTAGTTGAGGCTTTAGTGTCAACTAAATGTTTCCGTAATGACAGTTACGAATTTGGTGGAGAATAGAGGATGAAGAGAAGCGAAACAAGTAACTTGTTATCAGTTCGTTTGGTCATATTTTCCGGTTTGTTGCAAAAAATATGTAGTTGTATTAGAGAGCAGCTGAATGCATAATTAAATAAGTCATTTCAACTAAAGAAAATTTTATTCATATTAAATTCAAAATATGATTTGAAGGAATATAAAAATAACTTTATTTTTAAGAAAGGAAAGGTGTTTAAATGTTTAAAACGAATTTGTTGGATGTTGGCGTTGTATCAGTACTACTTTTCTTACTTGCCCGATAGACGTGGGAACGGTGTCCCTGACTTCAGAACCAGGTTGGATGTAAATTTTAGTCACCTCTTACGAGGGATATATGTACATATATACCCAAATCGGATATATTCGAAGCGCCCCAAGCCGCTGGTGGTGAATTGTTGGCTCACACAGAAAAATTTCTTAAATTTTTAGTTAACATGATTCATGTTAAATCAACATGAACACCTCTTGTACGTAAAACAAAAACAATTTCGGAAAATCAACACGAACATTTTAACATGAAGCGTATGGTTAAAATAACATTAAGTACTTCTGCATAAGAATTACATTAGTGTGTATCCCTTACACTATATTCGGTTTGTTTTAACATGAACAAGTGTTGTTTTCGACTGCCATCTGTTCCCCAACATTTTAACATGAAGCGTATGGTTAGAATAACATGAAATATTTCTGTATTAGAATTACATTAGTGTGTATCCCTTACACTATATTCGGTTTGTTTTAACATGAACAAGTGTTGTTTTCGAGCATCATCTGTTCCTCATCAAAGCTTGTGAACAGAATTGTTCTCAAAAGCACAGAATTTAAGTCAGTGTGTAGATACCGACTTGATGAAAAGTTGTAGATATTATAAATAATTAATATATTGTGAAATTTATAGTTTCTTAACTTGCGAATAAGTTGTGAAGTTTTGCAAAAAGTTTTGGGTAAGTAATTTGTGTTGTTTTTCATATTTTGTAAACGTTTCCTGCTAAAACACGTCCAAAAATGGGGTAGGTTAAAAACAACGCGCACTATACATAAATACCATGGAAACGCTTTAGAATTAGGGATACCGGGTAGAAAAGGCGTCGTTTGATACTTATCCCTACATTAATTGGACGTGTGCTACCAGTTTTACAATCGCTTGAATAATTTAAAGAGCTTTCAATGTAACAATTTTTATTTAATTTTCAGATTGGGGCTTGTTGTTGCTGTTTTCGATGCAGAAGTTGCCAATGATTGCATTAAAATAAGAATATGTATATGTATGTACATATGTGTACTTTTATTATTTAACATGCTGATCGTGTTAATTTAACATGATAGATCGTGTTAATTTAACATGATGATCGTGTTAATTTAACATGATAGATCGTGTTGATTTAACAATAATAATAAAAATATGTATGTTAAAGGTTTTCGATAAATGAATTAACTAAATAAAAATTATTAAAAAAATCAAAAACAAGGTGTTTTATTTTAAGGGTTAATTTAACAATAAAAACCTGTTAAATTAACATGATAGATCGTGTTAATTTAACAATAAAATCCTGTTAAATTAACATGATAGATAGTGTTAATTTAACATGTCTGATCGTGTTGATTTAACAAGAAAAATAATGTTGTATCAACAGGAAATCATATTGATTCAAACCTTTGTGATCATGTTAAATTCACACTGTTCCTTCATGTTGATTTAACATGTAGGAACAGTGAAACAATAGCTTCATGTTGAAACAACATGAGCGATAGTGTTGAAAAATAATAACCTGAAAAAGTGTTAAAAAAGTGTTGATTCAACATGAAAATTATTCTGTGTGCTCTCATAGTTAAGTCCTCTACTATTCATTAAGAGATGCGTAATCGGTTCAAGATAGTTTAGGTAACAAGTAAACAATTATTTCGCGAGTGCCTTGGTTCAAGAAATTCTGGCCAGGATCTTCTCAATTGACTATTTAAAATCAACCCTTTGTCGGGTAAGACCGTCTACAGAAGGTCTTTGCTTTTTGCGTGTTTAAAATCAAATCGAGTAGTTGCCGGTTATTGTGTAGTAACGTTTGTTTAGCTACCTATTTAAGATTCTAATATACTAAGGTAAGTGTCCCTAATTTCGTGGTAGTACGTTATTTCGTGGTATTTCGATTTTTATATAAGCTTTTATTTAGTTTCACCTGACGGCTGTCTGTTATCAAATCTTGCAAGCTAAATTTGATACACTTCCCGGTGTCCGATTGATCTGAAACTCTGCACCCATGTATAACCCTGATGACAATGCAATATTATAAAAAAAATTTCGATAGGTGGCGCGTGGGTCGCTATATTTTCAAAATTCGCATTTATGGTCCGATTTAGCTGAAATTCGTAACATGTATTACTACCATGAAAAGAAATATTTTTGTAAAAAAAATTCCGCTAGGTGGGGCTGAGATAGCGGTAATAAAAACTCAAAATCGTAATTATGGACCGATTTGGCTGATATTTTACGTGTGTGTTACTTAATTACTTTCTAAATGTTAAAAAAAAATTGGACCCGCTAGGTGGCGCGTGAGTCGCTTTATTTGAGAATTAAGAAGGTCTGTTTTCAGTGTCGATTAATTCCTTTTTAACGAACTTCCCGTTGAGGTAGGATCTTGAAATTTTCATCATCGTTTAGTTTTCTGCCTCCACGCAAAATAACAAAAAAATAATTCCGATAGGTGGCGCACGAGTAGAGATATTCGAAAGTTTTCATTCCAGGAAATTTTGCTTTTGATATTGTACTAACTTGCAGTTAAGATGGGATTTTGCAAATTTTCATCATCGTTCAGGCTTCGCTAACAGTAAATAAAAAAATTAGCTTAATTTCAAAAATCCCATTTATCGTTTAGTTTAGTCTTTATTCCAATATCCCAAAAGTAACTTTATTAACCACGCGACTTTATTGTAAAAGATTCTATGGTTTCTGTTGCTGCTAGCAGCCGATTGATGTCGCTGCGACATTATTGCCTCTTGTTGATAAACCGAACTAAAAAGTAAAAAATAAAATTAAAGAAAAAAAAACTTATTTAAAAATAAGCTTTTATTATTGGTTTATAAAATTAACTAAAAAGTAAACAATAAATTGACTGTAAAGGAATATAACACTTTATAAGTTCATTGTAACCTTTAAAGATAATTTGGCTTCTTCGTCTGCCACAAAATAATTCCATATTGTACATAATTATATATTTCTAACATTAAAACTTTACACCTAAATTATTAAATCTTCCAGTATATATCACATTCCTAATTTTATTAATAATAAAAGCGTGTTAAATTTTGATGGTATAATTAAGAACATTTAGGACCTTCTTTTCTATTTGATGGTATAATTAAGAACATTCAAGACCTTCTTTTCTTGCTATCGAAATTTAACACGCTTTTATTATTAATAAAATTAGGAATGTGATATATACTGGAAGATTAAATAATTTAGGTGTAAAGTTTTAATGTGAGAAATATATAATTATGTACAATATGGAATTATTTTGTGGCAGACGAAGAAGCCAAATTATCTTTAAAGGTTACAATGAACTTTTAAAGTGTTATATTCCTTTACAGTCAATTTATTGTTTACTTTTTAGTTAATTTTATAAACCAATAATAAAAGCTTATTTTTAAAAAAGTTTTTTTTTCTTTAATTTTTTTACTTTTTAGTTAATTTTATAAACTAATAATAAAAGCTTATTTTTAAAAAAGTTTTTTTTTCTTTAATTTTATTTCGTTCAAACAAGGAATTGGGGGAGTTTTTTTTTAAACTGAAAGTTTCATAATAAAGATTAACTTTTAGGGTATAATAATGGATATTTTATTATTTTTTTTAAATTAAACCTATTAAATAACAAGCATTATAAAGTTGGAAGCTCAGAAAATAAGCCTGTTGTAGGGAGGCCTCTTAAGGAAATTGTTAAGGAGTCCAGTATATTACTACGCCTGTAAAAATTTTATCTTTCAATTTTTTTTATGATGATAATTTTTTTGGTTTTAGTGAACATTTCTTAAACGTTTTTATTACTGCAAAACTCAATAATTTTTATTTGCATTTTATTTAATATTTCTAACCCACGAAGTTAGGGACACAAGTTTTTTGTGATGAACCTAATTTCGTGGGTACCACATTAGGGTAGTATAATACTTTATGTTTTTTTGATTTTCTTTCACATTTCATAAGATACCCTATTTTTTTAAGTATTTTAATTATTAAATAAACCCCTGAGGAAGATTTTGACGTAATTTCGTGGTACACTTTTATTAACCTATTCGTCAATGGCGAAGTTGTTTGACAGTATCATTCAGCTGAAACTCTTTCTTCACGTACGTAGTATTCTTAGTCATTGCCAGCACGGTCTTATGCCTGGTAGATCTACGTGTACGAATCTACTTTTAGTAACCCATGAGATAGTTAAGGCATTTAATTGTCAGTCTCAGCTTGATGTGATATACACTGATTTTTCCAAAGCCTTCGATAAGGTTGACCATGCAGTCCTTTTACATAAGTTAAAGATTTTCGGCATTACTGGTGAGCTATTGAAATTTTTCACTAGTTTTCTAACTGGAAGAAAACTAATTGTGAAAATGGGATCTACCACGTCTAGCATCTGTGTCAATGCGTGGTCAGGTATTCCGCAAGGAACTCATAGCGGCCCTTTGTTGTTCCTACTTTTTATTAATGATCTCCCCTTTCACTTTAAATATGTGAATTGTCTAATGTTTGCTGACGATGTTAAACTCTTTTTAAAAGTTGATAGCATCTCTGATAGCGTGAAGTTGCAGCATGATCTAGCGTCTTTCGAAACGTGGTGTAGTTCAAATCACTTGTATTTAAACATCAACAAATGCTATATAGTAACATATGCTAGGAAGCCAAATATAGTCCATTGCGACTATTATTTGGGTACCAATGTACTAAATCGTCTCACAGATATGAAGGATTTGGGTGTGATATTTGACGCTAAGCTTACTTTCAGTAAACATATTGAATTTATAACCTCCAAATCCTTTGCATTATTAGGTTTCATTAAAAGAAACACGGAGTCGACTAGAATACTGTCCTTTGGTATGGAGTCCGTACTACGATCAAAAAAAAAAAAATAAAAAAAAGAAAGAGTCCAGAGAGTCTTCACGAAATATGCATTATATAGTACTAACTTTGAAGGCGGTCCCCCGCCTTACATAAGCAAACGCAAGTTGCTTGGCTCACAGTCTTTACATGACCGAAGAATTTGCGGTGCATTGCTATTCGTGTTTAACGTGACTAACGATTATATTGATTGTGATGACCTAAAGGCTTTGTTCAACATTTATTTACCTCCAAGAACGCTAAGATCTAATCGCATATTTGCAGATTCAACCAGCACGACTAATTACTCGTTGAATGAACCGATTAATAGATGTATCCGTCTTTGTAATAGCTATGCTAATGTAATCGATCTAAATTCGAGTCTCTATACATTTAATTTTTGCTTGTTTACATTATTTAATTGATTTGTCTTTTATAAGAATGTGATAAACTGTCTAGTCTGTAAGATTTTTTAATCAGTAGACTGAAATAAAGAAATAAATAAATAAATATTTTAATCGAAAAGCTCTGCGAATCACAACATTTTAACGAAATAATGGCATTATAGAACTTTTGTTTATTCAATAATTTTTCATTTAATTTAAAAAAAGTGTCAAGATTTATACTTTTTTGCTTTTGTTTTGAATGAATATTGATAATAACAAAAAAAATTTAAATATAAAACTCCTATTACCGCTTAAAGCGATACCACGAATTTACGTACACCAATTTTTTCGCATGCCCCTAATTTCGTGGAATACTGCGCATTTACATTTCATTGTTAACAAAAACCCAAAAAATTAAAAAAATGATTAAAAAACCAAATAAAATTAAAAAACAATCAAAAATTTAAAAAAGACAAAAAAATAACAATAATTTTTAGAAAAGTTACATCAATTGAATTAATTTTTTTTATTGTTTATTTCTGTTTTAAAACTTTTTCATTAAATGTTATTTTATTTAGTTTAAAAATAAAAAAAAACTTGAAAACCAAAAAAAAAAAAAAATTAAAAAAATTAAAAAAAATTTTTATAATAATAAATAAAACTAATTTTGAGAAAAGTAACAAGTTACATCAGTTAAATTAATTTTTTTTTTATGTTTTTTTTTAAACCTTTTAATTTAATGTTACTTAAGAATTTCATTTCTTAAACTTAATGAAATTACAAAAAAAAATAATAAAAATTAGAAAAAAAAACCAAAAAAAAACCAAAAAAATTTTAATTAAAACAAAAAAATAAAAATAAAAAGTTTTTGAAAAGTACGTACATAAAACTAAATAATTTTTTTCTTACTTATTTATTTTGGTCTTAAAACGCTTTCTTTTCATAAATACAATAACAACAAAAAAATGGGTTTAAATTTAAAATCTCTGAATACAAATTTTAATAAATAAATTTGTGTACCTTTAGAACTTGGCTTCTATCAAAAACGCGGTATTGCCTTTTGCAAATACGCGGTATCGCGCGCCGAGCGACGATATGTACATAAGTAATTAATAATAGCTCTTTTTTTGCTGGTAGATCTTTCAAGCGACCAAGTTTGACAGTTCTACCATTTTAGCGATTCCGTACTCCTTGGTATTGCTCTCGTACTGAGAGCGGATTTTCCAATTTTGACAGTTCTACTAGTTTTTGTCAGAAAAGTAAAGGATCAGACCTAATATTGTTGTTTTTTTAAAAACGTTTTCTGTTTCAATGTAAAATAAAAAAAATAGAATAAAAAAATATTTTTAATTTAAAACGTTTTTAAAATGATCTGAAAACTGCAAAATAATTTCTCTCTGCCTACATAGATTCTTCACCATGTAGACCTTATCCTGAACATTTGTGAGTGTGAATTCAACCCCAACCCTAATCCCAACCCTATCCGAAACTGTAGGTCTCACTCTAAATCTAACCCTATACCTTGGGTAATGAATGAAATTATGAGTATCAGCTTTACCATCACGTTCTTCAAGGCAATATAAAAAAACTGATGGGTGCTGCCATTCATGTCCCGCAGGATTTTTCGGGAATTTTATTGTATACTAGAGTTCGCCCAGTGGTTGAAATTCAACCACAAAACCTTATTTTATTTTCCTACTTTTTGCTATTTCTTAAATTTTCCTTTCTTTTCCATATTTTATATATTTTTGGTTTCTATACATTCCTATTCATTTTGCCTTTTCCTCCCTCTTTACACCATTCAGTAATATAGTTTCAATGTTGATAATTATTTATTCTTCTTAGGTCGTCTTCATACGTATTTCTTTCCTTTCCTTTCCTTAGCATTCATTTGCTTTTATTTCCTTTCCTTTCCTATGCTTTCATCTCAATTTATTTCTTTTGCTTTTCTTTCCTTCTCTTCCCTTTTATTTCCTTTCCCTATCTTCTCCGTTCTTTTCCTTTTCTTTCCTTTTCTCTTCTTTCATTTCATTTTATTTCCCATCTTGCTTTCTTTCTTTTTTGTTCTTCTCTGTTCTTTTCTTTTATTTTTCTTTATTTTCGTTTCTTTTATTTCCATTACATTCCTTTTTCCTTTTATTTTCTTTTTCTTTCCTTTCCTTTCGTTTCCGTTGCTTTAGTTGCCTTTCATTTTATTCACTTTTTTTTTTCATTTCATTTCTTTTATTTTATTTTTTTCTTACCTTTTTTTCTTTCACTTTTTTTCTTAAATTTCCCTTCCTGTCATTTCGTTTCATTACCTTTCCTTTCCTAACGTTTCCTTATTTTCTTTTGTTCCTTTCCGCAACTCCTTTGCTTTTCTTTTTCTTTCATTCATTTCTTTAACTTATTTTTTTTTAGCTTTTCATTACCTTTCTTTCCTTTATTTTTCTTTCTTTTTGTTTTCATTTATTTTCCATACCTTCTTCCTCGCTACCTTTTCTTTCCCTTCTTTTTTTTTCTTCTTTCCATTCTTTGTCTTTCTCCTTTTGCTTCTCTTTTCCACTGCTTTACCTACATTACATTTCCTTTCTTCCCTTTCTTTTTTCTTTTCCATTCCTTTCCTTTCCTTTCCCTTTGATTTTTCTGTCATATTTTCCGTTCCTTACCTTAACTTACCTAAATTTTCCTTTTATCCATCCCTTTCGTTTCCTATTATTTTCTTAATTTAATACTTTTATTTATTCCATTTTGTTTCATTTTTATTTATTTTATATTATTCCCTTTCCTTTCATTTCCAACAAATTTTATTTTTTTTACTTTCAATCACTTTTCTATTTCTGATTTTACTTTTTTTTTAATTTTTATCAATTTTCCATTTTATTTTATTTCACTAAGTCTAGCCACGAAGGGCCTTGTGCATGATCTAGCTTATTTGTGCTTTTTTTCAAAAGCATTTGCTTCTCTGAATCCCCACGCACAGATTTTGTTTTTGTAAACACTGTTTGTACCTAAGCTCAATAAAGTTGACGCGCTGGCTCATGTTATCTTATTGCTGCCAACAAAACTACTCACCCTACTCCCATGAATGCAAACACAACAATGCAAGTGGTCATACCTACATACACCCATAACAGCGGCTCTATAAAGCGAATGCGTGTATAGCACTTGTAGTGGTGTGATTTTCAAATCATATTATAATTAATTTTTTTAAATTTTTGGTTTGTTGTCGCACAGCCTGCTCGGCGAGACAGATCGATACATACCAAATTTATATATAATAGATTCTCCTATTCTGGCCAGAGGGCAATCTGAATTGGTGTCAATCATCCAAATCGTATCTTAATTCCACATATATACCTTATAAGCTTTAGATGTGTCAGTACATACCATGTACAAAGTACATTTACAAATATATACAAAAATAAAATAAAAACCATTAAATACCGTTTTATTTTTTTTTTTCGTACGTATCTTGTTTTAGTAATTTTTCCCCGTGCGTATTAGTGCATATTTTCGAAAATCTGTTTCGTGAACGTGTCGTTTTGCAAAAATCATGCACGCGCCTACCTCTAGTTTGAACTAACCTCACTTTCATTTATATATAAAATAAATATATCGCTTCGCTGGTTCAAAAACGACGCAATTGTAAAATATTAAGTTTTGGTGAAATAAGTTTCAATATTTGCATCCGTTCATTTTCATCAAAAGTCCCATAAAATTGCTTGCTTTAATACCTTTCATGAAGATGAAATGGTATTATAACTTTGGTCCAATGTTTGTAAGTATGAGAAGAAGAATAGATGGACCCATCAATAAGTATACCGAAATGATCAGGATCACGAGATGAGTTGATTTAGCCATGTCCGTCTGTCTGTTTGAACGCAAACTACTCCCTCAGTTTTTGAGATATTTGGCTGAAATTTGGTATGCGGCCACCATTTTCTAATATAGAAATCATTTGTCGGAACCAGCAAGGTCCGATGTTACATATAGCTCCCATACAATTGATAGTTCCGATAAGCGGATTTTGAGCTATAACTCCTGTAATTAAACAGGTAGGAACGTGAAAGTTTGTAAGTATTGCTATTTTTAGATGTACAATATCGGTGTTGAAAATTATTAAGATGGGATAAATATTTCACATAGCCCCCATACAATCGATTGTTCCGATAAACGTATTTTGGTACACCCAGAGAAAAAATACAGTAGAACGAACTGGATTATAGGTTAAAACAACAGATTTCATATTCAAAAACCATCCAACCATCTCTGAGTGTAGAAAACTCCTGTGAATGTGAAATTTCGTAACTATTGCTCTTTTAGAATGTGGAATGTCGATGTTAAAAATCAATGAGATTGGACCAATATAACACATCGCCCCATATAATCGATAGTTCCGATAATTTCGGTCTGAGCTAAAGTTGAATTTACACAGGCTGTACTGTGGATCGAACAGTATGACGCTTATTCATGAAAGGTATATAGCCTGCGGCAAAGCTGAAGACAGCTTTCCTTACTTGTTTTAAATTGACATTTAATACTGTAAAGAATATATTTAATAAATATGATTACGATAAGTACGCCGCATTATGTTTTAAAGTTAGGAAGTTACACCCATTTTTTTGCAGCCCTCTTGCAGTTGCGTCGTTCTCGAACTAAATTTATTCTCGAAACTTTAAAATTGACATTTGCGTCGTTATTTAACCAGGGAAGCGATACGAGTATATTATGTGTATATGTATTTTTTGTAAATGAATGAATTATTAAATTGTTTTTCTGAATAAAATTAATTTCTTTTATCTTTTATATATTGTTACTTTTTAGTCTTACCCGGACAAAACCGTCCACTAACGGTGTTAAAACTTTTGGACCTAGGTTCCAAACTAGAAGGACTTTAGAAAACCGATTTCAGATATGAATTTAGCGTACAAAAATTATTACAGAAATCCTTATTTTTGTCCTTTGCCCGTCTAAAGGTTAATTTATCTACTTTTTTAAGTTATACCCTTAAATATTTCGATTATTCCTAAATTTTATGAAGACAGGTTATATTCGCGATGTGAATTCCTTAGACATTTGTATGTAGGTACATACATACGTATATGCGAGAAGAGGCATTTGGAACCTTGAATATAATCGATTAGGAATGGTCATACGTTATTATGTATCACAAATCTTTTCATTCAGTTACCTATTGTGTTTAACGCTATGCCATTTCGAAAACGTGCAGATTATAATTGAGGCGTCACAACACCAAATGTTGGGAATATTAAACAGGATAATTGAAACAATAGCACCTATAATTTTTGGTTTCTTTCACAAAAAATTGTTACGTGGGTAAATATAAGGCAGCTACATAGCATAAGTCATTCTTACATATTTGTGGATTCGGCATTCTTGAAATTTTTTTCTTTCTTACACTTTCAAGGTCAATCTTATTTTATGAAAGAAATCAGTCGTTTTGGTTGTACAAATTGACAACAAAAATTCGTAATAGAGCAAACATATATTTGAACTGTGCATGTATCGGCAACTCAAAATTTGTATGAAAAATGCATAGTTCCTTCCGGTAATTTTTTTTTTCTAAAATATTTTTATAATAAGTAGGTACATATAGGACAATTGATTAAAAAAGAGTTTTTTGCAAAACCCTATTTCGTGAGACCTTACCAGACTTTTGAAACAAACAGGGCAAAGTAGACTGAACCCAAAAAGTCAAAAGTATATGGATTTTAACAATTGTTCATTAAAACCTCTCCAAACAACTTTTTCATGGAAATTTAAGAATATTTCTTAGAATATAAGTACTTGTTCTTAAGATATATAAACAAATCCTCAGAAAGCATGAATGCATTCGAAACATTCCAAATGAAAACCTCTAAATCAAGAAGCTGGCTAGCCTCGGATTTCGCTCAAACTTTGAGGGGCACTTCTTTAGGGTCCAAAAGGATCAAATTCACACACATTTAATTTTTATAACCACTGGTTTGGAACTGGTCGAATTTCAAAGTTAAAGGTGAAAGAGAGTAGTTTGTTTAAAAGTAAATAATATATTATATCTTTACTTAGTCTTAAAGTTGAAGCGTAAAGCTTTTCAACAAAAAAAACCGGGTGCAATTATTATAACTCTTGAACTAGTTACAGAAATTTGAAAATAGTTTATATGAATTGTGTACTTTTTCAAGGAGCACATACATATGTATAATGCCGCACATAATTTTAAAATATATGTAACTAGTTTAATTGTTATGATAATCACACGCGGTTTTTTTGTTGGAAAGTTGGAAGCTTCAACTTTCAGAATATGTAAAAGTTATTTGAAAAAAGTCTCAAAAATTATACGAAAATTTACTTTGGTTTAGGAGATCCATCAGCAGAGACCCTTAGTATGAAAAAAAAAAACGAAATGTTGTTGTTGTTGTTGTTAACAATGCATTGCCCTGTCTAGAGTGTATGATCATTCCGAAGATCTTCATCAAGCTCTTCTAAGGGGAGTCCAAAGAAACGTGCAGTTTCAACAGGGTTTGTCCAGAGGGAGTAGGTTCAGATGAACAATTGAAGAGATGTAGAGTATCATGGGGGGTCCTACCACATGCAGGGCATGTATTTAAGATTGTATCATTAAGTCTGAATAAGTAGGAGTTTAACCTTAAACTATATCCAGACCTAAGCTGTGCCAAAGTCACTCTTGTCTACCTTGGTAAGGTGCGTTCTTCTTCAGCAATATCCGGTGGAGGACTGTTCAGAACGGGAATCACAGGTAGAGATCCGACAAAGGTGTCTACCGACTCGGTGTGGATGTCGGTTAGAGCCCGCTTATGATTCTGCAGATCAAACGGCAAGGTAATATGATGCCGGATCTCATCATAATGCTTACGGAGATGTCTCCTTATGTCTCTCGGGGGCGGATCTATGTCCAAAAGATGACGGTTTGGATGTGCTGGCTTGTGGCAGTTCAGAAGGAATTGCCTGCTCAGCATTTCCGCATGCTCTTTTACATTGAGCAGTTTTGCCTCCTGATGGAGGTGAGACTCGGAAGACATGAGGAGACATCCCGTAGTAGTTCTGATGGCAGTATTTTGGCAGACTTGTAACTTCGTCCAGTTGGTGTTATGTACATTAGGCGACCATATGGGCGCAGCATAGTCAAAGACTGGTCGGCCAATGGCCTTATATGTAGTCAGCAACGTTTCTTTGTCTTTTTCCCAAGTACTGCCGGCAAGTGACTTGAGGATCTTGTTGCGACCACGTACCTTTGAGACCATTGCAGACACATGACCAGCAAATGAGAAAGTATTATCCAGTGTCATCCCTAATAACTTTGGGTGGCTGACAGTTGGTAGCTTAGTGCCATCAACGAAAATGTCTAATTCATTTCTCACCTGGTGCGTCCATGTCGTAAAAAGCGTCGCCGTTGATTTTGTCGGAGATATTGTCAGATCTCGCTCAGTGAAAAACCTGGAAAGGTCGCAGAGGTAACCATTGATTCTCGTACAGAGTTCATCAATATAGGGGCCCTTCCCCGTCGCCATTATTGTACAGTCGTCGGCATATGAAACAACGGAGACGCCCTCTGGTGGTGGGGGCATCTTCGATAGATAGAAATTAAATAGTGTCGGGGATAGGACACCACCCTGTGGCACCCCCTGTCTAATACGTCTAGGTTTTGATGTTGCGTTTCTAAAGTTAACCGACGCCTGCCGTCCATTCAAATAATTAGCGGTCCATCTCTATAAACCATCAGGTATCTGTGTCTCAAACAGATCTTGTATGAGAGTGGCATGGTTGACTGTGTCAAAAGCTTTCGACAGGTCAAGTGCCACTAACACAGTCCTGTGACTTGGTTGGTTTTGATTTAGGCCGCTATTTATTCGAGTTGTAATGGCATTGAGTGCGGTGGTGGTGCTGTGCAGCTTACGGAAGCCATGTTGATGACTAGCCGGTTCACTACCGGTGACAAAAGTGATATAGGACGATATGAATCGCCTATGTTTGCCGGTTTTCTAGGTTTTAGTAATGGAACCACTCTCGCCTTTTTCCATATTTCAGGAATGACGAAAGTGTTCAGTGAAAGACTGAATAGAGCCGCTAAGTATTTGTGTCCCTCCTGGCCTAGATGTTTCAGCATCTTCATGGCAGTGCCGTCGGGGCCGATGGATTTTGAGGGCTTAGCCTGTCTGATGGCTTCCTTGACCTCTGAGGCAGTGATGACAATGGGCGTATTTTGGTTTTTATATTTACGCGCCTGTCTCCGTTCAATGTACAGAAAGCCGTATCATCTATTTGTTCTGCAAGTACATGCCCCCTATTGTCTGCTGGCAAGTTTGAGTGCCACATGTCGTGGTGCGCATTGAAGTCGCCCAGGATCACGCGGTTATCTCCTCGTAATAGCAAGCTAATGTCGGGGTGATAACCGGTGGGGCAACTTGAGACAGGGGGTATGTAGATATTAATGATTTGCAGATCGACATCTCCTGTACGGATGGTAATACCTTGGCTTTCTAAGATATCATCCGTTCCTTCGATGTCGGTATCAAATAGATGATACTGTACAGAGTTGTGCGTTATGAACGCTAGACCACCTCCCAGACCTCCTGTTACTCTATGACGGTCTTTCCGGTGGATGTTATATCCGCCATAGGTAATGAGGTCCGACCTAGGACTGAGCTTGGTTTCTTGGACTGCGGCAAGTTAGTTATCTCTGCGATCTTACCAGTTAATCCGTTACAGTTGTGCTGTAAGATTTGGAAGTGCGCCGGTGGGGTCGATGTCGAGTTAACCATAGGCGTGAGAGACGGATGTGTTCGCCCAGGTGTTGGTAGGCTAAGACCAAGGCTGTGCCTCAGCCTAGTTAGCTGTGGACCCGGTGTAGCCGGGTTGGCCGGCGTCGTAGGTTGAGGTGTGTTACAGCATGGTGCGATGAACGCATCCGTCCAGAGGTTCCTGTTAGCGAGCCCAGAGCATAGATGTACGTGGCATTGGCCTAAGCAGTTATTGCATTTGAACGATGACTCGAGCGTGTATAATC
The DNA here is from genome assembly GCA_964058755.1 of Campiglossa producta. NCBI lineage: Eukaryota > Metazoa > Arthropoda > Insecta > Diptera > Tephritidae > Campiglossa > Campiglossa producta. Next base: position 65,129,527 of record CAXKVI010000001.1, read on the forward strand.
TTTGCCGACAAACAGTACACGTAGAGACAGGTGCGAGAAGATGTTGATCCTGACTCACGTGAGAATTTAAACGGGAGGGGGGGTGTGACATAAAAACAGAGAGAGACTGGTGCTCGGAGTTGCTCATGTCTAAACTGCTCCTGTGGGAGCGAGAGTGTTGAGCTGCTGCGCGTGATGTTGACGCCATAAGACACGAGCAACAGTCTGGAGTTTGTGTGGCGGGTATAGCAGAAGTAATGCTAGTCGTTAAGACATTATTATTATTACTATTAGTATTGCTACTAGAAAGTGGCGGTAGGGGTGCGCTTGAACGGCGCTTACCGCGGGACGCTCGAGGGCGCAAACAACAAGGGGCCACGAAAGTACTAAAGAAAGTACGGGGTCTGTGGATGTTAAGGTTAAGCCCTGAACATCCAGATTTATGGAGCCATCTCTTACACGAGAAGCATTGCACAGAATGCGACCGTTTAATATATATCTTTTGCAACAGACACTGCATATCCATTCTTTTGGTCCGGGGGCTCAACGCCCGCCCGTAACAATAGAATATCTTGCCGCCCTGCTGCAAGGGGGGAGGATTATAGTTTCGGAATGGGACAAAACATACTAAACAGGGTTACATTGAAAGTGACAGTCCTTGGCCGAGGTAAAACCCCGGGTGGTTCCACTGCGCAGAGATCCATGGCGATGTCCTGGGTTTTCTGCTCTGAGAAGTGACTGTACCAAGCTAAAAGTCAAGACTGGAGTCCATCAGAAATTCGTACTTACATCTTTCGAGAAACAAGTCCATTTTAGAGCCTGAAAAACACGATTTTTGAAAACTTACAAATTTAAAGATAATAATATATAGATAATAAGGAGTGAGTTTTTTTAGCCGATGGATGGGCTAGTTTCTTCAAGGATATGTACTCTTAATTTCTGAAAAAAAATTGAGTGGCTACTTGAAACAATGTAGACGCCAGAGCCAGCTAAAATTTACAAAAAAGGATGAAAATTACGTATTTTCAGTACCAGGTTTGTAATACCAGGTACTCGCTATATGATTTATTATTTACTTTAACGTTTTTCAAACTTTGAATTTCGACCGAATTCCGAAACCAGTGGTTATAAAAATTAAATATGTAAATTTGATCCTTTAGGATCCTAAAGAAGTGTCCCTCAAAGTTTGATCAAATTCCGAGACTAGTCAGGAACGATTCTGCTAAATGCAAAACCACGTAAGGGACAGTTTGGTCAAAAATGAGATTTGCTTAACAGGACTTCAGGGTACCCGGTTCCATTCATTAGTAACAAAAAAAAGTCGGGGTTTGTGCAATAGAATGTCAAAAAACGACATTTGAATATGACCCACCACATAGTGGCTCGTACAAAAGTTAAACAGTTTTTTGTCTCTCCTGTAAAATTTGAGTGACTGCATTTCATTTGCACATATATACATATATTCATTTGCACATATATACATATGTATATTAGACTGGGCCAAACAAAAAAATTCGTTTTTTTTTCCAAAAATTATATTGATTTTCTCTTTGTTGCTTTTGACTTGTAGTCTATTGCTATAAATACCGACGGTATTGTGAAGCAATTTTTGGGATTGTATGAAAATGTGTTTTTGAGAAAAATTTACCCACGCGGTGCAGGAACCAGACAAGCCGACATATGTTTCGATGATACTGGAATTACTTCTCTTCATGGACTTTTCTTCCCGGCAGTGTGAGAGTCGAACTCACAACACTGTAGTGACCAACACTGTAACACCTTAGGCCACTACCCAGCTTGAAGGTAAACCCTTCTCAGTGTCCTATATTGATTTCCTTTTTTTATTATAATTTATAAGTTTTATTTAGTTTCACCTGACGGCTGTCTGTTATCAAATCTTGCAAGCTAAATTTGATACACTTCCCGGTGTCCGATTGATCTGAAATTCTGCACCCATGTATAACCCCGATGACAATGCAATATTATAAAAAAAAAATTTCGATAGGTGGCGCGTGGGTCGCTATATTTTCAAAATTCGCATTTATGGTCCGATTTAGCTGAAATTCGTAACATGTATTACTACCATGAAAAGAAATATTTTTGTAAAAAAAAATTCCGCTAGGTGGGGCTGAGATAGCGGTATTTAATAAAAACTCAAAATCGTAATTATGGACCGATTTGGCTGATATTTTACGTGTGTGTTACTTAATTAATTTCTAAATGTTAAAAAAAAATTGGACCCGCTAGGTGGCGCGTGAGTCGCTTTAGTTGAGAATTACGAAGGTCTGTTTTCAGTGTCGATTAATTCGTTTTTCAACGAACTTCCCGTTGAGGTAGGATCTTGAAATTTTCATCATCACTTAGTTTTATACCCCAATGCACTATAATAAAAAAATAATTCCGATAGGTGGCGCATGGGTAGAGATATTTGAAAAATTTAATTTACAGAGATTTTGCTTTCGATTTTGAACTAACTCCCCGTTGAGCTGGGGTTTTGAAATTTTCACCATCGATCAGGTTTTACTGACAATGCATTATACAAAAAAAAAAATCTAAAATATTGCTTTATTTGCAAAAATCCAATCATCACCCAAGTTTAGTCGTTTTTCCCTATTGCCATAGAAAGAAGATTGGAATTCGCCGCGTGGTAAGTAAAGGTACTTTTGGAATACACCACGCGGCGAATTCCTTTACTCTTATGAGCATTGTCTATTGATATGCAGATGGCACTGAGCATTATATATTGATATGCAGATGGCGCTGAAGAATGCAACATTCGGCTAATTCCTTCACTCTTTTGAGCAATTATGCATAAAAAGTTGGCTCTGCTGATTTTGAATTATTAAATTGAAGAAAAAAGGAAACAGCTAATTATTATTGAAACGCAGTTCTAATTAATTATAAGCTTTTATTTAGTTTCACCTGACGGCTGTCTGTAATCAAATCTTGCAAGCTAAATTTGATACACTTCCCGGTGTCCGATTGATCTGAAATTCTGCACCCATGTATAAACCCGATGACAATGCAATATTATAAAAAAAAAATTCGATAGGTGGCGCGTGGGTCGCTATATTTTCAAAATTCGCATTTATGGTCCGATTTAGCTGAAATTCGTAACATGTATTACCACCATGAAAAGAAATATTTTTGTAAAAAAAAATTCCGCTAGGTGGGGCTGAGATAGCGGTAATAAAAACTCAAAATCGTAATTATGGACCGATTTGGCTGATATTTTACGTGTGTGTTACTTAATTAATTTCTAAATGTTAAAAAAAATTGGACCCGCTAGGTGGCGCGTGAGTCGCTTTATTTGAGAATTACGAAGGTCTGTTTTCAGTGTCGATTAATTAGTTTTTCAACGAACTTCCCGTTGAGGTAGGATCTTGAAATTTTCATCATCGTTTAGTTTTCTGCCTCCACGCAAAATAACAAAAAAATAATTCCGATAGGTGGCGCACGAGTAGAGATATTCGAAAGTTTTCATTCCAGGAAATTTTACTTTTGATATTGTACTAACTTGCAGTTAAGATGGGATTTTGCAAATTTTCATCATCGTTCAGGCTTCGCTAACAGTAAATAAAAAAATTAGCTTAATTTCAAAAATCCTATTTATCGTTTAGTTTAGTCTTTATTCCAATATCCCAAAAGTAACTTTATTAACCACGCGGCTTTATTGTAAAAGATTCTATGGTTTCTGTTGCTGCTAGCTGCCGATTGATGTCGCTGCGACATTATTGCCTCTTGTTGATAAACCGAAAGTAACTTTATTAACCACGCGGCTTTATTGTTAAAGATTCTATGGTTTCTGTTGCTGCTAGCAGCCGATTGATGTCGCTGCGACATTATTGCCCCTTGTTGATAAACCGAACTAAGAAGTAAAAAATAAAATTAAAGAAAAAAAAACTTTTTTAAAAATAAGCTTTTATTATTGGTTTATAAAATTAACTAAAAAGTAAAAAATAAATTGACTGTAAAGGAATATAACACTTTATAAGTTCATTGTAACCTTTAAAGATAATTTGGCTTCTTGGTCTGCCACAAAATAATTCCATATTGTACATAATTATATATTTCTAACATTAAAACTTTACACCTAAATTTTTAAATCTTCCAGTATATATCACATTCCTAATTTTATTAATAATAAAATCGTGTTAAATTTCGATAGCAAGAAAAGAAGGTCTTGAATGTTCTTAATTATACCATCAAATAGAAAAGAAGGTCCTAAATGTTCTTAATTATACCATCAAAATTTAACACGCTTTTATTATTAATAAAATTAGGAATGTGATATATACTAGAAGATTTAAAAATTTAGGTGTAAAGTTTTAATGTTAGAAATATATAATTATGTACAATATGGAACTATTTTGTGGCAGACGAAGAAGCCAAATTATCTTTAAAGGTTACAATGAACTTATAAAGTGTTATATTCCTTTACAGTCAATTTATTTTTTACTTTTTAGTTAATTTTATAAACCAATAATAAAAGCTTATTTTTAAAAAAGTTTTTTTTTCTTTAATTTTATTAAGAAAGGTGAAATTACTGTAATTTTTTCAAGGTTTTTTTATTAAAGGATAGAGGTCTATCATCGCTAGTTTAGATTTTACAGACTTTACCTCATATTTGGTATAAAAACGACAAACCATTATTGTAAAACTCCATTTACCTGAACGTATTTTTTAAGGAAATCGAATTCCCTACAAAAGCTGCTTTGACCAAAAGTTTCTCAGACTAGCCGTTTTCTAGTATTCTAGCCTCAAATTAGCATGTTTTTGTCAAATTAGAATGTTCTTCGATTTCCCATTTTTTCTTTCAAAAATTGTCAAAAATGCAAATATCCGTGTACAACAAAGATAGATACAGATTCTTGAAGGAAATTGTGTGGGCTACAAAAAAGGTTAAGCAACTTTTTTTTGTAAAGTTACTTTTTCAAAACTTATTTAGTATTAAATTAAAAAAAATCATATATCCGTATTTTTTGGTGTTTTTGATCCAATTTTTTTAATAAATTTTATTTATTGATATTCTACTTGATTAATTATCATTATAAGATCAATATTATAACCAAAAATATTTCTCATATACGTTCAAACATATTTTTGCCTAATATATGCTTTCTCTGTGAAGGTGTAGTTTTACAGTCTTCAAATGGCGCAGCCAGAAATAAACAAAAAGTTGAGGACTTCAATACATTAATTTTCATTAATTTTGGCGAGCTAAATCCAAATCCGTGATCAGAATTAGCCTAACAGGTCGCAGTTTTTCTCTAACCTAACAAATCATCACAAAATAATATAGTAATTTTTTTAAGGTTAGGGTCGAACCTCGGGCCCGTTGTTGAATTATGATATTGAATTCGGATTCAGCAGCCAAATTAATTTTGGAATATGTTTTTAGCTTTATGCGATGTTGGTTTTATCATGTTTGGACAATTTTTCAAAACAAAATCGGAAGTCCAAATGACATGCCAATGTTTGAGGCTAGAATACTAGAAAAGGGATAGTCTGAGAAAATTTCAGTCTAGGCAGCTTCTGTAGGGAAGTCAATTTCCTACAAAAATATGTTCAGGTAAATGGTGTTTTCAAGAATGATTTGTCGGTTTTATACCAAATTGGGAGTTATGTCTGTAAAATCTAAACTAGCGATGATAGACCTCTAGACTTTAATTTAAAAATCTGAAAAAATTACAGTAATTTTTTTCACCTTTCTTAAAAAGAAAATCAGTATAATTTTTGAAAAAAAAAAACGAATTTTGTTATTTTTGGCCCAGTCTAATATATATAAATTACATACATCAAAACTAGCATTTTTCACATACATATGCTTAGCGTTTAAGGTCCATTGTAGACCTCCATGATCCACAAAGTGTTAGTCGTTTTTGATTACTTTTGATTTTTTTTGTATTTTTCTGATCCTTTTATATATTTTTTTTTTTAGTTTTTTCAACCAAAATCAATTAGTAATTGCCTTTTCTTGAAAACAATTTTAGTAGTCATTACCAATTAAAAAAAACTTATTTGTGATGGGTTAGTGTTCGCTACTTTATAGTCTTGCCAAATCGTTCCTTCACGCGATTGTCGAATGTACCCCAAAGCCGAAGGAGCCCCATTCTCCCCTATTTGTCGTTTTGACTACTCACCAGATGACTTTGCACTAAGCTCTTCATAAATGTGACTTACAGTCCGGATATGAAAGTAAATCCGTGACGACCTGGCAAAACTTATCTATAATCTACATATTTAAAAATTAGTTACAATTTTATAAAGTTTGTAAGCACTTTGATTTAACTCCTGGCTTCTTGTTTTATGTATTATTATAGCATAAGGTGTCAGGAGTAATGAACAATGGAAATATAAATAGAGAACCCTTAAACTTCAAAAATGAAAACAAACTGTTTATGCAAACATAACCTACTATTCATAAATCAACAATTCGCGGCATCCGAAGTAAACATTGCAGACCGAGAGCCCAGAGCCGCCAGACATCACTTATTTTATAATAGATGAAACCATTACTCCTGGATAGATTTTTCCCCGAATTTAGAACGACTGTGAAAATGTCAAAGCTGTACCTATGATCAGGGGTCAAAGTCGCCAAAAAATGGCATCGATTTCATTTTTTTATAATGGATGATTTTTACCATATTTGTCGTGGAATACCAGCCTGAGTTCCAGACACCCCAAGCTCGCGTATTTTCCTATGGAAATTAGTTCCGTTTTAACAATTTAACGGATTTGGCCAACTTTGGCTGTTTTTAAATACCCAATTGTCTACCATTTTTTTTGCAGAACACTACTCTTAAGTAGTATTAGGCAGTTTTAGACTTCGTCCCATTACAAAAACTTGGGTAGTGTTCTACGACACATGTGTAAAGATCCGCCATTTAAAATAAGCCAAAGTTGGACAAACTCGCTTAAACAAGTGAAAGCGAAGTAAGGTAAAAGAAAATTCCCAAACTTTGAGGTGTCTGGCTGAAGTTTTTGTCATGGGACTAAGTCTGAAAATGCCTAATACTACTTAGGGGTAGTATTATACGACACATGTGTAAAGATCTGCCATTTAAAAACAGCCAAAGTTGGACAAACCTGCTTGAACATGTGAAACCGCAGTAAGAATAATGAAAAGTCCACAGTTTTGAGGTGTCTGGCTGAAGTTTTTTTTAATGGGGCGAAGTCTAAAAATGCCAGGTACTAATTAAGGGTAGTTTCCTACAAAAAGTTTTAAAAAATTTGGTATTTTATAAAAGCTTGGGGGTGTCTGGTTGGAGCCCTTTCACTCGTACGGGTATAACAGTGCTAGATACTAACTCAAAGTGGTATTCTACAACAACTATGTTAAAATCATCCATTATAAAATTAGTGAAATCAATGGCATTTTTTGGCGACAGGGACCTCTGATTCCTAGGCCCCTGTCATAGGTACAGCTTTGAAATTTTCACAGTCATTCTAGATTCGGGAAGGACTACCCAGGAGTAAGTGATGTCTGGCGGCTCTGGGATCTTGCTCTATTGCTAAGGCCACTTTTCACTCCAAAAGTCTTTTTGAGAAACTCAAACTTAATGCTAAAATAATGTTTTAATAAATAATTCAGTCTTACTCTTCTAAAAATCTTAAACGTTTAAATATGCCCTATTGTTTTTTTTCTAATGAACATATCTGTGGGCGGATGTAGGAAAGTTCCGACAAGACTTGTTTTTTAGTCTCCCTAACGAATTTCTTATAAATATGTATGTGTAGAGCTATATACATATTTTAAAATAAATTATTAAAGTAGCGTCTGCCATAAGCTTTCATAATAAACGTTTGAATGTGGCTCACCAAGTCAACTTGATCACCTGCTTGCTCAGCTTTTCGGCATTCCGAAATTGTGTTGCTGCTTGATTTTATTATTGATGTGTGAATGTTTTTAATTTATTAGTGTACATTTTAGCGTTCGATCCTCACCATTGTACATTTTTGTTTACTAGAGTTCGCCCAGTGGTTGAAATTCAACCACAAAACCTTATTTTATTTTCCTACCTTTTTGCTATTTCTTAAATTTTCCTTTCTTTTCCATATTTTGTATATTTTTGGTTTCTATACATTCGTATTCATTTTGCCTTTTCCTCCCTCTTTACATCATTCAGTAATATAGTTTCAGTGTTGATAATTATTTATTCTTCTTAGGTCGTCTTCATACGTATTTCTTTCCTTTCCTTTCCTTAGCATTAATTGGCTTTTATTTCCTTTCCTTTCCTCTCCTTTCATCTCAATTTATTCCCTTTGCTTTTCTTTCCTTCTCTTCCCTTTTATTTCCTTTCCTTATCTTCTCCTTTCTTTTCCTTTTCTTTCCTTTTCTCTTCTTTCCTTTTCTTTCCTTTTCTCTTCTTTCATTTCAATTTATTTCCCTTCTTTCTTTCTTTCTTTTTTGTTATTTTTTGTTCTTCTCTCTTCTTTTTCTTTCTTTTCGTTTCTTTTATATTCTTACTTGATCCTTCTTTCCATTTCCATTACATTCCTTTTTTCCTTTTATTTTCTTTCCTTTCCTTTCGTTTCCGTTGCTTTAGTTTCCTTTCATTTTATTCATTTTTTTTTTTAATTTCATTTCTTTTCTTTTATTTTTTTCTTACCTTTATTTTCTTTCACTTTTTTCTTAAATTTCCCTTCTTGTCATTTCGTTTCCTTACCTTTCCTTTCCTACCGCTTTCTTATTTTCTTTTGTTCCTTTCCGCAACTCCTTTGCTTTTCCTTTTCTTTCATTCATTTCCTTAACTTATTTTTTTAGCTTTTCTTTACCTTTCTTTCCTTTATTTTTCTTTCTTTTTATTTTCATTTATTTTCCATACCTTCTTCCTCGCTACCTTTTCTTTCCCTTCTTTTTTTCTTCTTTCCTTTCTTTGTCTTTCTCCTTTTGCTTCTCTTTTCCACTGCTTTACCTACATTACATTTCCTTTCTTCCCTTCCTTTTTTCTGTCATATTTTCCGTTCCTTACCTTAACTTACCTTAATTTTCCTTTTATCCATCCCTTTCCTTTCCTATTATTTTCTTAATTTAATATTTTATTTATTTCATTTTGTTTCATTTTTATTTATTTTATATTATTCTATTTTATATCTCTATAAAGCGAATGCGTGTATATCAGATGTAGTGGTGTGATTTTCAAATCATATTATAATTAATTTTTTTAAATTTTGGTTTGTTGTCGAACACCCTGCTCGGCGAGACATATCGATACATACCAAATTTTATATACCTTAGAATTGTGGTTATTGCAAAAAAGGGAGAAACCTGTTATGTTTGCGCATTTATATATAATAGATGTTCAACCGCGCTAGCAACAAAAATGTAAGTTATTAAGTACACTTTTAAAAATTTCAGCGTCAATCATTCATAAGTTTTTTTAATTATTTTAAAATTTTTTGTAGTAAATTTCAAACCTTTCTTTCGCCTACAAGGATATTAAATTTATTTCGGTTTAGAAAACGGCTTAAAACGTTTATTTTGTTTTTATTTATTTCTAAAAAACTTCCAAGTCATTGCATTATTCTCAAAACAAAATGGGGAGAGTTGTCGACTCTGATGCGAACCGCGTCGATTCCTGTGCTAGCAACTCACACTTCTTTTTCATTGTTTTTTTTTTTTGCGGCCTTTAATTGAACGAGTTATTTAAGTTAACGAGCTTAAGGTCACTGATAACACTACCCGACAAATTTTCAAAAATTGCATATCCTCGAAATTTGATACATGATTCCTAAAATATGTATGTAAAAATTTGATTTAAAAGTAGGGAATTTTGGGAGATATTTTGAAATTTAAATTTTTGAGATAATAAAAAAAAGTAAGATGACTAATCTGTTAATATCTCCGCCATTACAATCTCGATTTTTATGATTTTTCATTTAATTTAGAGATGACAAAATACCCTTTCCACCAATTCAAAAATTATTAAAATTGCCGTTGAAATGATTGAGTTTTTCATGGAAATTTTCATTTTTTTTCGACATTCACTCACTTTTTATTAAAACCTTTATAGTGACACTACAAATAGTAAAAATCAAAATTCCGATAGATGCCACGCTGGTCTATATAATTGCAAATCTTTAAAAAAAATTTAGAATACTCGTGGACTTTTGCGATCGATTTTTAGTAACTTCCAGATTCGTTTGAGACTTGAAACAATTCCGGTAGGTGGCGCACGTATCGAGATATTTCGAAAACTAATTTGAAGTTGAGAATTTTGTGATCGACTTTTGACCAACTTCCAGGTAACCTAGGAACTTGAAGCTTGGCATTAAATTGAGGGAACAGTGACACTACAAATATTAAAAATCAAAATTCCGATAGATGGCACGCTGGTCTATATAATTGCAAATATAAAAAAATTAAGAGACTCCTGGACTTTTGCGATAGATTTTTAGTAACTTCCAGGTTAGTTAGACTTGAAACTTTACACATTTGTCACAACCCGAAGACAATGCAATCCCTCATCAAAACAATTCCGGTAGGTGGCGCACGGATGGAGATATTTCGAAAACTATTTTGAAGTTAGGAATTTCGCGATCGACTTTTGACCATCTTCCAGGTAACCTAGCAACTTGAAACTTGGCATCAAAATTGAGGGAAAAGCGACACTACAAATAGTAAAAATCAAAATTCCGATAGATGGCACGCTGGTCTATGTAATTGCAAATCTTTAAAACAAAGGGGGAATCTTGCGATCGATTTTTGAGTAACTTCCCCGTAAGCTAGAGACTTGAAACTTGACACATTTGTCAGAACACGATGACAATGAGATTCCTTATCAAAACAATTCCGGTAGGTGGCGCACGGATCGAGATATTTCGAAAACTAATTTGAAGTTGGGAATTTCGCGATCGACTTTTGACCAAATTCTTCTTTGCATTTGGTTGTGGAAACGGTGATAATACAATTTATTGAAATCTGAATTCCAAAAGGTGGCGTGCTTTTCGATATAATTGAAAATCTCTAAAACATAGCGGGAATCTTGCGATAGATTTTTGAGTAACTTCCCGCTAAGCTAGAGACTTGAAACTTGTCAAAAAAATTCCGGTAGTTGGCGCACATATCAAGATATTTTCAAAACTATTTTGAAGTTGGGAACTTTGCGATTGACTTTTGACTAACTTTCTGGTAATCTAGGAACTTGACAGTACCATATTTAAAAATCAAATTTCCGATAGGAATCACCAAAACTAAAAATAAAATAATAAAAAGATGATACAAAAATTTTAAAGACATCCTTTATATAAATGCTGTCAAAAAGCCTCAGCAAATTTGTCGTTAAACAAAGACATGGTTTCGGTGTTTTTGGTTTTGAAATTTTAGTCATACCAATTGTAATAAATTTTTGTGATTTTTGAATATATTTAGGTGGACATACTTGGTTTAAGGGCTCACCGAGGTCTTTTCGCAGCGTCTGTTCATCATGAGGTGCGGCTGTAAGCGGGCGTCTGACTTGTAACAAGCGGCTCGCTATATAAATGTGTAAATCTTCTCCAAAAACCCCGAAACGGGTTGTGCGTTGGGTTTGGGACCCGCCACGTAAAAAACCAACTCCAATGAAAACAAAGACAAAGCCTCGGATGAGAACCCTCTTTAATGTTGACGACCCGGCAAAACGTACAAGGAATAGAGATTTGGATATTAGGGCATGTACCTGGAATGTCCGGACGCTTTCAAGGGATGGTACCACTGCCCGACTGGTTGATGTCCTCGTAAACGCAAAGGCTGACATCACCGCCCTGCAGGAAATGCGATGGACGGGACAAGGAAAGACAACCATCGGACCTTGTGACGTATACTATAGTGGCCAGACACGCGGCAAAGCGCGTGGTGTAGGATTCGTGGTGGGAGAGAGACTTCGCCGCCAAGTACTAGCGTTCACTCCTGTGAACGAACGTGTCGCTGCGATCCGCATCAAGGCGATGTTTTTCAACATAACATTTATCTGCGCCTATGCGCCGACTGAGGAGACGGACGACGCAGAGAAGGACTCCTTTTACGATAAACTTGAACAGACTTATGATCGCTGCCCCCAACATGATATCAAAATCAAGGAAGGAGTCTTTGGTCCTACAGTTGGAAAATTTAGTCTCCACGATATAACATCACCCAACGGCACTAGGTTGATTGACTTCGCCTCTGCTCGCAATATGGTCATCAGTAGTACTGGTTCCAGCATAAACGAATACACCGAGCCACCTGGCTGTCCCCTGATCAAAGAACAAGAAACCAGATTGATCATGTTATGATTGACGGCAGACATAGCTCTGCGTACACTGCGTGGTCCCAATATTGACTCTGACCATTATCTTGTCGCAGGCAAGATACGCACACACCTCTGTGCAACGAAGAAAGTGCGCACAGTAACGGAAGGAAAGTTTGACGTCGAGAAGCTGCGCATGACACAGACAGCTGATAATTTCACAACTCGACTCTCACACCTACTAGCAGAGGGCAATCCTCGACCTAGCGATGTAACCGAGCAATGGAAGCATATCTCTCACTCATTGCGTACCGCCGCTGAGGCCACTATATGGTTCCAGCGAGCCCGCAAGAACAACTGGTACGATGAGGAATGCAAAACTGCCTCGAAAAAAAGGACGCTGCCTACAAGGAGACGTTGCGAACGGGCGCAACCCGCAGTGTATGGCAACAATATCGTGAGGCAAAGAAGGAAGAGAGAAGCCTTTTCAGAAAAAAGAAAAGTGAGGCCGAAAGGCGTGAGTGTGAGGAGCTTGAGATGCTGGCTGACAGGAATGATGCCCGAAAATTCTATGAAAAGATCCGGCGGATGACGGAAGGTTTTAAGACCGGGACAAGCTCCTGTAAGGACAATAATGGCGACCTGGTAACCGACGTACAAAGTGTACTTAAATTATGGAGGGAGCACTTCTCCTCACTGCTAAATTGCGAGGGAGACGTCGAACCCGATACCCCAATCCCTTACGATGGAAAAGTCGTCCCACCACCTGACTATGATGAAGTGAGGATAGCTATATCCCGGCTCAAAAACAACAAAGCGCCTGGAGAAGACGGACTACCCGCCGAGCTGTTCAAACACGGAGGCGAAGAACGGGTAAAAAGCTTGCATCAGCTCTTATGCAGAATATGGTCAGAAAGTGCATGCCTCCGGATTGGAATTTAAGTGTGCTGTGCCCAGTCCACAAGAAAGGCGATCCCGCTAACCGCACCAACTACCGCGGAATCAGTCTTCTTAATATCGCATATAAGGTTCTTTCTAGCGTGTTGTGTGAAAGGCTGAAGCCCATCGTAGACAAACTGATTGGACCTTATCAGTATGGCTTTAGACCTGGTAAGTCTACCATCGACCAGATTTTCACGATACGTCAAATCCTGGAGAAGACCCATGATAAAAGAATCGACACACACCATGTCGATTTCAAAGCCGCTTTTGACAGCGCAAAAAGGAGTTGCCTGTATGCCGCCATGTCTGAATTTGACTTCCCTGCAAAGCTTATACGGCTTTGCCAAATGACGTTGAGCTATACCAACAGCTCCGTCAGAATCGGGAAGGACCTCTGTGAGCCATTTGAAACCAAACGAGGCTTCAGACAGGGCGACTCCCTTTCGTGCGATTTCTTCAATCTGATGCTGGAGAAGATAATTCGAGCAGCAGAGCTAAACCGCAATGGAGCAATCTTTTACAAGAGCGTGCAATTGCTGGCGTATGCCGATGATATTGATATAATTGGCCTTAACAACCGCGCCGTAAGCGCTGCCTTCTCTGGACTGGATAAGGAAGCGAAAAAAGTGGGACTTGCCGTGAACGAGGGCAAGACGAAGTATTTGCTGACATCAAAGAAAGAATCGGCGCACGTTCGCCTTGGCAGCCATGTCACTGTTGATAGTTACAAATTTGAAACTGTGAGGGACTTCGTCTATTTGGGAACCAGTATCAACACCGAAAATAATATCAGTCTAGAAATCCAGCGGAGAATCTTTCTTGCCAACAAGTGCTACTTTGGACTGAGTAGGCAATTGAGAAGTAAAGTCCTCTCTCGAAGAACAAAGATCACCCTCTATAAGTCTCTCATCATACCTGTCCTGATGTATGGCTCAGATTCATGGACAATGTCAAGAGAAGATGAGATGGCCCTTGGAGTATTTGAGAGAAAAGTTCTCCGGAAGATTTATGGTCCTTCCCGTGATGCCAACGGCGAGTATCGAAGGAAATTTAACGATGAGCTGTACGAGCTCTACGCAGATCTGACCATAGTCCAGCGAATTAAAGCCCAAAGACTCCGCTGGCTGGCCCATGTTATGCGAATGGACAAAGAAGCTCCAGCACAGAAGGTTTTCTTATCGTCGCCTGAATTCGGCAGCAGAGGAAGGGGGAGGCCTCGACTGAGATGGAAACAACAGGTGGAGGATGACTTGAACTCCCTTGGGGTTTCCAATTGGCGTCAGTTATCGCTAAAAAGGAATAACTGGCGTGCTTTGATATGCAACGGCCAAAATCGCTTAGGCGGTTAAGCGCCAATAAATGATAAATGATGATGAAAGGTGGAGTGCACGTTTCCACACTAAGGCAAACAATTTCTGAGTGCCTAAATAGAAGTTCGGTTATCGACAAAACATTTAAACTCTATTAATTGCACTCCACCTTTATATTTTCAAATCTCAAAAATTGATTACAATTGGCTAAAATTTCAAAACCAAAAACACCGAAACCATGTCTTTGTTTAACGACAAATTTGCTGAGGCTTTTTGGCAGCATTCATTTAAAGGTTGTCTTTAAAATTTTTTTATCATCTTTTTATTTGTAATATTTTTTACGAAATATTGAATATCCTCCTGGTTTGGCATTCCAATTTCCGGATCATAATCGGTAGAAAAATGACTATGTTATAACTTATAAGAGATTTAGTAAACAAGCCTTTTTTTATTTTTTGCAGAATCTTGTATTTAACCTAAATCTTTTATTCTTATATATTTTAAAAGTTCATAGCTTGCGCTATATTGTTACATTCTGTTCTTCTCGAAAAAGGGACCCGCCCATCATAGTTTTACTCAAATGTCCTTGGTATCGCAATTCCATTTCTTTTATTTCTTGGTGGAGACGCTTTCACCCAGGTTATCAGGGAAGAAGTCCAAATGGGAATGGATGAAATGAATTTTTGACGATATATTTACACCTGGGAAGGAATATGACAACTGCATAACGCATGAAAAGAATAAGTGAAGGTTTAGCTATACCGATTTTCTCATATATCGTCGATGTCTATGCAATACCACCTATCTACCAGATGCAACCTCCCAACTGACAAAGTTGCAAAAATGAGATTTGGTAACCCAGCATTCCAGGCATCGAGTTTCATCTATACAAATAATAAATTTCGCATTCCAACAAAAAATTACACAAAAATAGCTAAGCTCCCTAGCAAATGTAAGGGGTGTAGCTTAATTTTATTTGCAAAAACACCCATCTCTTAGTAAATTTCAGCAAATTTATTTGCAAAACCGTCTATACACAAAAATCATAACTAACTACTTGAAGCTTTTGTTCAATTTTTGGTTATTCAGGTAAATATCATCTTTAAAAAACAGAAACAAAAACTCAGTTCCAAGATAATACATAGGATTAAAAGGAAAGCAGTTTTTTTATCTCCTGTAAAATTTGATTGCTTTCAGATAGGTGGTTTTGCATCTGGTGGATAGGTGCTATTGCATAGGCATCGACGATATGTATATAGTACCACAAGTGTATCAGCTTTTTTACCACGAACATTTATAGTATACAGTGAATCATTTTATACCACAGTATCGATACTACGTATCCACAAATATCCATGATCGAACACTTGTTTGTAATTGGCGTTTACAATCTTTCCTAGAAAATTCGCACAAACTGCAGAAAAGAACTACCATGTCTTTGCCTCGTCAACCGATAATGCTTAATGAAGAATGGCATCAATAAAAGGTTTTCTAATTTGTTCACCCAAAAATACACCTTTTAAGTTTGCATTTAATAAATATGGAAACACCGACTTTAGATATGCCCGTTGTTGCTATTTTTCTGCAAAACCTTAACGAATTTTTTTAAAGACCGAGTTAAAACTTTAAGGGAGGTATATTTCCACTAGATTAAATCTAATGTTTTCCTCTCCAACTTTTCTTTTCCTATTTTTTCTAGCCACATTTTTTAGAGTAATGATCCATTCGCAGTACTCCCGGCTGACAATCAGTTAAGGGCTGGTTTCCTCGAAAGCGGTGACGCTATATAGCGTCCGTTACATAGCGGTGAAGTACGTTGTCAAAAATACTGCCATGTAAAAGTAATTGAGCGAAAAGTAAGAAGAGGGTGAAGTTCACCGTAATGTAATATAGCGTCCGTCATGACGGTGGCAATTTTTCGTCAATGTTTTTTCTCACCGTCGTCGTCATAGCCGTGTAAATTCAATAAAATTCTTCAAATTCGTTTACAAAAACAACAATTAATTGTTTTCAAAACAAATATTTTAAAAATATAAAAGAGAAAAACAAGAAAAGTGGCGGCAAATTTACAATTTCAAATGGATTGAAGTCACCGCTGCTTGCATGTAAGTTTACAGAAAAGCGGTGCTGCTAATGACGGTGAGCATAGCTACCGCTATATAGCGAACATTACATAGCGGCACCGCTTTTCGAGGAAACCAAAAAATAAAAAAAGGCTTGTTCACTAAATCTTATATTTTTGTCATTATACTTCAGAAAAGTGCCAAATTGATCACAAAGAAATAGGCTACTGACACAAAGTTTCAAAGCAGGAGGATATTTAATATTTTGTAAAAAAAAAATACAAAAAAGCAGATATTTAAATGTAAAAAAAAAACTGAAAAATTGCCTGAAACAAATTTTTGGTTAGTCATAATTCAATGACTTTAACGTCAATTTCAAAAATATTTGATTTGGTAAAAAGGGTATTTCGTCCTCTTAAAATGAAATATCATAAAAATCGAGATTGTAACGGCGGAGAAATTGACACATTAATCATCCTACTTTTTTATTATCTCAAAAACTGAAATTTCAAAATATCTCGAAAACTGGTCTACTTTTAAATCAAATGTTAACATATTTGGAATCAGCAGAAAATTCTACAAAGGAATCATATATCGAGGATATTTTTTGTTGTCGGGTAGTGTAACTGAAATATTGCCTGAAACAAATTTTTGGTTAGTCATAACTCAATGACTTTAACGTCAATTTCAAAAATATTTGATTTGGTGAAAAGGGTATTTCGCCCTCTTAAAATGAAATATCATAAAAATCGAGATTGTAACGGCGGAGAAATTGACATATTAATCATCCTACTTTTTTATTATCTCAAAAACTGAAATTTCAAAATATCTCGAAAACTGGTCTACTTTTAAATCAAATGTTAACATATTTGGAATCAGCAGAAAATTCTACAAAGGAATCATATATCGAGGATATTTTTTGTTGTCGGGTAGTGTAACTTATTGTAATAGGAAACACATTTCTGGTTTAATTTTTGAAAAAAAAAAAAAATTTTAATTTTTTTCCAAAGCAAAGGTTTTTTAGTCACATTTGCATGTAGTCCAAAAATATTGAAAATTAGGCTCAAATTAAACATGTAAATGAACGATCGGTATACCATTTCTTGATTATAATTTAAACCGTTTTGATCACGTTCGTTTTCTCGAAAACTAGACTAGTTCTAAAAATAACCCTAATTTGGTTGTAGTGAAAAAAACTTAAACTTGAGTCTAGAATTTTTGCTGTGTGTTTATAAAGTGACCGCCGTGGTGTAGCGGTTAAGTGTTCGGCCTTCTACATCAAGTCGTGGCGGTTAGATGCCCGGCAAATGTAACATCAAAAATTATTTAGAAAAAGAATTTTTCTAAACGGGGTCGCCCCTCGGCAGTAGTTTGGCAAACACTCCGGGTGTATTTCTGCCACGAGAAGCTTCTCAGCAAAAAATTCATTTGCTTTGCAAGTGCCGTTCGGAGTCGGCAAAAAACTGTAGGTCCCGCCAACTTGTAGGAAAACTCAAAAGCAACACACCACAAGTTGGAAAGAGAAGCTCGGCTAAAATCTCGTTAGATGTTATGATAACCTATTGGTATATCGCCGCCATTAGTAGTTTTTAAAGTGGGAGTCACACCGCCCACTTTTAAAGAAGGAATTTTTTAAAATTCGATTGGTCGTAACTTTTAAACTCATTACGATAGAACGATGAAATTTGGCTCAAAGCATACTGATGAAATTGGAATAAATCGCCCTCCAACCATGCCCAATTTCGATATCGAAAATTTCGAATATCACGTACTTCGGAAACGGCTAAAATGATATAGTTTGGTAGGATGAACCCCGTAGTGATTATACCTTTCATGAAGATGAAATGGTACAATGATAAAAATGATTTCCTAAAAGTAAGGAAACCTCCATAAAAATTCAAGTAAATGAAGGAAACAATATTGCACCAAGGCCGCACTGCCTTAAAAGAAAGAAGTTGTTATACTTAAATTTACTTTTAAGTAGGGGTTGTACTTAAATGGTAGTTAAGTAATTTTAAACTTAAAAAAAAAAAATTATTTTACACAGTTCTTATATTGCCTTCAACGAGAATCGACTCACAACTTTTGGAATGGTAAATTCAGATGTCTACCATGAAGCAATTGAATACTTACGCTTGACAGCGTCTAATTACACCTTTGTTCTGTTTATGGAATTTCACCACTCTTACTCACGTTGCCTCCCAACATAAGGAAATATTGACTTATTTTGAATTTTTAGGATAGTTGTATACTTAATATGTAATAAAATTCTTTAAAAATTACGCGGGCAGAACGTTTTTGGCGGCGACAGCGAAAATAAGTAAATATGGTCCTAAATTAAGTTAAACACTGCCTTGATATCACTGGAAAAAATGTCTTCAGCATAAGGGAATATTTACTTATTTAGAACTTAAGGACAGTTTTATATTTAATAAACTTGTAAATTGATTGAAACTAGTAAAAATGTCTTTAATACTGAAATGAGTAAATTGATTTACTTATGGTAAGTAGAAATGTTCTTTTAAACTAAGTAGATTTGTCCCTAAAACAGAGTTTTTTCCTTAAAAATAGGAAAAATATTTTTTTTTAAGCCAAGTAGTACGTTTCCTTAATTTTAGGAGAATTATTTTTATCAGTGTAATATAACATTGGTACGATGTTATTATGTATGAGAAGAAGAAGAGATGGACCCATCAATAAGTATACCGAAATGATGAGAATGACGAGATGAGTTTATTTAGCCATGTCCGGCTGTCTGTTTGAACGCAAACTAGTCCCTCAGTTTTTGAGATATTTGGCTGAAGTTTTGTATGCGGCCACCATTTTCTAATATAGGAATCATTTGTCGGAACCAGCAAGATCGGACCGATATTACATATAGCTCCCGTACAATCGATTGTTCCGATAAACGGATTTTGGGCTATAACTCCTGTAATTAAAGAGGTAGGAACGTGAAATTTTGTAGGTATTGCTATTTTTACATATATGCAAAATATCGATATTGAAAATCATCGAGATGGGATAAATTCACATAGCCCCCATACAACCGATTGTTCCGATAAACGCATTTTGGTAGATAACTCCTGTAATTTTATAGGTAGGAACGTGAAATTTCGTAACTATTGCTCTTTTAGAATGTGAAATGTCGGTGTTAAAAATCAATGAGATTGGACCAATATAACCCCTCGCCCCCATATGATCGATAGTTCCGATAATTTCGGTATGAGCTAAAGTTAAATTGGCACAGGCCGTATCTACTGGGGATCGAGCAGTGAAAATCGTGATGCTTATTGATGATTTTTTGATATTTGAAAATTTCACAGGTCATAACTTTTAAACTGATTACTGTAGAACGATTAAATTTGGTACAAGGTATACAAGGTATATACAAGGCATAATAGGGAGTATACCTGATGTAATTGGACGAAATCACTTCCCAACCACGCCCACTTCCGAAATGGAAAATTTCGAAAACCATATGGAAACTACCGCTGGGTAGTTAATGTTCGGTTTACCTGAACTTAGACTTCCTTACTTGTTATTAATTCAACTTAATTATCTTTTTTATATTTACGCACTACTCAGTGTTTAAGTCTTTCGTCTAATTGTAGAAAATCATTACACAATTTATTACACAAGAAAAACAACCTACAGTAACATATTCGGCAAGCTATCCTTCACCATCTACCAGCCATCAGCTGCTTTCCCAGTTACTTCTCGGACGTTGTTATCGTTGATTATACTTATTTCCCGGCACATACCTGTTGATTAGATCACATTCTCACTTAAGCTACCAATAACCAAAAACTAATAAAATATAAATAACGTCGGTGTGGGAGCAAAACCGCATATCAAACTTTTTAAATTTCATGTATTCAGTAGATATTTCGCTCAATAACTGTATTAGATCAGAACTTTAACTTTATTTATAAATTAGTTTTATTATATTAGATTGATTGATCCGTATGAACGGATGAATCTTGACAACACAAGCCTTGCAAAAGAATCAAAAGGATTGTTTTTTGATACATGGTTTCGCAAATCCACCGATGTGTATGAGTATTTTCACTGTGCTGCTATCCAAAGAGTCTCGAAAGGGGCATATAAACATACGTAAATACGTCCATATACATACACATGAATGGTACGCAAACATCGAGCCGTTTGCGCAAAAAAGACGTATGAGCCATGGTTTTATGCTAAACTTTTTTTTAAGAAAGTCGATAATTTATTAACATATGATTCGAAAGTTTTACTGATGCGAAATGTACAGTTATGAAGTTGAAGAAAAATTAATTCTGTCGTAAGTACATTTTCTTTGTTTGTTCACACTTTTTAAGAAAGGCAAAGTGGCTGTTACGTTTTTTTTTTTTCTTTTGGCGCTCACGTATTTTTGGCGTACAACGCACATGTATGTATGTGTAGGTACTTATGTTTGCATTTGGGATCTAAATCATATGATGATCAAATGGTTATGCAGGGATAAGAAGTGAATACTCATTTTTGTCTGCCAGTGTTTACGTGAGATCTTAGTTGGAGAATTCTGAGCTGCTGAAGTACAGTTACCCAGTTTTCCATTGATCGAGACGGCTTTGACTCGCCGATCTGTTGGTTTATTGATGTCATATGAGGCATTCCTAATCGGTGACTACTATTAAATAAAAAACGCACATTTTCTGGTTTCAATTGTCTTTATATATGTATGTATATCTGCAATTCGTAACATGGAAATACTCGGACCCCAAGATTGGAGGTATTGTTTTTACGGCTTACTGAAAAATAGTTTAATATACATATGTTTCGAAAAAATTCTTCGACAAAACGAGTCTAAACTGCATCGTTATAAGTTCGTTTGGTAGGTAAATTGGATTTGCATTATTATAGTTTGGTACAGCTATGGCTAGAAATTTAGCGCACTTTCCTCAGTCAAAAACAATATGTTTGTCCATCTTTATGCAATATCTTATTAGCCGAAGATGTTAAGACCGCGTGTTTTTTTAAACTGTTGGTGTGCTATCTTTTTTTTTCTTCTCTAGAAAATTTTCGAATTTTTGTCCAACACATGGACATACATGTATCGGAACAAATGTGACATTTGGACACAAAAGAAATCAAGAATACGACTCAATTTGTCGTTCCTTGGTCTAGTACCAGTTATTCGGAATATGGATTGATTAACAAAGTCATTTTTTATAAATAATTAACAGCTTTCATATTGCGGATATATTATTAAATACTTGGCAGCCGCTGTGGTGTAGCGGTTAAGTGTTCGGCCTTCTACACCAAGTCGTGGCGGTTCGATGCCCGACAAAAGTAACATCAAAAATTATTTAGAAACAGAATTTTTCTAACGGGGTTTGGCAAACTCTCCGGGTGTATTTCTGCCACGAGAAGCTTCTCAGCAAAAAATTCATTTGCTTTGCAAGTGCCGTTCGGAGTCGGCAAAAAACTGTAGGTCCCGCCAACTTGTAGGAAAACTCAAAAGCAACACACCACAAGTTGGAAAGAGAAGCTCGGCTAAAAATCTCGTTAGAGGTTATGATAACCTGTTGGTATTTCCCATAGCTGTATGTTCATACATATAAACGTATTTACAGTAGGCTGAGACTAAAAGAAACTTTGGTTTTTTTCAATATCTTTAGGTACTTAATTGCATATCAATTACATTTACAAGTATGTATATCTGAGCGACTACCTAGCATTTAATAAAAATGGGTTATAAACAACAAAAGTTATCTCTTCGGGTTACCTAATGAAATGTTGGTCAGTCTTTGTAAAAGTCTACAAGGATGCTTGGTTCGAGTGTATTGCGAACTTCATGGTGGTAAAGGACCAGCCTAATCTATATGTATACGTTTTGAATTTCAGTGAGTTTTCTAACGTGCTTTAAATCATTGTTCGCAATGCTTTTAAGTCATTAACGATAAAATTCACCATAAATCCAAAAAATTGAAAATGTGTTTTATGTTGTGTTGAATACCTGTGATGCAAACGTATTTATTTATGATGTTATCATTGTACCTTATTGCCTTGCTCTTAGCTGCTTTTTGTTTGCTTTTTTTTGTTTTATACCCAGCTGTACCAACGCCCGCTGTATTATCTAAGTATGTATATATAAATACGCGACATGAAAAACTTTAGGAAACCCCTGTGAGCGAACCGTTTGACCGATTTGAATGAAATATGCACCGATGGAAAGGAAATTGAAAAAAAGTGAGGTATAGGCGTTATATTTTCAGGGGCGTCCCCGAAATTTAAGGACGAGGGGTGTGGGGCTAGCGACCCCACCACCCCCTAAAGATTTTATTGGTCGAATTTTCGATCACAAGCCATACTAGTAATTTTAAAATCATCACGTGATTTTCTTGAATTTCAATAATATACCATATAACCGAAATCTTACACTACCCGACAAATTACACTACCCGACAAATTTTGATCAACTTTAGTCTCCAAGAATAAAATAGACCTTTTCTAAAGTAAAATTTTCTCCTGATTCAGAATATCACTTTTTTACTGTGGCAGATTTAGTTTCGGAGATATTGGTGAAAATATTAAATTTCCCATTTTTGCAAGACATTATATAGGAATTTGTATTTTTAATTTTTATATCCAGCGTACAAGTACCAGTACAAGGGTATATTAATTTTGTTCACATAACGGTAGTACGTAACGGCAGAAAATAATGGAGATAGACATAGAGTTCCAAATATGAAAGTTCTTAGGTTGAAAAGAGAAGTTCATTAAGACATGTCCGTTCGTCTGTCCGTCTGTGTACACGATAACTTGAGTAAAAATTGAGTGCATGAAATTTTGTATACAGATTACTTTCTGGACAAGGTATGTTGCTATGGAAAATGGGCGAAATCGGAAGATAACCACGCCCCCTTTTTCGATATCGAATTATTATTAATTCTCATACAAATTTTTAACCACTTTTAAATCAGAAAAATTCTTTACACGAAAAAAGTTAGCCCTCCTATGTTGTACCTAGGTAATTTTAAGCAGGTCAGTACAACATTGTGATGTGCCCTTGACTTTATAAGCCACCTTTTATTAAAAGTCCTCAATCCTATATGAAGTAGTTAGTGTTTTGCAAAATTGGGAATTTTCATATTTTCACCGATATCTCGGAAACTAGAATTGCCACTGAAAAATGGATGTGATATTCGTAATCAGGAGAACATTTTACATTAAGGAAATGTACTTTTATACTTGCAGATTTTTTTGTCGAGTAGTGCTATTATTAAATTGAAATTGATTTTAATGAAATTTTTGTAATTTTTCTTTTACTAATTTTTTTGTATAAAGTGATAAATAAAATAAACGAGTATCTCAGTATACCTACAATCACGTGATTTTTGTATGTAAATCACTCTAGGGAGGAGGCGGGTTCCAAAACGCACAAAAGTTGAGCACGTGATGTATGGAGGCCCCTTAGATCACAGGTTGAGAACTGACTGGCTTCTTAAACCTCACATAGCGTTATCAGGAAAAACGGCAAATCGATAGTTCTCAACTTGAACTTAAATTAGATTTCTAATTGGGCTCAAAAGTATGAATGCGATAATGAGTATACATTAGTGTGATTCAAAATAAAGGTCGACTTGGTCTTACCCCTTAAAAAGTTAGGTATTGATGAGGAAATAAGCTTTGCAAAAAATTAGCGCTCTAACTTAACCCTTAGGGATGGCTATTTTTTTCGCCCTTTCCCATACATTTTGTATGGGGGAAAATAGCATTTTTTCCAAAGTGATTTTTCTTTTAATTTTTGAAAATTTTGATAAGCCATGTGCAATTATCTTAACTATTAAAATAATTACAGCCATTTAAAAATGACTGAGTTTTGTACTAATGCACACACATACACAGTAACACGTATAAAATCTAGTAAATTTTAAATGGCTGTAATTATTTTAATAGTTACGATAATCGCACATGGCTTAGCATTTTGGAAGCTTCAACTTTAAGAGTATGTAAAAATTTTTTGAAAAAAGTCTCAAAAATTAAAAGAAAATTCACTTTGAAAAAAAAAAATGCCATTTTCCCCCATACAAAATGTATAGGAAAGCGTGAAACACCCTAGTATACATATGAGACGTTTAAAGCACAAGTGGTATAAATCCAGTTTACTTTTTTTTAGTTAGGCATGCCACTATGTAGTGGAAAATATGTTCTATATAACACGCTAACGGGGTAACTCCTAGCACCCATAGAAACCAAATAAATAGCAGGACTAACTTGTGAAATCAAGGGTACCCCCTATTTGTTTTCAACACAAAACCTTGAATATCTCAGTTCGAGAAAAGTGGCCTTATACCACTTGTGCATTAGGGGGCTCATATATCAATTCGTTTAAAGTGTCATCACTTTCGATTACTTGCGTTCAGACTGTAGTCAGCTGTTTTTTCTTAGTGCATCTCTAGAAAATGCAACATATTTTTTATACTTTTTCTAAACATTGTTAAAATGCTATTAACATAAAGACTGAATTCTTTTATTTTGGTTTACAACTATGTATGTATTTTAGTAAGGTGTTTTGTTTATTCAAGAAACAAAAATAATGAATTGTTATAAAATAAAAAGAATCTCTTTTCTTATTTTGGTATTCGGTTTCGGCTTCGGTTTTCGGCCGAATATAGGATTATGCCGAATATTCGGCTACGGCTTCGGCTTCGGCCCAAAATTCCAGTTTCGGTCGTATACTACTGTACATCAACGAATTCAACTACTGGCAAGAATGCCTCATGGTACAGGTGAGTGTTGGGACAGTGCTTGCTGAAAATATCGTTAGCGTGAAATAGTAAGTCAGACTTATTTTTAGCTTCCTAACCACATATTTTTCGCTTCTTAAATCTTCACCTTTAACATTTTTTATTATTAATTAGACGAATTGAAAAAATTGTTCGAAGCAATAATAAAGACTTAGGGCCGTTTTCTCAGCTAACTATCAACTTTAACGCTCACTTTAAATGTATCGGCCAGTCCATCCTCCTGTTTAAATAAAGGACAAATGAAGTGGCTTCTAAATTGACAGTGAACTTTGACGTTAGCGGAAAGATGAGAAACCGACCCTTAATGTCCGAGTACTTTTAACGAAAATAAAGTGCGTATACAATTTTAATTTATGTGCGAAATTTTAATTTACGGCTCTCATTCAAAAATGTGAGCAATCAGTTAATAACACACACATACCAAAACATAATTATCAAACTGGCAATGAATGTAATCAAAGCGAGGCCCTGCAAGATGAATATGCGCGCAGATCGGCGCGAATGAATGGATGAAATAAGTAATAATCCTGCAGTGGGTTAAATATCTTAACAATGCCAAAAAATGAAACTCGCAAAAGATGGAATGAGGTAATGAAATTATTGTGACACCATATGTGCTTCTGACCCGTGTCAAAATCTCATGCATTTAATATACTGGGCACAGAACACAACACGTTGCATATTCGTATCTGACAGAATGCTTTTGAAGACATTCGGCGAGCCGTCGGAATACGCGATATTCAGAAATATAAACTGAAGTGCATACATATCGTCGCTCGACGCACAATACCGCGTATTTGCAAAAGGTCATACGGCGTATGTACCAAAACCTCCAAAATCGAGATTTTGTTACCCTGACTAGAACTCATTGGTCTTAATGTATTCACGTTATAATTCCGCCGTTTTTATCAACAAAAACCCAAATAAATAAATAAAATAACGTTTATGGAACCCATTTTCTTTGAAATAAACAATGCAATACCCCGTATTTAAAAAAAAAGTTACGTCGTATTGCTGTTTGCAGACACGCGGTATTGCGCACCTTGAGACGATATCATGCTAGTCGCTAAGAACAAGCTGTTGTATGTATAATTATTTAGGCAATTCCCAAGAACTCCTATTCGCCTATCTGCTATTAGTGTAAAACTGTCATAATTTCCATTCTGTCATTTCTCATATAAAATTTGAATAGCGCGATAAAATCATTGTTAAATTATATAAGGTTAAGCAGAATTTGACATTTGCCAAGGCAAAGCTTCCTTATTAGAGTTGCATTTACGAAGGATGCAAAAAAGGGTAGAAAAAATCCCCCTTTAGGAAAATTGTTGTAGAAAAGGAAGGAAGGCCGTTCGCGAAATTTCAGAATTTTTTTTTACGGAAATCTGTTTTTTCAAGATTTATTTTTTAAAATTATTAGGAAAATAAAATTAATTTTCAATTGAACTGTAAAAAGCATGCCCTTTTTGTGGGTAGCAGTAAACATGTACGAAATAAGCTTATAAAACGGCAATGTTTATAATTGGATCCTTTTTTAATAACTGTCATCAATCGCCGGTATGAAAACCAATCTCTTAACGTCTGTGGCAGCGGCCTCACGAACTGGCCTCGGAGATCCAAAGGATGAAGCATGAACTGTGGCACTGTACAAGGCAGCATCTGCAAGACAGGGTGAAGTCTAAAAAAGTTAAAAAATTGGGGTCGTCGACTGGAATGACATTCCGGCTTGGCCAAAGGAAAGGGCATGGATTCCTGCCATCCCTGCAGAGCTTGAGAGTATTCTCACGATGCTGCGGATAATGAATCCGTCCCTCCCGACGGAGGAATGAAGTTTCACTCTGGTCGGGGATGCTGTAGGGCCTGATAGATAAGTGGTCTTCACCATGAATAAGGAAGTACTCGAGCCCCTTAAAGCTACAATGGACTAGTCCATTAGAGTGTAGGTCAGATCGTTATCCACGTAAACCGTGGCCAAGCGCGCTGCCATCTCCGCTGCAACGGGGGACTCGGATATCGAAGAACTGCAAGAGGAAACGGAGGAGTCCGATGCGAAAAGCATGTTATCTGTCACAGCACTTTCGCAAAGTGACGTGAACAGCTCAGAGATGGAAGACAGCTTGCTGGACGGGGAGCAACCAATCCTGAGCCGGTACGCCAACGCCTCGTTGAGAGACAACCTCCGGGATGGGCAGACCTCGACGATATGGGCACGTCAGGGAAGTCTGAACGCTCTCATGTTGGTGGTGCTTCAGATAAATCTGAACAAATCTAAAGTATTCTCGGATTTCTAAATGCGACATGGATGTGGTCCTCATCCAAGAACCCTGGGTCAACAGCTCGAGGATCTGCGGATTGGGGACTATTGGCTTCAAGTTCATTCGAGCTAGCGAGGAGGTCAAGGTCGGAACATGCATTTTGGTGAAATGTGAGCTTCTTGTAAGACTGCACACAAGCTTTTTCCTTGATTTAAATTCAGCTTCAAACGATGAGGTAACGTTGCTATTATTTAGTTAAAATAATAAATTTTCATAAAAATCTTACCCAATATTCAATTAATTTTTCAAAATAAAAATAAAACAAACTTCAAAAGCTTTCAGTGTTGCTGTAATTTTTTTCGTATCAAGAATAATGATTTTTACTACCATTTTCATACGATTTTGAAAAGAAGTAGCACTGTCAATCAGATAAGGAAGCATAAAGCCGAGAAGTGTCAAAAACGTCTCGGACTGCTTAACCTTATATTATTAAACAATGGAGCAACCTATCTATATCAAATGTGTTTTTTTTTTTAATGTTTTTATTAGGTCGCTTTCGTCGTTCTTGTGCCCGGATTTTTGCATGCGATTTTAAACTAACTTCCTGTTGTGCCAGGGTCTTGAAATTTTTACCACAGTTCAGATCGCGATGACAATGCAATATTATGAAAACAAAAATCCGATAGGTGGCGCGTGGGTCGCTATATTTCCAAAAATCGCATTTATGGTTTGAAATTTGGAACATGTATTACTACCATGAAAAGAAATATTTTCCCAAAAAAAATCCGCTAGATGAAGCTGAGATCGGGGTAATAAAAACTGAAAATCCAAATTATGGGCAGATTTGGCTAATATTTAGCGTGTGTATTACTTAATCAATTTCCAAATGTTTCAAAAAAAATTGGACCCGCTTGGTGGCGCGTGAGTCGCTCTATTTAAGAAATGCGAAGGTCTGTTTTCGGTGTCGATTAATTCGTTTTTCAACGAACTTCCCGTTCAGTTAGGATCTTGAAATTTTCATCATCGCTTAGTTTTATATCTACCCCAATGCACTATAATAAAAAAAAATAATTCCGATAGGTGGCGCATGGGTAGAGATATTTGAAAAATTTAATTTACAGAGATTTTGCTTTCGGTTTTGAACTAACTCCCCGTTGAGCTGGGGTTTTGAAATTTTCACCATCGATCAGGTTTTACTGACAATGCATTATACAAAAAAAAAAAATCTAAAATATTGCTTTATTTGCAAAAATTAAATCATCACCCAAGTTTAGTCGTTTTTCCCTATTGCCATAGAAAGAAGATTGGAATTCGCCGCGTGGTGTATTCCAAAGTACCTTTACTTACCACGCGGCGAATTCCTTTACTCTTATGAGCATTGTCTATTGATATGCAGATGGCACTGAGCATTTTATATTGATATGCAGATGGCGCTGTAGTGTAAGCAACGCAGTTGTATATCTCGGATCCAAACTTATTGCAAAGGGACAGGCCTATGTCGCACTAAGTCGTGTGAGATCGTTGGATGGCTTGCAAATTAATGAACTAGATTGCTCTAAACTTACTAGTAGTACGCCATGCAACGAAGATGCAATGACGGAAATGCGCAGAATGAGAAATTTATTAGATGCATCGCCTTAGGTTATTTATGTTAATATAAATATATTTCGAATTAATATCAATGCATTGACTTATTTTATATCGCATAAAAAATGTTAATAAATTTACAATTATAATATAAAATTGATTTTTTAAACCTGACATGCAATATTCGATTACAATCTCAATTAGGCAATTTTCACAAACTCACAACTAAAAAGCATAAAATAAAAATAGAATAAAAAAATATTTTTAATTTAAAATGTTTTTAAAATGAACTAAAAACTGAAAAATAATTTCTCCTCTGCCTAAATAGATTTTTCACCACGTAGAGCTTGTCCTGAACATTTATGAGTGAGAATTCTTATAGGTATTACAGTACATGGCAAGATTGAAATCTATAAAAACATTGGCGCGCCATATAGATGGTTCTCATAAGTTTCTAAAAATCTTACTACCGATATGAGCTTTCCTAAAAGATCATCTTTTCACCATATCCATATCCACCATATTTGTTTTTCAATTTGTTTTGTTTTAAAATGTAATTTTTTTCTTTTCAATTTTCATTTCAAGTTGTTTAGTTTGAATAGTAAAAGAAGCAGGAAAACAAAAAATTAACAATTTCCTGAAAAGTTTTTTCAAAAATTCAATTTATAGTTTTCAGATGCGACCATTCAACTCGTTATAGTGCTCACAAGAGTGGTGTTATCGAAATAGTGCAATAAGCTATAAGAGATCTTGTGAATTGCCGAATTCTATTAGTATGAAATGATGATGAGAAAAATTTAACAAAAAATTCAATTAAAATAAAATATTAACAAAATTGTTAAATTTGTACACAAAAACTAAAGGATCGCAGACTAAAAATTATTCTTTTGACTTCTATGAAGCTAAGAAATAATATAATGTAAAATTTTATAATAACTAGAAAAAAAGAATATCATCGCACACCTACATATGCATAAGAGCGTGAATGTTAACAGCCCGGCAAAGAACTTATAGCATTCATTATTTTGGGCAGAGAGCACAATGAAGAGACCTACATTCATGTACCTGCATTTCTCTTTAACATTTGAATAAAAGAGCACTGTTGTGAATAGCGGAAGGTATGAAAATCGCAGGTAAAAAATATTATCTTGTTAGACTTGCTACTTTTTGCTTCATATCTTATCTTTATTTTTGCTCTGAGATTCCAATAAGACTTCACCTTGTCACACCTTATTCATATAATGTTGCAAAGAGATACAATACATTTATCTTTGAAAATGGTAGATAAGTTTCTAATAAGAGATGAAAGGTACTCTCTATATTCAGGTTCACCCTGTACCTGAAAGATGGACAAAGAGGACTTGCCGAACCCTCTTTGAGATGGAATAATTAAAAGCTAATTTTTATTCTATGTATGCATATAAAATAAGCTATCTTTATAAATAACCTGCAACAAATAAATCCACATGTTTGAAATCGAATAAATTAAAATTAATGTGTTCCCGGCTAAGTGTTTTTATGGGCGTCCAAAGTTGGTACCTACCCAACCGATCCTTATGAAGAAATGAAATGCAATGCTGGCTTACAGTCACTGCTGTATGAATATTAACGTATGTTTTCTTATTTACGTTGATATGATTTCGATACGTTGTTTATTTGTCGATTTCAGGGCCGTGCGTAGGAATTTTCTATAGGGGAGTTTGAACTTTTGGATGCTCCGTAGGTTGTGACTATTGATAACGAGTTCTCGTGATATGGTGTATGCAAAATTAGCACTAAATACGAGCATGCTTAAGGTTTATATTATACAGCGACCGGACTTGAAAATTTTACTTGGTTGTAGTAATTGCAAAAATAAAGTGGTAAATTTAAGTAAAAAGTTGTATATTTTTGTTCAATTCTCTAAAGTCTGCATTTATTAAACAAAGGGTATAATTTTATAATACGCCAAATTTAATAAAAATCGTCGAGTTTGGTGTCTAAAGACGCGTCTAATCCGAAAGAGGAAATTAAAGATTTTATTTCTGTGAGAAGATATTTGCTAATTAAAAGTTGCAACTTTCATGTCGTGGTTGTAATATCAGATACACATAAAAATTATGGATTCCGCCCGCTTTTGGCCATGTTTTAGTTTTTTGCAGATAATTTTGCACAGACGTACAATTTTTAATTTTATTTATCAAGACGCATCTTGATAATTTTCTATGAAAAGTAGGTATTGAACCATCTTGTAAAATAGTACCAAAGAAAGTTTGTGCCAAAAGTAAGTACTGACGAAAGCTTTTATTTCAACAACTTGGCTTGCCTATGACTAACATGCTGCCAGCATGTTTTCTTGTGAGCAATTCAAGTGTTATAGAGCTATAAAAAAGTAATAGATTTTCAAACTTGCGTGGTAGAAGTAGTAGACACCCAAAAAAGGTGGTATAATCCAAACACTGATTGGCGGCCGCCGTGATGTAGCGGTTAAGTGATCGGCCTTTACACCAAGTCTTGGCGGTTCGATGCCCGGCAAAGGTAGCATCAAAAATTATTTAGAAAAAGAATTTTTCTAAACGGGGTCGCCCCTCGGTAGCAGTTTGGCAAACTCTCCGGGTGTATTTCTGCCATGAGAAGCTTCTCAGCAAAAAATTAATTTGCTTTGCAAGTGCCGTTCAGAGGTCGCGCCAACTTGTAGGAAAACTCAAAAGCAACACACCACAAACTGGAAGGAGAAGCTCGGCTAAAATCTCGTTAGAGGTTATGATAACCTGTTGGTATATCGCCGCCATTAGTAGTAGTAGATAAAATCTCATTGTATAGCTAACTTCGCACTCTTATCATCAACCGCAACGCACACGGGGGAAATTTTGAATAAAAAAGATAAATTTCGCCCTGAAGGTCGTCATTTTCAAGCGATTTGAACTGTTTTTGATAATGAAAGACTTTGAGATATTTGTTTGTTTATTTAAACTGTCTAAATTTTATTATGGTTAAGGCTGCTTTACACGGGCTGATTTCCTATTAGATGTTTTGACGTTCGACCACGTTAACCATCAAATACAGGTTGAAGATCGGTCGAATAGCTATTTGCACGGTGGAATTATATTATAATATATATATATATATATATATATATATATATATATATATATAAATGCGCAAACATAACTGGTTCCTCCCTTTTTTGCAATAACCACAATTCTAAGGTATATAAAATTTGGTATGTATCGATATGTCTCGCCGAGCAGGGTGGCCGACAACAAACCAAAAATTTAAAAAAATTAATTATAAAATGATTTGAAAATCACACCACTACATGTGATATACACGCATTCGCTTTATAGAGCCGCTGTTATGGGTGTATGTATGTAGGTATGACCACTTGCATTGTTGTGTTTGCATTCATTGCAGTAGGGTGAGTTGTTTTGTTGGCAGCAATAAGATAACATGAGCCAACTTTATTGAGCTTAGGTACAAACAGTGTTTACAAAAACAAAATCTGTGCGTGGGGATTCAGAGAAGCAAATTTTTTTTAAAAAAAAAGCACAAATAAGCTAGATCATGCACAAGGCTCTTCGTGGCTAGACTTAGTGAAATAAAATAAAATGGAAAATTGATAAAATTAAAAAAAAATAAATCAGAAATAGAAAAGTGATTGAAAGTAAAAAAATAAAATTTGTTGGAAATGAAAGGAAAGGGAATAATATAAAATAAATAAAAATGAAACAAAATGGAATAAATAAAAGTATTAAATTAAGAAAATAATAGGAAAGGAAAGGGATGGATAAAAGGAAAATTAAGGTAAGTTAAGGTAAGGAACGGAAAATATGACAGAAAAATCAAAGGGAAAGGAAAGGAAAGGAATGGAAAAGAAAAAAGAAAGGGAAGAAAGGAAATGTAATGTAGGTAAAGCAGTGGAAAAGAAAAGCAAAAGGAGAAAGACAAAGAAAGGAAAGAAGAAAAAAAGAAGGGAAAGAAAAGGTAGCGAGGAAGAAGGTATGGAAAATAAATGAAAATAAAAAGAAAGAAAAATAAAGGAAAGAAAGGTAATGAAAAGCTAAAAAAAATAAGTTAAGGAAATGAATGAAAGAAAAAGAAAAGCAAAGGAGTTGCGGAAAGGAACAAAAGAAAATAAGGAAACGGTAGGAAAGGAAAGGTAAGAAAAGGAAATGTAAGGAAACGAAATGACAGGAAAGGAAATTTAATAAAAAAAGTGAAAGAAAATAAAGGTAAGAAAAAAATAAAAGAAAAGAAATGAAATGAAAAAAAAAATGAATAAAATGAAAGGAAACTAAAGCAACGGAAACGAAAGGAAAGGAAAGAAAAAGAAAATAAAAGGAAAAAGGAATGTAATGGAAATGGAAAGAAGGATCAGGTAAGAATATAAAAGAAAGAAAAATGAAAGAAAAAAACAGAAAAGAAAGAAAGAAAGAAGGGAAATAAAATGAAATGAAAGAAGAGAAAAGGAAAGAAAAGGAAAGGAAAAGGAGAGGAAAGGAAAGGAAATAAAAGCAAATGAATGCTAAGGAAAGGAAAGGAAAGAAATACGTATGAAGACGACCTAAGAAGAATAAATAATTATCAACATTGAAACTATATTACTGAATGGTGTAAAGAGGGAGGAAAAGGCAAAATGAATAGGAATGTATAGAAACCAAAAATATACTAAATATGGAAAAGAAAGGAAAATTTAAGAAATAGCAAAAAGGTAGGAAGATAAAATAAGGTTTTGTGGTTGAATTTCAACCGCTGGGCGAACTCTAGTAATAAAAAATTGACCATGGAACTGACTCGTGTAAATCAGCCTTTAAGCTAAAACTAAAATGCAGTAGGCCAATTTAAATTTAAAATAAAAAATTAAATAAAATAGAAATAAACATTTGAACCAATCTTCAATTGAATTTTCAGAAAAGTTTTGAGTATGCAGTTTTATTGTCCATACAATTTTAGTATAATAATATTCAATCCTCGAGTACCTAGAAACTTAGCTTGATTTTCAGGGATTATTTTCTGCAGCGAGAAAAGCCTTGAACTTGAAATATATAATGTTTTATTTTAATTTTAATTTTAATTTTTTCGCAGTTATATTTCGTTTTTGGCATAAAAATACTAATATTTAGAACTAGTTTTTGTTACATAATATTTTATCAGCGGCTGAAAGAAAATTTCAGTAGGTACTTTGACCAAAAAAATGTAATATAAGCAAACAAAAACTTAAAAATGGCACCATTTGGTTTTTTCTATATCTCAAAATCTTTCACTAAATAAAAAAAGTTTCAAATCGTTTAAAAATCACGACATGCAGTAGGTATAAACTTTTTTTCTTAATTACCCCACCGTCTGAGGTTTCTCACATAAATTTGTAAATATAGTTGAGCCTATTTACAGCAACTTGCTACAAAAAATGCACTCATATTCAGAACATTTTTAGTTTGGTTTCGATTACCGCCGACCGGGCCATGAAATAAAAAAGCAAAAAATACCACAGTTATTGAACATTAGTCAACAAACGACTGTTCGGTCTACCAGTTTTTATGAAAAAACTCACATTGAGAGCCAATAGGGGGAAGGTTTGAACCCCCAATTTTTCGGGAAATCGGGGCTCAAAGTTTCTTAGACCAAAGCGTCTTGGCCTTTAAAGCAGCTTTTCGATACAATGCTGGTCGTATTTTTCGTCGTATAGAGCTCAGATATGACTTGATATATTTCAATGATCTTTTGTATGTAGGTTATCTGCTACAATCGAATCTCTCTGTATTGTGTAACAACATTATTTTAACCGGCCAGTACGCATGATTCCAATTTTTTTTTGATGTTGGAGAAATGTCTTCAAATTAAACTTGATTTCCAACATATTTTTCCAACATTTTTCCAAGGTTGGATTTAAGTTGGAAAACCATTTGAGCTCCACTTGAAAGTCTTTCTTAAATTTTTACACATATATCTGAGATAAAAAATTAAACAACGCACATGTGCGAACGAAAAATTTCAAACTTTTTCTGTCAAAAACATTAAAAAGTGGTAAATAAATAAAAAGATATTGTTTATCTAATATATAAAAATCTCGTGTCACGGTTGTTCCACTGCTTAAATCTTCTAAACGGCTTGGTCGATTTTCGGCTTGAAATTTTGTACATATATTTTGTTGATATGAGAATAGGTTTTAAAAAATATTTTGTGTTCCTAGGTGATTAGGGTCTTGAAACCCAAAGTGGGCCAGGTATTTCTGTGATATGGGTAACAAATGAAAGGTGTTAACACAACTTTTAAGGGGAATTTGTTTCAAGTCCCATACGATATCAATACCACTCTCACAAAAAAAGCTCGAGTTATGGGAAAAGGGAACGCGGCACCTTCCATACAAAATGATTTTTTTCGAATAAAGAAAATACGGGCGTGATCGGGCATTTTGGAAATGAATTCAACAATTCAATTTTGGAATTCAAGTCTAGTTCCATTACTTTTCCAATTGTAGAAATAAGAATATTTTCATACAAAAAATTTCCGTTTTGCTGTAAAAGGGAATGTTGAAACAATGTTGCTCGAATGGAAAAACAACGTTGGAAATTTGGAAACGGACTTGATATTGAATGGAAAATTGTATTTCCAACATAAATTTTTATTGGGGAAAAACAAAAAGTGATACTTGTTTTCAATTTAAGAAGTAAAGAACGCTATCGCCGGCAAAGTGAAAACTCACCTTAAACTAGAACTATATCCAAAAGTGCACTACCGACAGATGTGATTTCATTAAAAGTATCTTCTTACTAAGGAAATAACTGTTGCTTTAAAAAAATGTGTTTTAACTACATTATATTTCAAATACATAAGTTAAGATGACAAGAACCATTTAGAACTTTCGATTGTCGAAAGTTGTCTCCATTTGGAATTCCTAGACAGAAGTAAAAAATTGGTTGAGCCCGGGATTTTCGGGATGTGAGAACAAAATCCAATAAGAGGCATGGTGAATGTTTCAAAATTGTTTTTTTATTTTTTAATTAATATCTACAATTATTAAACTGTTCAATACAAAAGAATAAGCTAAAAATATTTTTCTGAACTGCAAGATTTCTAAGTCATGGTTGCACTTATAGCTGCGTTGAGGTATATAAAATTTAAAAAGTACAATGAAATTTTGAGAATGTAGGAATTCAACTACCAAAAAAAAGAATACCTGATAAGTTATTTATAATTTATAACTTTCTATTGAAGTGTATTATTTTTTTTTTTTTCAAATGAAATACATTAGAAGTAAATCGCTGGCTTCGTGAGTAAATGTCTGAAGTCCATTTTTTTTTGAAAAATGAGATTTTAATGCAAAATGATAAAAAAAATGGACTTAAGACATTTCCTCACGAAGCCAGCGAAATAAAATATATAAGTGATAATTCAATTCTTCGTTATCTATTTAAAAGTTGACAGTTTCACAAACTATTTCTCCAGTCTTTTTCAAGCAAAACTGTCAAGAATAACGAGTACCCTAATCCCGGGATCCCAAGATTTGTAAAATCATATCCCGAAAATCCCGGGATGGCCAAAACCCGTAAAATTGACATCCCTAATATGTATACTTTAACTTTGGGTTTTTAATATATACTGATTGAGAATAACTTACAATATCCAAACTTTATGCACGGGAAATATTTTTTTGGCACTTTTGTATGATTTATGTTTAAAAAGTCTATTCGAGAGGGTAAAATGTTATAACTATCTGAAACGGGCTAATGAGCTCTCTCCAAGTTAAGTTAAGTTAAGTTAAGTCCAAGTCTGCGCTAACGGAAGCATAAGTCAGTTTATTTTTTTTTTGTATTTATTGGACTGATAAAATTATTTTTGACAAACACTAATTTTTCTTCACTTAAGTTGGATTTCGGAAAGGAATCAATATCACAAATTTCTTCCGAAAAATCAAATATTAAAAAAAACGTTCAAAAATGCTATTATCTATTAGGTTCAAAAAGTTTTCAAAAATTTTTGAACTATGACTCTTCTTGATTTAGTGTGTGAAATATACATATGAGTCGTTCAGTGGATAAAGGGAATGAGTCCAAAAATTCGAAATGGCGAAAAACGACAAAACAGTTGAGTTGATATTAAAACTAGTTGTTACAACTAAACTCAAAAGTAAAGTTGCAAAATTAATTACTAGGACTTCTTTTACAATTTGTAAAAATTTAATGTTAGTATGTAAGTGGATGTGTTCACAAAACCTGTTAATATGATACAAATACGTTTTTATTGATAAGGGTTTTAGTCAGGGGCGCAGCCAGAAGAAAATGTTTGGGGTGGTTTTGAATTTTTTTCTTTTTAAATATTTTCCTAGCACAACTATTTACAAAATTTTTTTTTTTATAGCTCCAGTCAGGAGTAGCGCAAAGAAGCATTTAAAAAAGATAATTAAACACATACACATTAGACTGGGCCAAAAATTCAAAATTTCGTTTTTTTTTTTCAAAAATTACATTGATTTTCTTTTTAAGAAAGGTGAAACAAAAATTACTGCAATTTTTTCGGATTTTTAAAGTCTAGAGGTCTATCATCGCTAGTTTAGACTTTACAGACTTTACCTCATATTTGGTATAAAAACGACAAACCATTGTTGTAAAACACCATTTAACTGAACATATCTTTTAAGGAAATCGAATTCGATATAAAATTTGCATTGACCAAAATTTTTCCAGACCAGCCGTTTTCTAGTATCCTAGCTTCAAAAATTAGCATGTTTTTTCGATTTCCCATTTTTCTTTCAGAAATTGTCAAAAATGCAAATATCCATGTACAACAAAGATAGATACAGATTCTTAAAGGAATTTGAGTGGGCTACAAAAAAGGTTGAACAAATTTTTTTTTTGTAAAGTTACTTTTTCAAAACTTATTTAGTATTAAATTAAAAACCAAACCATATTTCCGTCTTTTTTTGGTGTTTTTGATCCAATTTTTTACTAAATTTTGTTTATTGATATTCTACATGATTAATTATCATTATATGATCAATATTATAACAAAAAAATATACATTTCTCATATACGCTCAAACATATTTTTGCTTAATATATGCTTTCTCTGCGGGGGTGTAGTTCTACAGTCTTCAAATGGCACAGGCACAAAAAATAAAACAAAAATTGACGGATCTGTGACCTCAATACATTAATTTTCATGTATTTTGGCGAGCTAAATCCAAATCCGTGATCAGAAGTAGCCTAACAGGTCGCAGTTCTTCACTAAAAAAAACTAATGGCGGCGATATACCAACAGGTTATCATAACCTCTAACGAGATTTTAGCCGAGCTTCTCTTTCCAACTTGTGGTGTGTTGCTTTTGAGTTTTCCTACAAGTTGGCGGGACCTACAGTTTTTTGCCGACTCCGAACGGCACTTGCAAAGCAGATGAATTTTTTGCTGAGAAGCAGAAGCAACTTCACAAAATTATATTGGACTTTTTGCACGGTTAGGGCTTTTCAGAAT
Organism: Campiglossa producta; assembly: GCA_964058755.1. NCBI lineage: Eukaryota > Metazoa > Arthropoda > Insecta > Diptera > Tephritidae > Campiglossa > Campiglossa producta. The sequence continues at coordinate 65,168,088 of CAXKVI010000001.1, forward strand.
CGGGAATTCTGAGAAAATTTCAGTCTAGGTAGCTTTTGGAATTCAATTTCCTACACAAATATGTTCAGGTAAATGGTGTTTTTCAAGAATGATTTGTCTGATTTGTCGTTTTTATACCAAATTGGAGGTTAAGTCTGTAAAATCTAAACTAGCGATAATAATCTGATAAAATTACAGTAATTTTTTTCACCTTTCTTAAAATAAAAATAAATATAAGTATTGAAGAAAAAAAAACGAAATTTGGAATTTTTGGCCCAGTCTAATATAAATACATACATATATACCTGCCAATAAATGTTACTTTATATTGACTTATATAACAAGGGCCAGACTTCTCTTTATACCTTTCATGAACATGAAATGGTATTATAACTCTGGTCCGATGTTTGTAAGTATGAGAAGAAGAAGAGATAGACCCATCAATAAGTATACCGAAATGATCAGGATGACGGAATGAGTTGATTTATCCATGTCCGTCTGTCCGTCTGTCTGTCTGTCTGTTTGAACGCAAACTAGTCCCTCAGTTTTTGAGATATTTCGCTGAAATTTGGTATGCGGCCACCATTTTCCATTATAGGAATCACTTGTCGGAACCAGCAAGATCGGACCGATATTACATATAGCTCCCATACAATCGATTGTTCCGATAAACGGATTTTGGGCTATAACTCCTGTAATTAAACACCTAGGAACGTGAAATTTTGTAAGTATTGCTATTTTTATATGTGAAATAGCGATGTTGAAAATCATCGAGATGGGATAAATATTTCACATAGCCCCCATACAATCGATTGTTCTGATAAACGGATTTTGGTAGATAACTCCTGTAGTTATATAGGTAGGAACGTGAAATTTCGTAACTGTTGCTATTTTAGAATGTGGAATGTCGATGTTAAAAATCAATGATATTGGACCAGTATAACACATCTCCCCCATATAATCGATAGTTCCGATAATTTCGGTATGAGCTTAAGTTAAATTCACAAAGGCTGCACTGGGATCAAACAGTGAAAATCGTGACGCTTATTCATGAAAGGTATTTAGCCTTCTGCACAGCCGAAGACAGCTTTCCTTTCTTGTTTTATTTGTCATTGAATCTATTATACTGCGCAACACGGAAAAATACCTGGGACGAGATAGCATTTTTCTGGTAGATCTCAATGAGATAAGAAGAACTGCGTACAAGAAATTTGCCGGACACCCTCAAAATCTTGAGTTAGGGGTCAAAACCGGGTTTTCGTACCTTTGCACACTTATGACTCTCTGTTTTAGGTGTATGGATGTAACAGCCATGGATCGCGTCAATAGGGATGTAACGTGTGATACCCCTCTTATGCAAACGGCCCAAAAGCTTAGAACCCTGTTATGGAATGGAAGTTTTTCGATTTTCATGCAATCGAAATTTTTGCAAAAATGTCGACGGTTCCAAAGCATACAGATGTATTTACATTTTAAAATTTTTGGGAAAACAGCATTTCAAACTTTTATTTCTTCATAGAACTCCATTGTAAAAATGAAATTTTGAATGCCGTTTAAAAAAAAAAATTTAAATTTTGAAATACTTCTGTATACTTTGGAACCGGCGATGTCATGAAAACTAGTTTTCACATATACAGTTTTATATCTCAGGGGTGGTTTAAACCCCTAAAATCACCCCCTGGCTGCGCCCCTGGTTTAGGGATATAATAGACTTTGACTCACGCTATTCAATAACATTGTCTTACATTGCTTTCTTATATTTAAACTCGAAGAGAGAGAAGAAATAGAAAAAAATAAGAGTGATTAAAAGCAAAGTTAACAAGGGATTAATGCAATATAAATGCAAACGTTTCCACTGAAAATAAAAACTTTATGTTTCGTACAAAAAAATGTTTTGCCCTTAAAAGAGGTTTGCCGTTGAAATTTGAAAACAAAATGTTTACCATACAAAGTTAGTCATAAAAGGAAGTGTATCCACGCGAAATCTCAAAAAAGCCAAAAAATGAACTCATTCCCTTTATCCACTGAACGACTCATATGTGTGTGATACGATCACACTACATCCTTTGTACTACCACTGAACGACTCATATGTGTGTGGTACGATCACACTACATCCTTTATACTACCAACACGTTATAATTACTTGTAGCGATATTGAAAATCGATCGACAAAAGGTTCAAGATTTTGGCATCATCCCAATACAAGCAATAAAAAAATCGTATAAGGAAGACACTTTTTGGAAACAATATTAATTTTCATACTCACGACTAGCATAATAATTTGTTTATCAGCAAAGAAAGTGGTTATGGAGGAGAAATGCAAAAATATCAACACCTGATAGTGATAAAATAAGTACCATACTTTTAGTTTATCTTCACAAGTACAGGAATATACGTATAGAACTCACATAAAAATTAAATTATCTTTTGTTTTTTTTTTTTCGACTAAAAATCCATTGTGATGAAGCATTCACATAAAAATACCGTCGGGGTGGGCACGTGGCTGTCTGACAACCTGCATACTTGTTGAATATCACTTGAGTTGGCAATTAAAATAGTCCTTGAAGTTTTGATTGATTATTACAATTAATTTCGTTTATTTTACATATATCTATGCAAACTTTCTTGTTGTACATATAACAAAAGTAGATTGGTGTGTTTCACCACCCTTCACTCGAGGTTGCGCTTGTTGTCATCCATCATCATCCAGCTAAAACTAATGAACGACCCCGTTCTAGATGCTTTTATAGTGCGGACTTCACTAAGTTAAATGACTTGATGGCTTGTCATGACTGGTCAGATCTCCTCGCCTGTAATGACGTTGATTCTGCCGTATCGATATTTTACAGTGTCCTTGACAGCTTTTTCGATAGTTGCGTTCCCCTACGTTACAATAACACTAGCAAGAGTAAGCCTGCATGGTTCTCAAACCAGCTTATCAGACTTAACAATATTAGGTCTAGGCTGTATAAGCGATTTAAGAAATCTGGGTTATCTGCCGACCTCTCTAAATACTTAGTTGCTTGTTCCAAATTTAATTTTCTTAATCAACGGTGCTACAAGGATTACTTGGTTCTCTGTAAAACCCAGTTTTTTCGTAACCCGAAAAGATTTTACAGCTTTATCAATACAAAACGGAAACTGGATATCCATCTTCATTTATCTTTAACATGAATAGTGCAACTACTGTATTGTGCTGCAAATTTATCTGGGCCGATCTTAAAAATTATTTGAATTATCTCTTGAGTCTGCGTCGTTCACATCTATATGGAAATCATCTTTTATTATACCCTTGTTTAAAAAAGGTAGTAGGTCAAATGTCGAGAACTACAGGGGTATAGCTAAACTTTCAGCTATTCCTAAGACATTTGAAAAGCCAACTCCAATATCAGTGCACTTCATTATTATCTTCTTCTCAGCATGGTTTCATACGTCAAAGATCATCCACCACCAACTTGCTTGAGTTTGCCTCCCTAGTAATTGCCGGATTTATGAAGAAAAAGCAAACGGATGTCATCTATACTGACTTCAGTAAGGCATTTGACTCTGTTAATCGAGAGCTTCTTATTCTTAAACTAGACCTGATGGGTTTTCCATTTCGTCTTTTAACATTGGTGGCAAGCTATCTTTCAAACAGGACTCAACAAGTTCAGTCAAATATTTAAGTCATCGTCGCCTCCTGAACTATAAGGACATTTAACGGATCGCGTTTCCTAGGACTATCATTAGAAAAGATTGATGATAATTTACGTTAGGATTAGTAAACGATTGTGAAGGGCTCCTTTTTAAAACAACAACAACAACGAGCTTTGGGGTAGTAGTATGGTGACCACCTTTGCATATACCCAGACACTGGGCCATTTTTTGATTGCTTTTTCTTAATTTTAATTTTATTCAGATAAAGATCCCGCTCAAAAGACGAAAACAACAAACAATTTTCTTTAATTTCGCTGAGCCTAGAGCTGCAAAACTATCGGTACCGTCGATAGTTTTATTGCATGTAAATGGATCCCACGCTGATTTTTTTAGAATCTAAAAAAAAAAACTACATATAATTTAAGAAAAGTTTCTTTTTATGTATGAAAAAATACGTTAAATTCTATTTATGTCAGAACTTCGTTCTAAAAATATACATAAGAACTAAAATTCGTACAATGTTTACGCTGAGTTTCTTCTTAGATATTAAGAATTTGTTCTTAAATTCTAAGAAAATACGTACATACAATATTTTTTACTATGATCATAAGAAATTTTTCTTATTATTTAGAACTAGTTTCTTAAATTTCAAAAACTTGTTTATGTGTTTTCTTTGCGTATGAAAGTGTTCATACAATCTAACAATATTTTTCTGGGGGTTCAACCCCCCTATTGGCTCTCAACGACTGAATTTTTTATAAAAACTGGTAGATCAAAGAGTCGTTTGTTGGCTAATTTTCAATAAATGTGGTATTTTTTGCTTTTTTTATTTCACCGCCAGTCGGCGGTAATCGGAACCCAACAAAAAATGTTTTGAATATGAGTGAATTTTTGTAGCAAGTTGCTGTAAATAGGCTCAATTATATTTACATATTTATGTGAGAAACCTCACATGGTGGGGTAATTAAGAAAAATAATTTTATACTGCAGGTCGTAATTTTTAAAAGATTTGAATTTTTTATGTAGTGAAAGATTTTGAGATATAGAAAAAATTAAATGGTTCCATTTTTTAAGTTTGGTACCATTTTAGAAGACGGTTCAATGGTTAATGGTGGTCCAAAATTATCGATGTTGGTATCAAAAGACCGTCTTGACTCCAGGATCAATAATCCGAAAGCAGAAATTAAAAATATTATATCTGTGAAAAGTTATTGGCAAAAAACCAAAAAATTATCCATACTTTTTATGTGCAGAACACCTTTCTGAGTTGGCGGCCTTCAGCCGCGCTTATTTTAAACAACCCTGGGCTACGCTATCCCAAGTCCGGGTGGTTGCCTGAACCGTGGCAACGTGCCACGGTACGCATTCTATGGCATATTTTTAGGGGCATTACAACAACCACATGAAATCTTGCAACTTTGATTGGAAATATCTCTTCACAGAAATACAATTTTTAAATTCCGCTTTCGGATTATTGATCCTGAAGTCGAGACGCGTCCTTTGATACCAACATCGATAATTTTGGACCACCATTAACCATTGAACCGTCTTCTAAAATGGTACCCTGGTACCATTTTACAAGATGGTTCAATACCTACTTTTCATAGTAAATTATCAAGATGCGTCTTGATAAATAAAATTAAAAATTGTATGTCTGTGCAAAATTATCTGCAAAAAACTAAAACATAGTCAAAACCGGTACAAAACCGGGGCGGAGCCCATAATTTTTATGTGCATCTGATATTACAACCACCACATAAAAAGTTGCAACTTTTAGTTAGCAAATATCTTCTCAGAGAAATAAAATGTTTAATTTCCTCTTTCGGATTAGACGCGTTTTTAGACACCAAATTCGAAAATTTTTTATGAAAAGTGTGCGTCTTATAAAATGATACCCTTTGTTTAATAAATGCAGACTTTAGAGCATTGAACAAAAATAATACCACTTTTTTCATAAGTCCACCACTTTATTTTTGCAATTACTGCAGGAAACTGGATTCCGGCCATCGTCGAACAAAAATTGTTAGTCCGAGTATATGAAAATTTACAGTAAATATACAGCACTAGTTGATTGGTAAGCAACTTAAAGTTACTTTTACGCTAGATACTTTTCCTGCAGGGATACTACAACCAAGTAAAAGTTTTAAGTCCGGTCGCTGTATAATATAAACCTTAAGCATGCTCGTATTTAGTGTTAATTTTGCATACACCATATCACGAGAACTCGTATTCAAGTCACAACCTTCGGAGCATCCAAAAGTTCAAAACCCCCCCTATAAAAAATTCCTGCGCACGGGCATGATCCAATCCAATGATATTGGTGCTTTGTAAAAAGCATTTTAGGCATATTTGGTGGGACTATTCGAATTCGAATTCTTAAGATACAAACTTGTGCGCTATTCATGCAAAACTTGTAACAATAATGCCGAAAGATATTCAATTATATGTATGGCATTAGCACTTAGACTATTTTGATTTTGGAAAAGGTGCTAAGTTCAGTGAAAAAAACATAAAGTAGCTGCCGAAAATGTGCAAGGGAAGTGTCATAATCCCAAGTAAACAAATTGATATTATGAAGCTTCCCTTGCACATTTTCGGCAGCTACTTTTTTTTATACCCAGCGTACTAGTATTAGTACAAGGGTATATTAATTTTGTTCACATAACGGTAGTATGTAACGGCACAAAATAATCGAGATAGATATAGAGTTCCATATATGAAAGTTCTTAGGTTGAAAAGAGAAGTTCATTAAGGCATGTCCGTCCGTCTGTCCGTCTGTGTACACGATAACTTGAGTAAAAATTGAGATATTTGCATGAAATTTTGTATACAGGTTACTTTCTGGCCAAGGTAGGTTGCCATTGAAAATGGGCGAAATCGGATGATAACCACGCCCCCTTTTTCGATATCGAAAATTTCGAAAATCACACATATTGGCATATCTCGGCAGCTGAAATGGCTAAAATGATATAGTTGTATAGGCGAATCCCCCTGGTCATTTTTTTATGATTTTTCAAAATAAATTTATAGTGGGCGTGGCACCGCCTCCTTTAAAGGGGGCATTTTTGAAAATTTGACCGATGAAATTTGGCACAAAGCATACTAGTATCGTTGGGAGTATACCTGATGAAACTGGAAAAAATCGCTATCCATACACGCCCACTTTTCGATATCGAAATTTTCGAAAATCACATAAATTGACATAATTCGGTAACGGAAATGGCTAAAATAATATAGTTTGGTAGGATGAAACCCCTAGTCAGGATATTACGATTTTTTGATAAATTTTTAAGAGTAGGCGTGGCATCGCCCACTTTTCATGGAGGCATATTTGAAAATTCACGGGTCATAACTTTTAAACTGATTACGGTAGAACGATGAAATTGGTACAAGGTATACTAGCATAATAGGGAGCATACCTGATGTAATTGGACGAAATCGCTTCCCGACCACGCCCACCTTCGATATTGAAAATTTCGAAAATCACATAAATTGACATAATTCGGTAACGGAAATGGCTAAAATGATATAGTTTGGTAGAATGAACCCCCTAGTCAGGATATTATGATTTTTTGATAAATTTTTAAGAGTAGGAGTGGCATCGCCCACTTTTCATGGATGCATATTTGAAAATTCACGGGTCATAACTTTTAAACTGATTACGGTAGAACGCTGAAATTGGTACAAGGTATACTAGCATAATAGGGAGCATACCTGATGTAATTGGACGAAATCGCTTCCCCACCAAGCCCACCTTCGATATTGAAAATTTCGAAAATCACATAAATTGACATAATTCGGCAAGGTAAATAGCTAAGATAGAAAAAAGTTTAGGTAAATCCTCCTAGGGCCTATATCATTGTTATCCCGTTCTGAAAATTACCGCTGGGTATTTAATGTTCGGTTCACCCGAACTTAGACTTCCTTACTTGTTTTTATTAAATTTTTTTCTACATATCTAATAAATCAGAAATAAAAGGTTTATTTATTGGGCTGCTCTAGCTTACGCCAGATTGAGATATTTCACAAAATTGTGTTTAACGAACACTTTTCTTACTCTAGCTTGCTCTATCTTTTGTTTCATGAGTACGCTCAAAACAAAACTAGAGTAATCCAGATCACAAATTTCTGCTCTAGCTTTTTTTATGGAGTAAGTTAGAGCAGAGAAGCAATTGTCAGTCAGGAAAAAATAAATTTTCGAAAACTTCAAAAAAATTAGCTTGCAAGAAAATCAATGTCAAATCTAATATATTTGTTCAACTGACAAAGTGTTATATCCGAGCTTTTGACATTTCACGCAGCATCGTGATAGAAGTCTTTTGCTTTAATTACATATCCCATATACAGTGGCGCAGGGTTTAAACCACCCCTGAGATATAAAACTGTATATGTGAAAACTAGTTTTCATGACATGTTTGCAAAAATTTCGGTTGCATGAAAATCAAAATACTTCAATTCTATAACAGGGGCCTAAGCTTTACATCCATATTGACGCAATCCATGGCTGTTACATCCATACACCTAAGATACAGGGTCATAAGTGTACAAAGGTACGAAAAACCAGCTTTGACCCCTAACTCAAGATTTTGAGGGTGTCCGGCAAATTTCTTGTACGCAGTTCTTCTTATCTCATTGAGATCTACCAGAAAATGCTATCTCGTCCCAGGTATTTTTTTCGTGTTGCGCAGTGTAATAGATTTAATGACAAATAAAATAAATATAGTTTAAAAAAACTAAAACTCACGCTTTTAGAGAGCATTGAACTAAAAAGTTGAAAATAATTTTAAAAACCCTACACAGTAGTATTGTGGAAAAAGCGTGGTCCGCTTTGTTCCATAATCTTCGTTTTTTATTTAAATTATTTTTACCTTTTTAGTGCAATATTCTTTAAAAGCGTGTGTTTTCGCTCTTTAAACTGTATTTATTTTTTACTTTTAAGTTAAATCTGTTGTGTAATCGATAAATATATCAAAATATACCGCAGTGCAAACGAAACCTCTGGGCCTCCACTTTAGTTTTATACCCATATTGTAGGCAATTTTGTGACAGTCATATGCCACTATCGGGTAGACTGAAGTAGAGTTACATACAAACAAGCAAAGATACATATGAATGTATGTACAAGTAAAGCTAATGAAAGCGTAGTAAAGAAAATAGCATTAAGGTGACCCAATACAGGCTTGATTTGCTTGCCTTGCTTACCCAGGCTTACTTTGCTTTTTTTTGCAAGTTTCTATGGCCAAGTAGAAGCTTCAAAAGCTGTCAAAAATACAGGATGAGACAAACAACTCAACAACAAGACAAACAGTGAAGCGTGTAAAGCGCTGTCAAATAGAGATTTGGGTTATTCGACGCTCAAGCAATCAAACTAAAGCTGCCACTGGGCCAACTTTCATACATTTCAGTAGAGTTCAAAAGAATTTTGACATTTCTCGAGGCAAAGCCAGCAAAGCAAGCGGGCATTGGGCCATCAGCTTAATGTGGGAAAAGCGTCGAGCGCTCGATATACGAAAATTATGGCACAAAGCGGACCACGCTTTTTCCACAAAACTACTGTGTAGGGTTTTTAAAATTATTTTCAAATTTTAGTTCAATGCTCTTTAAAAGCGCGAGTTTTAGTTTTTTTAAACTATATTTTTAGTCAAATGTCCTATGAAATTATCGATAAATATATCGAAAAATACAGCAGTCCAAACGAAACCTCTGGACTTCCACTTTCGTTTGATACCCATATTGTTAGGAAATTTTAAGGTATTTGGCCTCACATTTTGACAATAATTCAATTATCGAAATATATTGAAATTCAAATGAAACCTGCGGCGTTCCCCTTTCGTTTGATACCCATATTGTAGGGAAATTTTAAGGTTTTCGGGCAACAACATTTTGACCGATAACTCAGTTATCGATTAATTTATCGAAATATGTCGATGTCCAAATGAAACCTGGGGCCTTCACATTTCATTTGATACCCATATTGTAGGGAAATTTTAAGGTTTTCAGGCAACAAGATTTTGACCGATAACTCAGTTATCGATAAATTTATCGAAATGTGTCGATGTCCAAATGAAACCTGTGGCCTTTACCTTTCGTTTGATACCCATATTGTAGGGAATTTTTTAGGTTTTTGGGCAATTATATTTTGACCGATAACTCAGCTATCGATAAATTTATCGAAGTCCAAGGTTTTCGGGCAACCACATTTTCACCGATAACTCAGTTATCGATAAATTTATCGAAATATGTCGATGTCCAAGTGAAACCTGGGGCCTTCACCTTTCGTTTGATACCCATATTGTAGGGAAATTTTAAGGTTTTCGGGCAACTACATTTTGACGGATAACTCAGTTATCGATAAATTTATCAAAATATGTCGATGTCCAAATGAAACCTGGGGCCTTCACCTTTCTTTTGATACCCATATTGTAGGGAAATTTTAAGGTTTTCGGGCAACCACATTTTGACCGATAACTCAGTTATCGATAAATTTATCGAATTATGTGGACGTCTAAATGAGACCTGGGGCCTTCACCTTTCGTTTGATACCCATATTGTAGGGAAACTTTAAGGTTTTCGGGCAACCACATTTTGACCGATAACTCAGTTATCGATAAATTTATCGAAATATGTCGATGTCCAAATGAAACCTGGGGCCTTCAGCTTTCGTTTGATATCCATATTGTAGGGAATTTTTTAGGTTTTTGGGCAATCATATTTTGACCGATAACTCAGTTATCGATAAATTTATCGAAATATATCGAAGTCCAAAAGAAACCTGGGGCCTTAGACCGAACGAGAGTCACATACATGCAAACAAGCAAACATACAAGTGAACCTAATAAAAGCGTGGTAAAAAGAAGACTGGCCCTTGTTACATAAGTCAATATAAGGTTTGTTTACTGACCAAAAAAAAGTTCAGAGCCGGTTAGAGCAGAACAGAGCAGGGCAGCTGTCCAAATAGAAATAGAGCAACTCAGAGCAGAAATGCCATGAAACACTTGAATCTCGATAGTTTCTTTTTATTTGCTTTTTGGTTTAAATCTTGAAAATTAATGCAAATTCACGTATGTATACAAAAACATTGATTTTCTTGCAAGCTAATTTTTTTGCAAATTCACGTATGTATACAAAAACATTGATTTTCTTGCAAGCTAATTTTTTTGAAATTTTCCAAAATTTATTTTTTCCTGACTGACAATTGCTTCTCTGCTCTAACTTACTCCATAAAAAAAGCTATAGCAGAAATTTGTGATCTGGATTACTCTAGTTTTGTTTTGAGCGTACTATGAAACAAAAGATAGAGCAACCTAGAGCAAGAAAAGTGTTCGTTAAACACAATTTTGTGAAACATATCAATCTGGCGTAAGCTAGAGCAGCCCAATAAACAAACCTATAAAGTAACATTTATTGCCAGGTATCTATGTATGTATGTATATTAGACTGGGCCAAAAATACCAAATTTCGTTTTTTTTTTTTTCAAAATTTATATTGATTTTCTTTTTAAGAAAGGTGAAAAAATTACTGTAATATTTCAGATTTTTATATTAAAGTCTAGAAGTCTATCATCGCTAGTTTAGATTTTACAGACTCAACCTCCAATTTAGTATAAAAACGACAAATTATTGTTGAAAAAACACCTGAGCATATTTTTGTAGGAAAAAGCTACAAAAGCTACCTAGACTGAAATTTTCTCAGAATTCCCGATTTTGGTTTGAAAATTTGCGAAACATGAAAAAATCAACATCGAATAAAGCTAAATACATATTCTTAAGGGAAATTGGATGCTGAATCCGAATTCAATATCAGAATTTAACAACGGGCCCGAGGTTCGGCCGTAACCGTGTAAAAAAGTCCAATATTATTTTGTGAAGGTTAGTGATTTAATTTAAAAATCTGAAAAAATTACAGTAATTTTTTTTCACCTTTTGAAAAAAGAAAATCAAAAAAATTTTTGAAAAAAACCAAAATTTTGAATTTTTGGCCCAGTCTACATCAATTCAAAAACTAAAAATGCATTTACTGTAATATCACATTTTTTGAGTTATGACGACGTTGCAGCAAATGAGCGTACTGTAACCGACGATATGTAGCTTTTATTTACACCATAGCACTATCTGTCCTTAAACGTTCAAATGAATATATCGTCGGCAACGCGGTAAAAGCGGCTGCCTCCATTCAGAAAAATGTATCAATAGAATTTTAAAAATATATTGAAATTTATGTACTCAATTTTCAAATTTAAATATAGCATGTTTTATTTTCAGCATTTTTTTAGCGGTTCTGAACAGTGGTTTTTAGTGAAAAGTGAACCCAGGAGCTTTTACCGCGCCATGGAAGATATTTTGCCGTTTTCCATCAACTCAATGGTCAAATTAATTCTTTTATGTATATACACATATAGAAGTACTGCCGTGGACTGAATAGCGGGGTATCCACCCTTCCGAGACAAAACCTAACGCTTTACACCATATTTTCTTAGTTGTTAGAGCTAAAAGGCGTAGAAAACAGCACAATGTTTTGCAATAATTACATTAAACGGCGCTGTTAGAAGCAATAAAGAAGAAGTAGCAAATTAGGGTGTTCTGATGCAGAATTGCATGCTGCTACTCCATAAGTACTGCACATACTGTTGAGTGCGTTTCACAGCACGTTTCACTATAAAACAAATCAAAGGTTTGACAAAGTGGATTCTTGATACTCAGGTGGTGTTGGTTACTTGGTTGTTTGATTGTTCGCTTGTTGAGTAGTACTGACGGTAGTTAATTTGTTCCCGTCGTTCTTGGTGTTGCTATACGACACGTATATTTTTCACTTTATAGTTGGAATTGTTTTAATTTGGATGTTGAGTGTATATTTGATGCTAATAGTGTTTCTCGTTATTTTACCACAGTAGATTCTACTGTAACAACGTTTTCGACAAATTACTGTTTACATATATATGGATCTTTGCTTTTTTTCTGGGGTCGTGGGGTCGCCTCTATTCAATACTTCATATCGTTACTTCAATTCACAAGGGCCATAACTAACAAACGAAAAATTTCACAGGAGAAGCAAGAACAACCATTTATTTTTAAATTACTGGGGTTAGATGAGGCATTTTAAAGTGTCACAGATCGCTTGTTTTTCGTACTAACACTTTAAAATTTTTAGTGAGGGTGTACTTTAGTATAACCTACCAAAATATGTGAAAAATGCAATTTCGAAAAATGTAGATCTGTAATTAAAAGCTAAAATATTTTGTTTTCTAGATTTTATCTCATAATGATATAGAAAGTCCTTACGGGTCCTATTTATTTTGATTACATTTTGTTTCATAAATTTTCTGTATAACTACTTTTTATATACATATCGGAGAAAGTGCAAAACCGAACATCGCAATTCTGCAAAACCGCACTTACGTAGCCGCACAAATTTTACAGGAGACACTGAAAACTGATTAACTTTTGTACGAGCCACTATGTGGTGGGTCAAATTCAAATGTCATTTTTTTTGAGATTCTATTTCACAAATCCCGATTTTTTTGTTACTAATGAATGGATCCGGGTACCCCGAAGCCCTGGTAGGCAAATCTCATTTTTGACAGAAATGTCGAATGTGCGGTTTTGCAAAAGTGAAATGTGCGGTTTTGCACTTTTTCCGACGATAAGTAATTATGTTTTAGAATAAGGCTCATACGGAGTAACTTTTATACCCCTGACATGTTAGGCTTCTATAATATGTAAATATTAAATATTATGATTTTCTAAATAGTTTAAAAAAGCGACACAGGCGAATAATATCACTCACTTGCATCAATAGTGCCATAACTCAAACACCTCTATTTTTGAATTGGGTATGGGAATTAGTCGCAGTTCATGATTTATTCTGTAAAAATTCGTTGCGATTCGAAGAAAATCAGGTTTTTGGAAGTAAGTGAGAGATATGAAAATATTCAATGCTAAAATTTTTAAACTTTTTAAAAAAGCGCCATGGTACGACTCATGTTAAAAGAATATAGAGGTAGTTTTACTTCTTCCTCTTGGTCGCCATTGCCCTCATTTGACATAAACCGTGTTAGTGACGTTTTCTTTTGAAAATGAGCTACCGTATTTTCATACCAAAAATGAACCAATTTAAACTTCAAACGGAAAAAACTTTGAAGTTTATTGAAATAATTTCATGATTTTCACATATTTGATTACTATTCCGCGTCAGTATCAAGTGTTGTTAGACCCGTACCAGTGACAAGGCTCCAGCCAGACACCCACAGTTCGCGGATTTTCCTATGGAAATTTATTCTGTTTTACCAATTTCACGCATTTGGGCCACTTTGGCTGCTTTTAACTACCCAATATATTCCCATTTTTTGTAGAATACTACCCTCAAGTAGTATCGGGCATTTTTAGACTTCGTCCCATGGCAAATACTTCAGCCAGACACCTCAAAACTCGGGAAATTTCACTACTTTTCACTGTGCTTTCACATGTTTAAGCGGGTTTGACCAACTTTGACTACTTTTAAATAGCAGATCTTCACACATGTGTCGTAAAATGCTATCCTTAAGTAGAATCAAGCATTTCTAGACATTATCCCATGACAAAAACTTCAGCCAGACACCTCAAGGTTCGGGAACTTTTATTTTCCTATTAATTAGCTTTCTCTTGTTTGTCCCACTTTTACTGTTTTTAAATGACGGATCTTTTCACATGTTTCGTAGGACACTACACTTAAGTAATTTCAATCATTTCTAGATTTCGTCCCATGGCCAAAACTTCAGCCAGACACCTCAAAGCTCGGTATTTTCACTAATTTTTGAATAGGAAATATAATATTTGAATAGGAAATATAATGAAAAGAAAAATGAAAATGCATCCAAAAAAAATTTAAAAAAATTACAACATAAATACTAAAAAATGTATTTTAAGTGTGGTTATTTGGTGCTTTTGCTGATGGTAAGTTATATCCGAACTTTTTTTGTTTACAGGTGTAAGAATATATCCATAGGACCGATTTCACAATCTACGCTTGACGCAAACTGGGATTTAATTGACGTATTTTTTACGGTTACTGTCAAATTAATCGCAATTAGCATTAACCGGCTTTTCGAAAACGGTCCTTAAGGGTCGAATACATAAAGCTTTGTTAACCTCGCCTGACATTTGCTACCTCAAAACTGTTCGTCCAACTTCAGAGGTATGCTACAATGATCGCCTTGACGCTTCTCTTTTATACATTTGTTTTCGTTATTTTTTTCTTTGCATTCGTAGTGTTTTAGTTTATTTATTAATTTAATATAGAAAAAATGAATTAATTATTATTTCCTCCAACTTTTTATTCTTTAATTAAAGCAAAGTCATCAAAATCTGATTGTCAAAGCAAGCAAAGCAAGCAAAATTTGAGAGTTTGCCAAATTTTAACCTTGCTTCAACTTTGAGGTCTCCAATTTGCCATGCTTCGTTTAAATACGTATACTGAACTTTTCTGTCAAAGTCAAATTTTGAGCTAAAGTCAAAATAAAGCTTTATGTAACTGACCCTTTAATCTCTGAACACTTAAATCGAAAGGTTTTGTCGCATTAGTACGACGAAAAAGGTTTTTTAAACGTTATTTTTAGGTAAATATGGTTTCTAATAAGCATTTTTGAGCAGATATATTTTTTGAACCATTTACAAATTTTAAAGCAGCTTTATGGATCCTATTTTGTAAGTATTTTTACTTTACAAACCATGTTTTTTTTCTATATAAAAAATCCCCAAAATTAAAAAAAAATTACCATACGCGAACGCGTATGTATTTGTTATGGACGACTAACTTCGAAAGGAAGAAATGGATTCCTATGCTGGGGGTTCCCATATGCTGTTAAAAACAACATTTGTGCCACTGAAATTTTATGTTATCTCAATAAACTGTTTTATCGTCTTCAAATATAAATTTTTGAAAAGGCAATAAGACCATAATTATTTTATTTCCATTAACAGTTGTATTTTTATAAAATACATAAGTTTTGTATGAATATTTTTTTCATTTTATCATTTTATAGAACACGAATTGGCCTGAAGGAGATTTCTTGATGTATTTTTTTTATTTTTCTTCTTAGGTAAACTAAACCAAAAAGGTACATATTTTTTAAGAAAAAAGTTTCATAGAAGTTCAAGCTAATATTTCTTAGAATAAAAGAATAAATTCATAGATTCTAAGAAAATTATTTTACAATTTATGAATGAATTCATGCTTTCTGAGGATTTTTTACATATTTTAAAAACAAGTACTTATATTCTAAGAAATATTCTTAAATTTCTACGAAAAAGTTCTTTGGGGAGGTTTTAATGAACAATTTTTAAAATCCATGTACTTTTTCTTTGGAAACATGAACTTTTTTGGTTCAGTGTACATTAATAAAAAATCTTTGCTTGATTTTTAAACTTCTTTTGAAAATTCAATTATGGCACTCACAGTCTCATAATATCTGCCCTGCTAATTTTACTAGCTGGCAATATAATGAAAAGTTACCACGTGGTAAATTTTTTGTTTTGATTTTGCCTGTAAATCGAAGATACCACTTTGAGGCAAAAGCCCGTCAGCTTGTTCCTGTGTTTAAAAAGTTTGCTAATTTGAAAAATTCGTTTGAAATAAACAAACAAAAAAGGATGATATTAGTTTTTTATATTTGTGATTTATTTAAATTATTTGAATATGATAAAAACTAACTTTTAACTAATAGGCCGCGTTTTACCAAAGGAAAATTCAAGTAGTGAAGAAGGGTGTGCCCACAGTTCGGATATGGTAAAGTAGCAAAGTTAAAACCTTCTGATTTTAAAAGGTGACTGTGAGTACCTTTATATTTTTAAAAATCCCCTTCTGAAAACTTCAAGATATCCTTACAGATATACTACACAAAATATTAGTCCAAAATTAATTGACATATCGCACACCTAGAACTAAACAGCGATAAATTTCAAATTTTTAACAGTCCTTTCCTCGGTGAGTAGTTAAGCTGTCAGTTAATTGAGTATTCCCATCGGTGGGTATAGAATGAGCCCGGTAGTACGCATGGCTCACAATTTAAGATTTTTGAATTAGCTCCCTTTAGATCTAGGTATGCGATATCGTCGCTCGGCGCGTACCGCGTATTTGCAAAAAGCAAATCCGCGTATTACCAAAACTTCCAAAATCGAGATTTCGTTATTTCCGCCGTTTTTATCAACAAAAACCCAAATAAATAAATAGAATAACTTTTAAAAATGCAATACCGGGTATTTTGCGCTGTATTGCTTTATGCAAATACGCGTTATTGCGCGCCGAGCGACGATATGGTCTTCTTTTCTGGAAAAAGCGTTACCCTGTTGATTTTCTCAGCTCTTTCTAAGGTTTATACGTTATTCCACAAAATAATTCTTTATGAGTAGCCGAAGAAAAATCACAACCTACAAATCAAACTATTTTGCAAACGCCAAGTTACATACCTAAATTAAAAATTACCGCCTAAGAGGGTAACACTAGGGTAAGTTAAATTGTTTCGATTTTTGAAATTTGAAAATTTTTTAAAATTAGAAGTTTTAAAATTTTGTTGCTTTTTAACATCATGAAATAAGAAAGGTGACAGCAAATGAACAGCTGTTTAATTTTTTTTTCTACTTTTTTCTGATTTTGATCAACTTTGTTAAGTCAAATTGTTGTCAAAAGCCACCTTTTTGTTTACAAACTATCGTGCAAAAATTTTCTGTTTGTGAGATTTAGTGTGAAATTGGCAAACATCTAAGTGAAAAAAGCAGGTGGATGTATAGCAAAGCCTGCAACTTCACCGCAGTGCCCATTTAAATTGCGTTTGGGAGATTACCAAAGCCCGCAACTTCCGCACTAAAATTACCAACAAATGGTTAAATAAATGCGAGTTTCAACTTATTTTGCGTGCAATGCATGCACATATGGAATATCACACATATTATTTACCGATAAAGACCAGAATTATATTACAAAACAAGCTGTATTCAATATTTTTTAGGCTGCAAACTTTTCAATTAATAAATTTGTAAACAAACCAACGCAGTTTGACAAATGTTTGACAGCCCAAAATACTTTAAACAACAACAGCAAACATACGTGATTTTTCTTGCTGTCACCTTTCTTATTTCATGATGCTTTTTAATATTTTTTTTTTTTTTGAGAGTGACATAGGTCATTTCATTTAAAACTTTACAAAACATGAAAAGGGTGAAATTTGAAAAAAAAGCATTTGAAATTTGGTTCTTTGCCAGAACTTCGTGGAAATAATGGCAATGGGTTGACGCTGCAAAAGGTGTGAATATTATTTTGTTTTAAATATAGACACAGTAATAAAGTGTTGATTTTTATATCAAACACATAATAAGCCAAACCAGTGTGTTTTGTAGAAGTCAAATATTTATTTTTAAAATATTATTAGTTTTACACTTTCCTCTGTCTTTATTTTATTTATATTTATTTTGTTCGGAGCACAAGTACGCGTTATGCATTCGATAAGAATGTAGTAACGTTTTTCTAAAAAAATTTTAGCTCACATAATTTCGTCTAAACACACAGTAAAAATGAAAGTTTACTTTTAATACCAGTTGAAATTAAGCCTTTTTGGAATTAAATTTGAGTTTTAATACTAAATAGTATTAATTTAAGACTCTGAAAATTTTTTAATTCCACAGTTCTTATATTGCCTTCAACGAGAATCGAACTCACAACTTTTCGAATGGTAAACTCAGATGTCTACCATGAAGCTATTGAATACTTACGCTTGACAGCGTCTAATTACACTTTTGTTCTGTTTATGGAATTTCACCACTCTTACTCACGTTGCCTCCCAACATAAGAAAATATTGACTTATTTTGAATTTTTAGGATAGTTGTATACTTCATATGTAATAAAATTCTTTAAAAATTACGCGGGCAGAATGTTTTTGGCGGCGACAGCGAAAACAAGTAAATATGGTCCCAAATTAAGTTAAACACTGCCTTGATATCACTGGAAAAAATGTCTTCAGCATAAGGAAATATTTATTTATTTTGAACTTAAGGACAGTTTTATATTTAATAAACTTTTAAATTGATTGAAACTAGTAAAAATGTCTTTAATACTGAAATGAGTAAATTGATTTACTTATGGTAAGTAGAAATGTTCTTTTAAACTAAGTAGATTTGTCCCTAAAACAGAGTTTTTTCCTTAAAAATAGGAAAAATATTTTTTTTTAAACTACGTTTCCTCAATTTTAGGACAATTATTTTTATCAGTGTACCAAAATAATACTAAAACGCTCTCTCTATAGCGCTCTCTCTCATTATAATGTTTTAGGTACTATTTGTTTGAAATCAAAGCCGGAAAAGTATTAAATTAATTACTTTTTAGCATTAAATTAAGTCCGGTGGTTTGTTCTTCAGAGCACGCGGTTCGTCATAATCATTCAGAACAAAGCTGCAATCAGACGCTGGCAAACATAAGTACTCGATGGCTTGATAGTAGACATCTCCGTTGAGCATTCAATAAATTGTGAGTTCGACTCTCGGTGAAGGCAATATAATAAAACTGTAATTTTTTTTTTTTTTCGACTGAATTCCTCTCTCACGAGAAATCAGACCGAACATGGTATTAATTTAATACTTTTTCGCGTTGTTATATATAAACACCAAAAAGGTATTAAGGTTAAACTTTTATTTTTACTGTGCATAATTGCAAGTCGCCACAATAACAAAATATACTAGAGATAAATTACACAAATACAATTTGTAGATAGATTTTACACCAATTTATTTGTAAATAAGACAGTGCCACAGCGATGCAAGTACATACGTATTTCTTACATACCTGTTAAGTTTTGATTACTAATCGTAATGATTAGTAATCTGATTACTTTGTATTTGATAGTGAAATAATTGATTACATTACGATTATCTTGGTCCCAAATAGATTACATAATGATTACGATTATAAAGAATCAAAAAATAATCATGATTACTCTAGATTACTGAAAATAATCAAAAAGAATCAAAAATAATCAAAAAAAAATAATTGATTCTTTTCAGCGATTCTTTTTGATTATTTTTGATTCTTTTCAATCCAAAAGTTGTTTGGTATTTTAGGTTGAAAGTAATCAAAAATAATCAAAAAGAATCGCTGAAAAGAATCAATTACTTATTTTGATTATTTTTGATTATTTTTGATTCTTTTCAGTAATCTAGAGCAATCATGATTATTTTTTGATTCTTTATAATCGTAATCATTACGTAATCCCAATATTTCAAACGCCCATTAAATAATAATTACAATTCTTTTTAGAAAATAATCTAACCGATTACTAATCGTAATCATTATTTAACAGCTATGATTTCTTATGCAACAAAAGATTTTTCCAGTTACAATTTTACATTTTTTGACAATACGCTAAGAATTAGTTTCTGTAACTATTTCTTCGGGAAATTATTATATTCTCCAAGCCTGCAAATCGGTTTGGAACTTTTGGATGCTCCGAAGGTTGTGACTTTTGATAACGAGTGCTCTTGATATGGTGTATGCAAAATTAGCACCAAATACGAGCATGCTTAAGGTTTATATTATACAGTGACCGGACTTGAAAATTTTACTTGGTTGTAGTAATTGTTAAAACAAAGTGGTAAATTTAAGTAAAAAGTGGTATATTTTTGTTCAATTCTCTAAAGTCTGCATTTATTAAACAAAAGGTATCATTTTATAAGACGCCAAATTTTCATAAAAATTGTCGAGTTTGGTGTCTAAAGACGCGTCTAATCGGAAAGAGGAATTTAAACATTTTATTTCTGTGAGAAGATATTTGCTAATTAAAAGTTGCAACTTTTCATGTGGTGGTTGTAATATCAGATACACATAAAAATTATGGATTCCGCACCGGTTTTTCACCGCTTTTGGCAATGTTTCAGTTTTTGCAGATAATTTTGCACAGACATACAATTTAAGTTTTATAGAGCTATAAAAAAGTAATAGACTTTTAAACTTGCGTTTCGCACAGGGGGGACAATTTAAAAAAAAAAAAAAATATCGCGCTGAAGGTCGTAAATTTCAAGCGATTTGAACGGCAGTACCGCAAGGGAATACCGTAGAGCACCGGGTTCGTTTCCGGCAAAGGACTTTCAATTTCAGGGAATAAATATTTATACTAAAATACCGCGTGAGAATGTCAACAAATTTTGTTATCAAAAAAATAAATATTAGAGTTCTTTTAAACGACAGAGAAAATCAATTCTCGAAAGCGTGGCTTGCTTTAGTAAACAATAATCGGCAACCCTCGGAGTGTTTTTCTGCCATGAAAAGCTTCACGGTAAAATTCATCTGGCTGGTATAGAAAGTATCTGCATTCCAAATTTACAACACTCAGAGAACACACCACAATCACAAACTTATATTATTTTGCAGCTTTCCCGCATACATCGCAAAGAACAAAGATTTTTTCATAATCAAAAATTTTAAACAAATATTTGTTGTTTTTTAGCTAAAAAATTATAAGTTATACATTTATTTTTTTATTTTATATTTGGGTGGGTCGGAAAAGTTTCAAAATATTTTACACGTGTATTTGGTTGTTGCGTGTAAAAATCTTTGGACAGTAATGTAGGATGTATTTTTTTCGAAAACTACACTCCTTATCATAATTATAGGACACCTCGTTCTGACGTGTTCTAAGCCCTTGTGTAATTTTATTTTTATTTTTTTCTTATATGAAAACCGTAAAAGTCTCCGCTTCAAGCGTTTACTCTGATTTTTTAAAGTTAAAAAACGGTTTGGTTAAAGTTCAAAATTTTTTCAAATATTTTGAATCAAAAAACCGAAAATGCCAATTTTAGTCTCCCTTAATTGCTTTTTTTTGAGGGCATCAGACATTTTTTTCCATAGAACTATAAATAAAAAATAAAAAAAATTCTTACAGACTTTTACGGTTTTCAATTTAGAATTCTATAGGCAAAAAATGAAAATGAAAATAAATGGCATATGGGCTTAGAACATGTCAGAACGAGGTGTCCTATAATTATAATAAGGAGTGTAGACACACAGAATTACCCAATTGTTTCTAAGGCGGGAGTTACATACAACTATTCCGTCATACTTTTCCATGGACAGCAAATTTACGGCATACGAATTTGGTGCAAGCGCTCACATTGAGCACTTCGACTTCAAAGACAAAGTGAACAAAAATTTTACTTTTACTTTGACATTCTGTTTTCTTTAAAATTTGATTTTTTTTTTTAATTTCAGTGAAACATTTTAAGTGAAAAAGAATATTAGTAAATAAAAGAAATATATGTATATCGTTACTCTAATACAGATAGACCTAACTCATATTTTCTTAGCTCCAAAAATTACTCGAAAAAACTGAATGTAACGGTGGATTGTTCGAAAACACAAATATCAATGCCTGTAATATTTAACTACGAAATAGTATAGTACTAAGATTTTAGTGAAGTTTCGTTCTGAAGTTATTAATAAAAATCCACCAGCAACTTAATTGAAAATGAGTTAAGGCCTTTCTATATTAGTGTAACGATATGTATGTATAACAAACAAATTAAAAACAAAATCCAAGTAAAACTAATATCTATGTATGTATATATTGTATATAAATGAAGACATGCATGGATGAAGGGGGTATGTCGCATTTTGAGTGAAACGAGAAAATTGACTTTAAAGTTTTGCATAAACATTTGAGGTTTTTTCAAATCTTTATGGTAAACTGACAAAAGAATTATGCAAAGCCATAAAAGACGTTGCATAATATGCGATAAAAAGCATAAGTTTATATTTAGTGTTTTATATGAAAAAATCGGAACATACCCCCTTCTTCCACAATTCATATTGCAAAGTTGTGTACATACCCCCTTCATCCATGAATTATCTTCTACAATTTTCACGATAGGCAGATTCTGATAAGACAGAAATATAGATCTGCATAAACACTATTCACCAATGCCAAAAACAGAAATTGAGTGAGAATGCGACATACCCCCTTCATCCATGCATGTCTTCAAATACGCCACATGAAAAACTTTTGTAACCTCCTGTGAGCGAACCGTTTGACCGATTTGAATGAAATATGCACCGATGGAAAGGAAATTGAAAAAACTGGGGTATAGGCGGTATATATTAGGGACGTCCTCGAAATTTAAGTATGAGGGCACGGGGCTAGCGACCCCACGACCCCTAAAGTTTTCATTGGTCGAATTTTCGATCACAAGCGATACTAGTATAATTAATTGTTTAATGTGAATTGTCAAGGCAGTGATTGTGACAAAAATTCCAATCTTTGGTGTTTCTAAAACACTGTCGGCGTGTCACTACAAGTGCAGTGCCGTCAATTATTTTCCTTTTTGTCACCCATAATGACACGATTCATCGAGAGTAGAAGTGTCTTCATTCATATTCCTCCTGTTTAATTGGGTTTGCTCCCTTAGGGGACTTAAAACTTAAACTAGAACAGCCCTTCGATATTGCTTAGTCCACTACCATTTGGGAAAAAGGTGTAGAATATTTTGTTTGTTGGTTTTCTTATAGAAAGTGTTTGACAAACTCACCTGCGATAGCCATCCATGGGTAAAATGTGTGATTAGTGGCTTGATGTAAACTGCTAGCGCTTTGTGCCGCAGAAGCTCCGGATATTGTGCAATTTGCATTCCAAGCGGTGCCTGCGCCGCCTACACCAACACCGCCTACATTGCCAACGCCACTAGCACCTCCTTGACCACCAACAACTCCACTGCCTGCTCCTCCACTACCACCACCGCTACCACCACGATGGCTAACCGGACTCCCACCTGAAGTGTCTAAATATCCGCCAACACGTGAATCAGGGGTACAAGCGGATGGACGTACTGGCATACTATTCTGTCCATTTGCATTTGATCCGTTCGATCCGCCTCCACCACCACCACCGCCGCCACCGGTGCCATTCGCATTAGTATTCCAGATATCTTTGTAGCCATTAACCACAGAATCGGCTTTAATATTGAGACAATCCTGTTTATAAGCACCATCACTGTAGATCTTATTGCAAGCTGCAGTTATACTCGCATCGTAAGGAGTATCCTGTGTGGTACGCTGTAAGTGGTGATTGGCATAGGGTGACATACCCAAAGACAGGGGAAAGCCACGGTAGGCTGCTGCAGCCGCTGTAGCACTTTGATCGTGATGGCCCCCAGTGCTCATAGTCATGCCGGTGGCTTGATGCGGATGGCCGTAGAAGCCCGCCGAAGCCTGTTCAAAGTACGAATTCATATTGCTGGTAGTCAGAATTTTGGCGGTTTTCGTGTTATTTCTGAGTAATGAACTGTGTAGAGTATTTTTTGTGTTGGAGTTGATGGAAGTGTCGATTTCTTTGATGGACAGATATTTATGTATGTATTTAAAATAGTTTGTATCTATGTACGTAAAATATTTGGCAAGGTGGGAGCTCTGTTTCCCTTCAAGTTTTGCGTTAGAACGACTCAGCAAGTGCACGATTTTTCACAAAAAAATATTGTTTTTCAATTACCTACCTACTAACTCAAATTAGAATACTAACTGTTATCATTTGTATTTTGTTTGGATTATTTTTCGTTTACTTCGTTTCACTTAGAAATTCGAAATTCTTACAAGCTTTGCGCCAAGTAAAATATTTAATTTGACAATGTTTGTTTTCGCAAAATTTTAATCTTAATCTTAATAGGAAAGTTATTTTTCATACCAAATCCTATTTCAAAATCCAAAATGCAAACATCTTAGCTTTTTTTATTTTCACACTCACAGAGTAGGTTTGTGTTGTCGTTTTTATTCACGAAAAATTAAGATTATATATGTAAGTACTTTATTATGTTCTTTATTCAATTGCCGACTTCTGACATTATTATATGTATTTTAAAGAATTTTAATCATTGATGTCTAACAATTAACTTTTAGAAGAACACTATCGCGACGGCTCATGGAAACTTAATCAACATAATGTTTCGATGAACAACACACTAAACAAAATAATCGTTATAATAATAGTTATGACTGCAATAATAATAATAATCAAATTTATTTTCATTCGAGTCACTTAACCGCGATTTCATTACGACCACTGTCGCAGCACTGAATTGGTAAACGACTGGCTAATTCACTGTTTGCTTTTCTGTCGACTGTTGCTGTGACTGCTGCCTTTCGCGTTTGATGTGGCTGTGATGATTTTTGCTTGTCACTGTCACAGCTCAACACTATACCAATTCGGCCCTATCGCACTGCACTGCACCGAATTCCGGCTTACGATAGCGGGAATATTCACCGAATCTAACTAAAACCGCTGCTGCTTTTATCGCCGCCGCAGTCGGTGTCGTTTTATTGTTATTGCAGCTAACTAGAATATGCACATTTTAATATCAGAGTAGCGAACGTTCAAGCACAAGCACAATGCCAACGACAATAAATGGTGATAAAGTGGATAATAAAACAAAGTGCGCGCCAGCTGCTCCAATCCAAACCGTTGCCATTGAACGAATGCGCCATCAAAACGCCAGTTTGTTGTATTTTGACTGACGTCGATTATGTTCACAATGTTCACAGCAAACGACTACTACATACAAAGGTAAACTGAAAAGATATGTATGTTCGATGAAATGGCCTGAACCATGACAAAAACGGCTACAGCGATGATAACGACGACGCTGATGACGATGACTACAGGCGTACGCAGTGAGAACCTTATACTCAGTTATAATTTTGTTGAGGTTCTCTGCCGCTCTGTTGTGGTTGCTCTGTTTTCGCTCCACCAGTGATGAAACAATAATGAGGAAAAGAAATGCAAAACCCCGCCACTATCATCAGCACCACAGAGGCAAACAGCTATCAGTTCATGGTTACCACACCACCACCACCACCTCCATGGGAGCAAAACAGGAAAATGGGAAAACGGTGCAGAGCAGAGCGCAGAGTCCGGAGCGGATCAGATCAACAATGTAGGTGAGCATAATATAAAAAAGTTAGTACAGAGTTTATTACCAAGTCGATGGCTTCAAAAATCTACCACCGAAAATAGCTCGCAGAGTGTTGAGGCAACGAACGGCTGAGAAAGTACACAAAGTTTGAAATTGGTTGGTTGGTATTCGGGCTTGTACAGCAGGGGGTCAGTGAATTGTGAGGCGCCAACTACAAATAATAATATTATTTTGAGAGCACTGAGCACGTTATATGTACAAATATTCTCATGAATTTTACTGTGAGAGCTGCAGTTACCCCGTATTCATAAGTAGTCATGTATCTCAATTCTAGTTTGGATTTTTGCAGCACATTCAGTTCATTTCAGTTTTGCTACTGAAAAGAGTATTTCAAAATGCTTAGCTCGCGCGCAGAAAAACCAAATTCATATGAAACAACTATGTTCATATATGGGAACATATGTATTTTAGTACATATGGAAATTCGTTATTTTATCAACTTTTTGAAATTACGAAAATTCAAAGCACTACACAATTTATTTTGATTTTGGCTTTCACTGAATTATTATTAATCACGCCCTTGTGATGATACACCGACGGCAATTGAAGTATGTACATATAAATTATGTATAGTCAAGTGTGTGTGTAGGTACGGCTTTGAAGCATGACTCAAGAATACACTGAACATTGCGAACACACAACCAAGGTGTTGAGTGGGAAACTGAAACTGAAATAGCAATATTGCCTGTCAGTGCACAGCCATTGTCATAATTTAACACCGTAATTTTGGTATAGCCCACAGCATATCACATCTGAATAGTTGCTATTTATGTATGTTGTTATTGTTTTCTCACTCTACTTGCTGATGGTGGCAGCCTATTTCGCCTACATTTTCAGTAAACACTACACATTTTCAACTCAATTGCGAATGAACGCTTTGACTTCATGTATAACGATACTTGAGTAAATGAGTACGGTGTTCATTTTTGAGTGAATCAACACCAGAACCGGCAATCGAACATGTTTATTTGCCACTGAGCTTTGAGTGGAAGTACATACGTATATGAAGACATGCATGGATGAAGGGGGTATGTCGCATTTTCACTCAATTTCTGTTTTTGGCATTGGTGAATAGTGTTTATGCAGATCTATATTTCTGTCTTATCAGAATCTGCCTATCGTGAAAATTGTAGAAGATAATTCATGGATGAAGGGGGTATGTACACAACTTTTCAATATGATTTGTGGAAGAAGGGGGTATGTTCCAATTTTTTCATATAAAACACTAAATATAAACTTGTACTTTTTATTGCATATTATGCAACGTCTTTTATGGCTTTGCATAATTTTTTTGTCGGTTTTCCATAAATAATCGAAAAAACCTCAAATGTTTAAGCAAAACTTTAACGCCGATTTTCTCGTTTCACTCAAAATGCGACATACCCCCTTCATCCATGCATGTCTTCATATATATATACATACAAGGGTCGGTTCGATTGAAGATTTTAGCAAAAATATTGAGTATAAACATTTATGTGAAATTTTTTTTGATTTTAATTTAAAAAAATATCCAAGTTAAATTATTTTATGTTATAATTCCTTTTGAAATTTATGAAATTGTTCCTATTAAAAAAACTTTTATTTGGACTTGAAATTCAGAATTGAGTGTGCTTTTTGTGCAAGCAGAATGTGTACAATAACATTGTTTATGGAAAAGTTAGCGTGGATTCAATTATAGTAACTTATCTACTTGTGTGCTAATTTTAAGAAAATTTAACAAAAATAAACAAAAGAAGTAAAAAAAAAAATAAGCGATAAGTTAAATAATTTTAAATTATTGTTTCTTTTGTAATTTCATTATTATTACCTACTATTTATTTACTAGCTGGTGCCCGCGACTTCGTATGCGTATAAGGTAAGAAAATAGTACATTTCCCTTAATAGCCATATTAAGCGTTTTGGTATTAAGAAGGTTCACATTTTATGAGATATCTCCGGGGTAGCTTAGGTATTGAAATTAATCAAATGGTTTATGACAGAATTCATAAATACCTTTTGTTTGATACCCATAATGTACTAACACATTTTTGTGCAAATATTCGTCGATACCTCCGAAACCGGTCGAGCTATCGAAATTTCAAGATATCTCCCAAACCATTTTAGATATTTCAATGAATCACATTGCATATTATAGCACTCATTGACACCTTTCGTTTGACATCCATATAGTACTAAGACATTTTTGGTCACCTCTGGTCCACATATTGGGCAATAACCCCAAAACAAGTTGAGATATCGCAAAAAATAATATCTTAAACTATAAGTTGAGCGTCTAGCAATCCAACGATTCAATCCTATTCAGTACTTTTATAGTGTTACGACCACAAACATACAGACAGACATGGTCCACATATTGGGCGATAACTCCAAAACCGGTTGAGATATCGAAAAAAGTAATACCTTAAATTTTAAGTTGAGCGTCGAACAATCCAATGAAAAAACAGACACACACAAAAATTTTTAAAATGGTTGATTTGGATTCTACTCGCTTAGTAATCAAGTTTTTGTTGATATCTGCCATGTACAGGCATCGACCTGTTACAATTTTATTATATGTAGAGATTTATTTAATAGGACCTCGAATCCAGAATTGAGTGGGTTTTTTGTGCAAACAAAATTTATACAAAAGTAAATGTTTAAGATGAAGTTAACGGGGATTCAATTGTGGTAAATTACTTTGTGCAATTTTAATTAAATTGAAATGGAAAAGTGTACCTACGTTAAATATTATTTCTTGAATTTGAAACTAGCAACTAAATATTATTTCTTGAATTTTAAACTAGCAACTAGCAATAATCGCACCTTAGTAGAACTTCATTGTTTACGATATCGCCTCTGCGCAAAGCCTTTCATTATTTTTAGCAATTTTTTAAAACATTTTGTATTAAGTTTGAAATCTATTAATTTACACTACATAATCTAGGCGGGGAAGACAGGGAATTCGGTAGGTATTAGAACCTTAGGTTGGTTGGTGTATCTTATTCTTATTTTGTTGAAAATAACGTTATGCATGCAACACTACTATAGAATTCTGTAAGTGTTTAACGAAATTCGTATATGAAAACATTTTTTGGCATAATTTTCCGAAAAAATGTGTCAAAATCGCTGCTGATGATATGAAAGTCGTTAAAAATCGTTGGTATCGGTAAAAATCATAAACTCTACATAAAAAGTAGAGATGTATTGTAAATTACGAATGCTATCTGGGTTTTTTCAAGTTCCTTGCGATTTGAATTAATTTTGGTGGGGAATTTTTTTTATCATAAAACAAAGTTCTGTCGGAGAAAAAAAATTTTATTTCAACTTTTTTTGAACTTTTAAAGAGTATACTTATCTATATATATAAAAATGAAATGAAATGAATAAAACTCGAAAACGGCTGAACCAAATGAAATACTTCCTTTGGGGGATTTGTTTGTTATTACCACGCGCAGGTCATGTCTTAAAAACAGAACAAAATATTAAGGGGGCGTGGCACCTCCCATACGAACTGAATTTTTCAAGTTGAATATCTTCAAAAGTGTTTAAGGTAGGAACATGAAAATTGGTACAGAGCTACAGGATAACAGCACCACTCTCACCTATAAAACCGGGGGTTATCCAATAAGGGGGCGTGGTACCTCCCATACAAACCAAATTTTTTAAGCAGAATATCTGTGAAAGGGTTCAAGGTAGGGACCTGAAAATTGGTATAGACCTATATGGTATCAAAAGCCTTCTTACACATAAAAGAAGGGGTAACCGGAAAAGGGGGCGTGGCACCTCCCATACAAACTGAATTTTTCAAGGTGAATATCTTCAAAAGTGTTTAAGGTAGGAACATGAAAATTGGTATAGAGCTATAGGATAACAACACCATTCTCACCCATAAAACTTGGGGTTATCGAAAAAGGGGGCGTGGTACCTCCCATACAATCTATATATATAAAAATGAAATGGTGTTCAGTCGTTACGCTAAAACTCGAAAACGGCTGAACCAAATCATATACTTCCTTTAGGGGGTTTATTTGTTATTACCACGCGCAGGTCATGTTATAAAATCAGAACAAAATATTAGGGAGGCGTGGCACCTCCCATACAAACATTTTTCTTCAAGGTGAATATCTCTAAATGGGTTTAAGGTAGGGACCTGGAAATCGGTACAGACCTATAGAATAACAACACCATTCTCACCCATAAAACTGGGGGTTAACCAAAAAGGGGGCGTGGCACCTCCCATACGAATGAAATACTTCATAGTCGATATCTCTGGAAGTATTCATGTTAGACCACTGAAATTTGGTAAGGGATTATATGAGATCAACCCCTACCACCTCCAAAAAAGCTGGGGATAAAGAAAACGGGGGCGTGGCACCTCCCATACAAATTAAATATTTCATAGTCGATATCTCTGGAAGTATTCATGTTAGACCACTGAAATTTGGTAAGGGGTTATATGAGATCGATCCCTACCACCTCCAAAAAAACTGGGGATAACGAAAAGGGGGGCGTGGCACCTCCCATACGAATGAAATACTTCATAGTCCATATCTCGGGAAGTGTTTAGTTTAGACCACTGAAATTTCTTGAGGAGTTAAATAAGATTAATCCCATCATCTCCAAAAAAACTGGAGATAAAGAAAAAGGGGGCATGGCACCTCCCATACGAAGGAAACATTTCATAGCCCATATCTCTGCAAGTATTTATGTTAGACCACTGAAACTTGGTGAGGGTTTATATGTGATCGATCCCTAATACCTCCCAAAAAACTCGAGTTAACGATAAAGGGGGCGTGGCACCTCCCATACGAATATAATACTTCATAGTCCATATCTCTAGAAGTATTTAGGTTAGACCACTGAAATTTTGTGAGGAGTTATATAAGATCAATCCCGGACACCTCCAAAAAAACTGGGGATAAGGAAAAAGGGGGCGTGGTTTCTCCTATATGAAGGAGATAGGGATATGGTTTAAAATAGATATAGGGATCGGGTTAGAGAAACAGAGAGGGAAATAAATTTGTGGCAGGACAACGTCTGCCGGGTCAGCTAGTAGAGTTATATAAAAAAAATATCTACTTTGAAAAACAATATTGTAAACTTCTCAGATAGAATCTGATGCTACGGAAATGGCTAAAATGATAGGGCATAGTCGATATAGGTACTAAAGTTAGCGTCAGCTTTTTTGACGGATAGGAAAATGGTGTCAAAAGCAGACGCTAACTTAAGTACCTTCCTTATCTCTACTATGACTATCACCCATATAATTTGGTATGATGAACTACTATTATGATTTTTTTATAAATATTTAAAAGTGGGCGTGGCACCGCCTACCTTTATGGGAGGCAGTTTTGAAAATTCGACTGGCCATAAATTTTAAACTGATTACGGTAGAATCATTAAATTTGGAACAAGGTATGCAAGCATTATAGGGAGTATACCTGATGAAATTGGACGAAACCGCTTCCCGACCACGCCCACTTTTGAGGGAGGGGTGGGCATTTTTGAAAATTCGACTGGTCATAAATTTGAAACTGATTAGGTAAAGTAGTATCAAAGCACGCCAATCATTCCTATTTAGCGATAACTGACGCCAATTTGAAACCCCAACGGAGTCCAAGCCATCCTCCACCTCTTGTTTTCATCTCAGTCGAGCCCCCCACCACTTGCGGCACGGTTTTTAAGGCCAATGATATCAATATCATCGGCATACGGCAGCAATGCACGCTCTGGTAATAGATCGTACCATTGCGGTTTAGCTCTGCTGCTTGAATTATCTTCTCCAGCATCAGGTTGAAGAAATCGTACGAAAGGGAGTCGTCCTGTCTGAAGCCTCGTTTGGTTTCAAATGGCTCAGAGAGGTTCTTCCCGATTCTGACGGACCTGTTGGTATTGCTCAACGTCATTTGGCATATTTATTACATATAAAGTTATACATATAAAGCTATATATAAGCTTTGTAGGGAAGGCAAATTCTGGCATGGCGCATATAGGCAACTCCCTTCTCACTCTGTCAAAGCGGCTTTGAAATCGACTCTTTTATCATGGGTCTTCTCCAGGATTTGGGGTATTGTGAAAATCTGGTCGATGGTAGACTTACCAGGTCTGAAGCCACACTGATAAGGTCCATTTAGTTTGTCTACGATGGGCTTCACTATTTCACACAATACGCTAGAAAGAACCTTATATGCGATATTAAGAAAACTGAATCCGCGGTTGGATATTATATTATGAACTTTGAAAATTTTGTGGACTTTTGACCAGTCGAATATTTTTTTTATTTTTTATAGATTTTGCCATTACCGAAATAATCAAATGAAATGAGAAAAGTGCAATTTAAATGGCTGCAGAAAAATATGCTCTTCATATTTTTGGATTATCTTTCTACTCTTTCATGTCACTACTAATAGGAGTTAGATAACTTAAAAAACCTATAGTCCGAAAAAGTTCCGTATTGACTTCTTTAGGCATTTTTTGGTGTCTAATCTTAATACTAAGGAATTTATGTTATCTATAATTGAATTCATAGCCAGTTATTATCCAAACGCGTGTCGCACGTGTAATGGCTGGTTTTCATTAGGTCAAAATGACTGACCTCAAAAACTGACTAAACTGTCGCCATGTCAATTTGGTGTCAACTGGCATAAAAAATCGCATTTAATTTGTGACGGTAAAATCATCTGTGCGCACGTCAAATTACACACATTTGCCAACATGTTAGCAATTTTATTTTGAGTGTCAAACGCAGTGACGGATTAACCCTAAGGCAGAATAGGCAGCTGCCTATAGGCCCCGCATAGACCCCTCGTCCACCCACAAAAAAATATATATTCTAATGAACGAAAACTTTATTTGAAAACTGGTATGAAATTTCCCAACAACAATGTTAAAGTAATTCACGATTAATATCGCATGATAGTCCGGTCAAAATAAACATTTGAAAAAAACATTATTTTCCACAGAGCCAAATTTTGGTAGAGAGCTCAGATTCGCCGTCTGAAATAAAACTTCAAAGGTGCCCATCGATCCCATGTGTGCTAAAAAAGTTATTCGAGGCCAAAGTCAAAATTTGAGGTTTTAAAGATTTTTCTCGAAAACGGTAAGTTTTTTCGAAAAATATCCTGAGACCAAGTTGTAGAACTCTCTACAACTATGGTCGTGAAATTTTTTCTCTAAGAGCAACCAGTTCCAAGATATTGCGATTGTAAAGCTTGCTCTGGAAAATATATGCCACGTACAGACTTTGCAGTATTTTTCCCGAAAACTTGGTATGCCAAGAAAAATTTTCACTTACCGCACGGTTAAAAATTTGAACCTAAATCTTAAACTTTTTTGGACTACATATATGACCAAACCAAATTTGGATTCAACTTCAATCTAGACCAGTTTTCATGAAAATTGGATAAATGAATCGGGTTTCAATTATAAACCATAAATGTTTCAACAATTATTTAAAGATAAAATAATTTTTTTGTCCGTTGGCGGGAATTCGAACCAAGACTCCCCGTATCATTCCCGTCCGCTCTACCACTGAGCTATATCGCACACATAAATGTTGTTGGCAAAATTCAATCTTGAATAAGCTTTCAAAAATAAATTTGAATTTTCAAACCCAAAAAATTAAATTTTAAACCGAAAAGTTTTCAGAATAAAATAAAATTTAAAAAATGTGGCACTTGGCAGGATTCGAACGAAAACGCTCAGGAGTCACAGCCGACTGCTCTACCGCTGAGCTTTGCCGCATATTAAGTTTTTGTGGGCAAAATTCAATTACATTCAAACAAGCCAAAAATAAAAATTTAGACGGCTTTTTCATTTAGATTTTAAATCGAAACCAAAAGAAATTGAAAATCTTTGTAGGTATTTGGACGGTTTGAAATATTGTACAAAATAGTTTGAAAGATTGATTAAACTTTATACGGGTTTCAAAGCTAGGTTCATTTTTATACCTTTCATGAACATGAAATGGTATTATAACTTTGGTCCGATGTTTGTAAATATGAGAAGAAGAGATAGACCCATCAATAAGTATACCGAAATGATCAGGATGACGAGATGAGTTGATTTAGCCATGTCCGTCTGTCCGTCTGTCTGTTTGAACGCAAACTAGTCCCTCAATTTTTGAGATATCTGGCTGAAATTTTGTATGTGGCCACCATTTTGTAATATAGGAATCATTTGTCGGAACTGACAAGATCGGACCAGTATAACATATAGCCCCCATACAACCGATTGTTCAGATATAAGGTTTTTTGGCGAAAACTTCCGCAATTAAAAAGTTAGAAACGTAAAATTTCGCAACTCGAGTACTTTCTATTTATGTAGTGTATATAGTGAAAATTAACCAGATCGGGCAAATGTAACATATAGCCCCCATACAACCGATTGTTCAGATATAAGGTTTTTTGGCCAAAACTTCTGCAATTAAAAAGTTAGGAACGTAAACTTTTGCAGCTCGAGTACTTTCTATTTATGTAGTGTATATAGTGAAAATCAACCAGATCGGGCAAATGTAACATATAGCCCCCATACAACCGATTGTTCAGATATAAGGTTTTTTGGCCAAAACTTCTGCAATTTAAAAGTTAGGAACGTAAAATTTTGCAACTCGAGTACTTTCTATTTATGTAGTGTATATAGTGAAAATCAACAAGATCGGGAAAATGTAACATATAGCCCCCATACAACCGATTGTTCAGATATAAGGTTTTTTGGCCAAAACTTCCGCAATTAAAAAGTTAGAAACGTAAAATTTTGCAACTCGAGTACTTTCTATTTATGTAGTGTATATAGTGAAAATCAACCAGATCGGGCAAATGTAACATATAGCCCCCATACAACCGATTGTTCAGATATAAGGTTTTTTGGCCAAAACTTCCGCAATTAAAAAGTTAGAAACGTAAAATTTTGCAACTCGAGTACTTTCTATTTATGTAGTGTATATAGTGAAAATCAACAAGATCGGGCAAATGTAACATATAGCCCCCATACAACCGATTGTTCAGATATAAGGTTTTTTGGCCAAAACTTCTGCAATTAAAAAGTTAGGAACGTAAAATTTTGCAACTCGAGTACTTTCTATTTATGTAGTGTATATAGTGAAAATCAACAAGATCGGGCAAATGTAACATATAGCCCCCATACAACCGATTGTTCAGATATAAGGTTTTTTGGCCAAAACTTCTGTAATTAAAAAGTTAGGAACGTAAAATTTTGCAACTCGAGTACTTTCTATTTATGTAGTGTATATAGTGAAAATCAACCAGATCGGGCAAATGTAACATATAGCCCCCATACAACCGATTGTTCAGATATAAGGTTTTTTGGCCAAAACTTCTGCAATTAAAAAGTTAGGAACGTAAAATTTTGCAACTCGAGTACTTTCTATTTATGTAGTGTATATAGTGAAAATCAACAAGATCGGGCAAATGTAACATATAGCCCCCATACAACCGATTGTTCAGATATAAGGTTTTTTGGCCAAAACTTCTGCAATTAAAAAGTTAGGAAAGTAAAATTTTGCAACTCGAGTACTTTCTATTTATGTAGTGTATATAGTGAAAATTAACCAGATCGGGCAAATGTAACATATAGCCCCCATACAACCGATTGTTCAGATATAAGGTTTTTTGGCCAAAACTTCTGCAATTAAAAAGTTAGGAACGTAAAATTTTGCAACTCGAGTACTTTCTATTTATGTAGTATATATAGTGAAAATCAACCAGATCGGGCAAATGTAACATATAGCCCCCATACAACCGATTGTTCAGATATAAGGTTTTTTGGCCAAAACTTCTGCAATTAAAAAGTTAGGAACGTAAAATTTTGCAACTCGAGTACTTTCTATTTATGTAGTGTATATAGTGAAAATCAACAAGATCGGGCAAATGTAACATATAGCCCCCATACAACCGATTGTTCAGATATAAGGTTTTTTGGCCAAAACTTTTGCAATTAAAAAGTTAGGAACGTAAAATTTTGCAACTCGAGTACTTTCTATTTATGTAGTGTATATAGGGAAAATCAACAAGATCGGACAAATGTAACATATAGCCCCCATACAACCGATTGTTCAGATATAAGGTTTTTTGGCCAAAACTTCTGCAATTAAAAAGTTAGGAACATAAAATTTTGCAACTTGAGTACTTTCAATTTATGTAGTGTGTAGAGGAAAATCAAGAAGATCGGGTAAATATAACATATATTTAGCCCCATACAACCGGTTGTTACGATATAAGGTTTTTTGGCCAATACTTCCGCATTTAAAAAGTTAGGAACGTAAAATATTTCACCTTTAGTACTTTCTACATATGTAATGTGTATAGTGTAAGTCAGTACAATTGAACACGTATAATATATAGCCTCCATACAATCGATTGTTCCGATAACTCGGATCCTATTATTTTGTAAGTTTTTTTTAAATTATAACAAAGATGTGTAATGCGGCACAGCCGAAGACAACTTTCCTTACTTGTTTTAGTCGTGCGTTTATTTGTCTCGAAGTTTCTCATCGACAATGAAAATAGTTATGTTTGAAAACCCCCTAGTTTTCGAGCTAGATCCACCTTTTCTCCATGAATAATATAAAAAATACTAGTCTGGTAAATTTAGTTTATCTTATAAAAAAAAAACTCCCACAGAGCCAATTTTTTGTCAGGAGCCTAGTTTCATCCCCAGGAAGAAAACTGCAAAAGTGGAGAAAAGGTGGCTCTAGCTCGAGAACTATAGGCTTTACAAAATAACTATTTTCACAGTCGATGGCGTGACAAATAAACGGTAAAACAAAATTTTTCTATGCATACTTAAGTTTTCGAGAAATATCCTAAGAAGTCCGTACGTGGCTATACAATGTATAGAATACATATGTATTTTCATATAATTTCGACCACTTCGATAAGGGATGCCAATCTACGAGAGTAAGCATGACATAAATAACCACCAATAAGTCGGCGTGTATTATGATTGACCGTCGAAAAATCTATAGGTGTATTCACCACAATAAATTCCAAAATGTTAAATATACAATTCTCATCCATATGGTTTCTTCAAAAAAATGCATGGCTAGGGGCCCCGACAGGATTTTTGCCCACGGCCCCCGAAGGTGTTAATCCGGCCCTGAAATTCGATGTTCAATGTTTTGTCAAAACTGACTACAAGCGCAATTGACACAATATGCCAGCCGTTTTCTTTGGTTTGACAGCCATAACGTAACAGTAATGTGCCCGAGCAGTTATGTGTCTAAAAAACACAAACTATTTTTTTTTTTTTTCAATGTTATTTATTTTTTATCTAATAACTAAATAAATCAATAATGTCAAAAGATGCGTCTTGACCAGTATTAATAAATAAAATTAAAAACTGTATGTCTGTGAAAAACTCTCTCCAAAATGAAAATCAAATGAAAAAATGAAATGAAAATTGTGCGTCTTATACAATTATACCCTTTGTTTAATAAATGCAGACTTTAGAGCATTGAACAAAAATATACCACTTTTACATAAACCTCACTTTATTTTTGCAATTATTATTATTATTATTATTATAATTATAAGGCCTTATTACACCGCGACCATTAGTACGATCTATTGTGTGACCTATCAGCTTATTGCTGTATGCGGAGGCTCTTTATAAATTTGAGCACCTCCTCAAGTTTTTTATTCCATATTGCGAACGGATTGAGAGTGACCCCACCTAGGTAGCAGACTCTTTCTTGCTAACGCAATGCATTCGCAGAGTATGTGAACCGGCGTTTCATCGTCCAGTTCGCAGAACCGACAAATTGTTGTATCTGACAGATTCAGCTTACTCAGGTGATAACGCAGACCGCAATGTCCCGTAAAATACCCAGTGAGGGTCCTTAGATCCATCCTCCTTAGATTAATGAGCCTAGCTGATGCTCTTTGTGAGGGTTCTATAAAGAGTTTGGCCTGCCTCTGCCCTAGGCTGCTAAGCCAAGCTAGCCTAAACTGTTTATTTTCTCAATTGCTTATGGTCTCCTTTACGTGGGCCTTCGTGAGTCCACAAAAGGGTTCCGGACCATAAAATGCTGTTAGAGCACCATGTTTTGCCAGGTGATCTGCTTTTTCGTTGCCGTCATGCCCTCCATGCCCTGGGACCCAACCTAACAAAACTTTGTTTTTGGCTCCAAATGATCAAAATTAATTTTCGAAATCATTTTTAAATCATTTAGATTATTAATTTCTAGATTCAAATAAAGTTGAACATAAGTTTTTAATCATATTTTATGATCATCACGGAGCTCTTTGGGTGACTAAATAATGAGTTTTCTACCTTTTAAAATTCTGGTTTACTCTTTATTTTTCTATAGACTAATATTTTTTAATATCAGAAAATTCCGAGAAATAATTCTATCTAATTTTTTTTATAAAAAATACGAGAAATTGTTAGACATGCAACATTTGTTTTTTGTTCTTGCATGAAAAAACTTTTGACAATAGTCTAACAATTTCTTGTGTTTTTTTTCTGAAAAAAAATTTAGAGAATAATATTAAAATATAAAAAATATGTTAAAAACGAAGAACGTTTTTCCTTTTATCCTCAATATGCCGTCAGTATCCTGCAGGTTTTGTGGCTCTTCTCTAGTACAGCTTGAAAAAATACAAAAGCAAATGGATCAGAAAATGATTTCTAAAGATTAAAACAATATTTATAATACTTATATAAAAAAATATGAAAAAATTAATTTAAAATGGATTAAAAAAATACGGCCATAAAATGATCATAAATCGTTTTTTATTATCTGGAGAGTGATACTTGAATATCTTTGTTCAAAATATGCTGGCTGGGTAAGTACATACTCGTATATCAGCTGTTTGATCAATAAATAATAAACAAATCAAACGCCAGAAGAAATTAAAAAAATTTAAAATTTTGAAAAATTCGAAAGCAAAATTCTTTCTACAATCTACACCAAGAACATCGGCCCAGCTTATTAACTTAGGAAGGGAGAACCTAAGAACCTTCTCTGGGTGTTATGCGAGACATGTAGTCAACGTATTCACCTAAGAAAGCTAGATCTGCCACACACTTCCAAATTCCAACACAATTTAAACATTTTTCGTGAAATTTTCAAAAATTTTCAATTATTAGGTTTGTTTATTGGGCTGCTCTAGCTTATGCTACATTGAGATATTTCACAAAATCGTGTTTAACGAACACTTTTCTTGCTCTAGGTTGCTCTATCTTTTGTTTCATGAGTACGCTCAAAACAAAACTAGAGTAATCCAGATCACAAATTTCTGCTCTTGCATTTTTTATGGAGTAAGTTAGAGCAGAGAAGCAATTGTCAGTCAGGAAAAATTTAATTTTTGAAAACTTCGAAAAAATTAGTTTGCAAGAAAATCAATGTTTTCGTATACGTGAATTTGCATAAATTTTGAAGATTTAAACAAAAAAACCAAATAAAAAGAAACTATCGAGATTCAAGTGTTTCATGACATTTCTGCTCTGAGTTGCTCTAAGTTGCTCTATTTCTATTTTGACAGCTGCCCTGCTCTGCTCTGCTCTAACCTGCTCTGAACTTCTTTTTGGTCAGTAAACAAACCTATTTTATTTGAAATTTCAATTTAATTTATGAGATGTCAATCAATCATTTTGACTTCGTATATTTAGCACGTCGTTTACGAGCCAAATTTTATTCTTAAATTTACGATGAATCCCAGTGGGAAAAGGTAATGTATAGCAATGCATAAAGTAATGTATAGCTCCTATAGACTATACATGAAAACATGCATGCATTTTTCTACAGCGATGTCATAGGAAAATTAATGTGTCCCTCGCCTACAAAACTAAAACTACATGTTTACATTACTTTTTACATTACTTTTTATAAATGAAAATATGCATTACCTTTCATGAATGAAAATATGCACTACAAGGGATACATTATATCTTGCATTGCCTTTCTTGAATGAAAAGACATTTTAAATTTTGCATAACACTTTATAAATTCCTTGTGGAGTAACAAGGACATTAAGACACAGGACACAGTGAGGCTCTACAGCGGGGGAAGAGTTAAGGTCCTATGTGAAATGTTTGAATGACGAGCTCGTCATTTGCTACGAGCAAGATGAGTGAACACAAAAAAATAACATAAAAAATTTCCTCACCACCCAAGGGGTAGAGTTTATTTGGCGCGTTTAGTTTTATGTGGTATCCCCAGTAGGCCTAATCCACAAGCTCACAAGTTGATTTTGCTCAAAAAAAAGGAAAAATTAAGTTACAAAAAAAATATATTTTATTTTAATATTAAATTAAAACATTTTAAACTGAAAGGAAGAACTTTCGTCAAGAGTAGCTACTTTCTTACATTGAATTTTGTTATTTTCAATTGGAATAATGGAATGAAAACTTCTTGTACCCGAAACCGTTTTGCATTTTGCGAATCGTTTCGATAAGAACAGTTTTACTTCTTTATGCTCATCTTTGGTACAAAAGTCAAAAGTAATCGTGTCAAATTTGTTCTTCACTAGTTCAAAAAATGCTTGAGGGGAAGAAATCGGCACTGTATCAGGTCTTCGTAAACTTTCACGTCTAACATACCTTTTTATTGTGCCACCAATTGCGTCGCAAGCATTTTTTCCATGAGAGGTTGCAAAAAAATACCACTCGGCTTTTATTCCAAAATCTTCATAATGATAAACCAAATTTATAAAATTTTTTTTATTCTTGTACTGAGATGCTGCTCCATCCGAAAAATAAAAAATTTTATTGATTTTGTGAGAGTTATACTTTGCTTTCAACCAGTTAATTAATTTTTTTTGAAAAAGATAAACCGATTCTGTATTATGTTCAGTTTCTTCCGAGATTAAAACAAAACTTTCAAATTTTAAATTGTTATTATCATCTGGGTCGGATCGATAAATTACAAAAGGGTGAATTGTAGTTTGACTATTATTAGAATGATGACTTTGTATGGCGTTTTGAATTATAAATGAAAAATTTTCAGAAAAATCTCCAACTACAATTAATTCTCCTTCTTTTAAATTTGCTTAAAGGTTTTTTAAAAATTGACTCTGTTCTTTAGCAATGAAATAGTGGACTAGGAGAACGTATGCTTGTTTACTCATCTCCTGGACAAAGGTTTCCGTTTCTTTAGTCACTGATTCTAAGGTAGTACGATCGGTATTGCTCCATTGTTGATAATTAATATTGATAATATTCTTCTTGTTGAGAGCTTCTTTTATTTCGGTAGCAATTTCGCTAAAACCAGGACAAATGTTACATTCCTTGAAATAACAGTTTATACTAGGTTCACTGCAAATCATAGAATTTAAAATCTCTTCATAACTATTTACCGATATATCATCAAAAATACTTTTCAAGCCCTTTAACATTAATTTAAAATTTTGATGGATTTTACAAACACAGACGGTATGTGTTCCGCAACTATCGGCTAGAACGCATTGCTTCGGACGTAGATTCGCAAATTTGCTAAAACCTACTTTTATTTCCGGATATAAAGATTTGAATTTTACGTAAGCTTCTTTTAAGTTACAAAGAATTAAATGTTTCTGTAATTTAATTTTTTTCCCATCATCTTGTGAAACAGAAAGGCAATCTTTTAGTCCGGGCATAGCACGACTTATTTCTTCGGAAAGATAGAAACTAACGATTTTTTCAATATAATCAGAAGGAAAAACTTGAGAATTTTTATCGGGAGGATATGACCCGAAACCATAAATATTTTGAATCCTTTTGGCGTATTTCGCTTGGTTATACCCAATTTTAAATTCATTTTTTAATTTTACAATGCTCCAAGATAATGGCGTAACAGTAAACCAATGGATTTTTTCCCTAAAATTAATTGCCGAGTTAACTTTTTCTTTAACTAAAAATATCATCTCTGCGCCAACATCACCTTCTACATAATCCTCATCAGTGCCAGACGAAAAAGAAGTTTCTGAACTATCAACAAAAGCTTTCTAATCTGGAGCAATATCATCAGGTTTTTCATCACTGAGATTCAAAAGTTCTTCCAGCCATGGAACGCCTCTTTAATACACTTTAAAAGCGTGAGTTTTACGTTTTTAAACTATATTTATTTTTTTACTTTTTAGTTAAATCTGCTATGAATATCAAAATATACCGCAGTTCAAACGAATCATCTGGACTCCACTTTCGTTTAATACCCATATTGTTGGGAAATTTTAACGTTTGTTGGCAATCACATTCTGACCGATAACTCAGTTATCGCTAAATTTATAGGAATATATCGAAGTCCATGAAACCTGGGGCCTTCCCCTTTCGTTTGATACCCATATTGTATGGAAATTTTTAGGTTTTTGGGCATCACATTTTGACCGATAACTCAGTTATCGCTAAATTTATAGAAAGATATCGAAGTGCAAATGAAACCTGTGGCCTTCCCCTTTCGTTTGATACCCATATTGTAGGGAAATATTAAACTTTTTGGGCAATCACATTTTGACCGATAATTAAGTTATCGATAAATTTATCGAAATATGTATATCGTAGTCCAAATGAAACCTGAGGCCTTCCCCTTTCGTTTGATACCCATATTGTAGGGAAATATTAAGGTTTTTGGGCAATCACGTTTTGACCGATAACTCAGTTATCGATAAATTTATCGAAATATATCGAAGTCCAAATGAAACCTGGGGCCTTCCCCTTTCGTTTGATACCCATATTGTAGGGAAATTTTAAGGTTTTTGGGAAATCACATTTTGGGCGATAACTCAGTTATCGATAAATTTATCGAAATATATGGAAGTCCAAATGAAACCTGGTACTTTCCCCTTTCGTTTAGTACCCATATTGTAGGGACCGATAGCTTAGTTATCGATAAATTTATCGAAATGTCTATATCGATGTCCAAATGAAACCTGGGCCTTCCCCTTTCGTTTGATACCCATATTGTAGGGAAACTTAAGGGTTTTCGGGTTTTTGGGCCACTAGGGCTTAGACCGAACGAGAGTTGCATACATACAAGCAAATAAACAAACAAACAAACAAACAAGCAAGCAAACTACAAGTGAAAGCGTGGTAAAAAAGACTTTCATCCCAAGTTTTTAAAATACAAATCACTTATGCGCATTCCAGAAGTGTTTAACTTAAACTTGCTCCGATTTTGAGTTGTGTATCTTTTTGATTTAGTGTGCGAAAGGTCGAATATACATATAGAACTCACATAAAAATTCAATAATTTTTGTGTTTTTCGACTAAAAATGCATTGTGATGGAGCATCCACAGCATATAAAAATTACGTCTGGGGTGGGTCATGTATAGTTTGACACCTAAAAACAAGCATGTTTTTTGCAAAACAGAAAATTCAAATATTAAAATTCATAGTCCTAATAATGGAATATGTCTCCAAACGATTTTGGAAATGTGAGAAAAACATCGACGTTTTTTACGCTGAAAGTCAAAGCTCAGAATTAAATATTCATAAAGCCAAAATGTAGAAAGTAATCAGAGGGCAGGAAAAACATTAAATTTTGCGCAATTTTTGGCTTTCTGAATTTTTGATTATGAATTTTGGCTTTCTAAAAAAATGGATTCTGTCTAAAGTTTTATGAATAATAGCGTTTCTGAATTTTTGTTTTCTGTATTCGTTAGGGGAACCACATAAAAGTATGAAAAGAACAGGTTAATGTTGCTCATACGCCATGTAGGACCTATAAAAAGTGCACTATAATTGCAAAGTTTCAAGATGTACTCAATTATTATTGCTAGAAAAGATATTATTACGCAATATGCTAAAATACACTTGAAATAACTATGTCCTTTCCTCGTGAACACGTTTTTTCAATATCCTTGCAAAGAATCCTGTTATCCTTTTAAAAAGTCTAAGGTGGAGAATTAGTATTTAAAATATGAGCCAAATATTAAAATTATTCGATATTAGTATAAGCTGCCAGCAAAAACTTTAACTAAAAATCGGCACGGCTTATCGTTGTCCTAGAACAAAAAACTTTGCACACATGTTTTTTAGGCTAAAACGCACTGATATAGAGGGTATGCATTTCAAACCTCCATTTTTTCCCATACATTTTTGGGACAGTCTAATATACATATTTATATAATATAGGTACTTAGTAGATATAGATGTATACTGCAACGATTTCCGTCAACCCATGTTAATTTTTCGGTATTTGTGTCCTTTAGCACCCAACTACTAATAAATTAGCTAAAATTGTGGGAGATAGCTCAAAAGAAGGGTTTTGGCCTCAGGGGGTATATGAAATAACTCCCACGAAATAAGTCCCACTTTTGAAAACGAAATAAGTCCCACCAAAATATAAATATATAAATAAATAACTCCCCCCCCCCCCCCCACCTGGGGGCTCACCATGCAAACATTTAAAAAAATAATCATTTTTGGCACTTTTTATGAAAAATCAGTGAAATGGTTATGTTTTTTTTTAAGTTTTTAAGAGAAAAATTAACCCAAAAAGAAAAAAAGATGGTCATTTAGCTGATTTTTTCACGTAAAGTGCCAAAAATGGTATTTCTTAGGGGGTGTGCCACTGGCATGGGTGGGTCGGCCCAACAAAGTTAGTGGGGGTCGGTCATACATTTAAACACGATTGGGGCACTCTAAATGGGTCAAGGATTTTTCAAACTTTGGCGCTCAAAGTCAAAAGTACAAAATCGGGACATCAGAATTGGTTTGAGAGGTATGCTTACTTCGGCAAACTATCTTATTTTGATCCCTAAAACACGATTTTCCTTGTCACTTGGGTGATTTTCAAATCGACCCGCCTTCTTACACATTGTACCCCTGTACGGCGCTTGAGACCAAAAAATTTGATTTTGGATTATGCTGCATATCTTGAAACAAAAAAATGAAACAATTAAGTATTGAATGCCTCTCG
Source organism: Campiglossa producta (assembly GCA_964058755.1). Lineage (NCBI taxonomy): Eukaryota > Metazoa > Arthropoda > Insecta > Diptera > Tephritidae > Campiglossa > Campiglossa producta. The sequence goes on from CAXKVI010000001.1 coordinate 65,212,510, forward strand.
ATGACGCATGCCCAATTAGGTTCATTCGTTGTCAATTAGTGGCAAAAAAATGACGTCGAAACCGGAAAAACGGAAAAAAATTTTCTAAAAATTCAACTTCTCGTGTGAAAAACATGTCATACCCATTTCAAGGGAACAAAACACTGTATGTATATATTTCGAAAGTGTCAACAATTCTCTACCCAAAACCGTGGATAATTCAAAATCGGTTGAAAACTTGGTTTTTAATGATTTTTTTTCAACGAAAACTCTGAAAAAACGGTTTTTTGGCCTTAAAACCAGACTTTGGGGGTGTTACAAATCCTTTGAAGGGTGTTTCGTGTATAACTCGACCAGATGAACAATTTCTACTAGGTCGCTTCAAAAGTGGAATAATACTTATAGTAAATTTTTATAAAACCCATATTCGACCAGAAGTATTCAGCAATATTTAATTTTTCGGAAGGAGCTCAAGCTATTTGCATACAATTAGGTATGTACCTGATAGGTACTACTTACCTATGTATGTATGTATATCAAAATAGCATACAGCGCCACTGCCAAACAGAATTGTATTTTACTGCCTAAACAAAAATAAAACATATCGTCGGTGTTTATGCAAAACCATGTAACGGACAAATTCAAAACCACGTAAAGGAAACTGTGGCCAAAATTGAGGTTTGCTTACCAGGGTCTCTGGTTACTCAGATCCATTCATTAGTAACAAAAAGTTAGGGGTTTGTGCAATAGAATGTAAAAAAACGACATTTGAATTTGACCCACCACGTAGTGGCTCGTACTAAAGTAAAATAGTTTTTTGTCTCCCCTGTTTGTAAGTTGTTTTGCATATGTCGCTTACGTTGTTTTGCATAAAAATCGACGATATGCTATGTAAAAAAAGTGGTACATACTTATTTTTATTTATAGTATAGTATTATAAATTCTATTTTTTGTTGGCGGCATGCATGATGGCAATGGCGACGGTGAAGGAGGTTGAGAAGCAGACAGCGAATATGGCGACGGCAGAACAATAGGGGAATAGCTTTTGATCTTTTCGCTTATGAAGCACGATCTTCTGTTTTTGTTTATTTTTCTGGGCTATACGACCACTCTCGCGAAGCGTTTGATGTTCTTTCGAATTGAGCGAAAAAAACACTAAGAAAACACTCGCTAAAGAGGAGGTAATAATCAACACCGCTATCATTCAGAGATGTACATATAGCATAGCATTAAACTGCTTATAATAGCCAATTAAACAGTGGGAGTGGTAATTGAAAAAATAAAATGTTAAATGAGTGAGAAGTGCTACAAAAATAAGAAATACGTACTTAAGTCCACATAACTAAACAAGAATGTGTAAGGAGTACACTTGGAAAAAAAAGAATATGTACACTACAGCGTATGAAATGTTTTTGAAAATCGTTTAAAAAAAATTATATTTTTTTTTCTGGCAACCCTAGATGTCGCCCAATTGCATTTTTCTTCATATCTTCGGCATTTACTGTCGGATTTTAAAGTGTGATACCACAACGTACCTCCCCTCATATGAAGTGTTTTTGAAAATCATTTAAAAAAAAAATATATATATTTTTTTCTGGCAACCCTAGAAGTCACCCAATTGCATTTTTCTTCATATCTTCGGCATTTTTTGTCGGATTTTAAAGTATGGTACCACAACGAAACGCATGAGCTCAATGAACTTTCTTGAGAAAAAAACCTCCTCTTTGAGACGAGGGGAGGTACGGCCGACTTTTTTTTTTTTGCCTGTAAGCCCGAGACCGTCTAATGTACACCTAATAAGTAATTTTGTTGTTTCAAAGAGAATTTTGAAACGGTTTATTTAATACGAAACAAGCAATGACGATTTGAATACATAAAAAAAACTAATGGCGGCCAACAGGCTATCATAACCTCCAACGATAAACCTCGCCGAGCTTCTCTTCCAACTTGAGGTGTTCTGCTTTTTGAGATGTTTCCCTACAAGTTGGTGGGACCTACAGTTTTTTGCCGACTCCGAACGGCATCTGCAAAGCAAATGCATTTTTGTTGAGAAGCTTTTCATGGCAAAAATACACTCGTGGAGTTTCCCAAACCACTGTTGAGGAGCGACCCTGTTTGGAAAAACGTTTCTAAATAATTTAAATGTTGCTTTTACCGAGTTGCGATACCCGAAAACCTGGTATAGTAGGCCGAACACACTACCTTTACATCACGGCGCGCATACGCAAAAGTAGTGAATTAGGTGTACAAAATGAGTTGACTAAGAAACAATTTTAGAAAAAAATCAATACCAATAGCAGGATAATTTTGCAACCTAGCAAAAAATTAATCACTATTAATTTTTCAAATTTTGATCTCTATACATATCTATAACTATGCTTCTATATCTATACTATATATCTATATAAAATTCTAGCTCGAAATTTTGTCAAAGCTAAACAGCCGATGCTGGCCCTGCTAGACATGAATACAGCATCCATCAGTTTTTTCATATTGTCTTTTAGCAACTGATGGTATGGATAGGGATAGAGATAGGGATAGGCATAGATATAGGGATCGGGTGAGAGAAACATGCAGGCCAATAAATTTGGGGCAGGACAACATTTAGACGTCTGCCGGGTCAGCTAGTACGTATATAAAACTCTCGTGTCACAGTTTTCCACAACTTAAATCTTCTACACGGCTTGGTCTTACAAATACTACCACAAGATATAAATAAATATAAATATACTAGCAGACCCGGCAGACGTTGTCCTGCTCAAACATTATTTTGTTTTCATTTATAAAATTAATCCAAAGTATTCGAAAGACTATTTTTGTGCAGAGTATTCCCAATACTGAAAGAAAATAAGGTCATTCCCGAACATCAATTTGGTTTTCGCCGATATCATGGTACACCTGAACAATGCCACCGCGTTGTTAATTTTATAACCGAGTCCTTAGAACGAAAGGAATACTGTACAGCCGCATTTTTGGATGTGCAAAAAGCATTCGACAAAGTATGGCATCAAGGCCTGTTATATAAATTTAAAAAAATACTTCCTGCACCATTTTATCTAACATTAAAGTCTTACCTAACCGAAAGATCATTTTACGTTAAGGTAAATGAAGAAATAACTGATATAAGATACATCAAAGCTGGGGTTCCTCAGGGTAGCGTACTTGGTCCTATACTTTATACGATCTATACATCTGACATACCCGAAACCGAAAATGTCCTATTGGCTACATACGCTGATGACACCGCTATACTAGCTTCAAGCCAGTCCCCAATTGATGCAACCAACCTAGTTCAGATAGAACTAAACGAGATACAGACGTGGCTGGACCGATGGAAATTAAAAGTTAACACAAACAAATCTGTGCACGTTTTGTTTTCATTGAGACGGAAAGAATGCCCTTCACTGCATCTAAATGGTAATATAATTCCCAAACATGATACTGCAAAATACCTTGGCATACATTTGGACAAACGGCTAACCTGGAAATGCCATATTCAAGCAAAAAAGACCCAGTTAAAGATAAAAACAAGCAAACTCTACTGGCTACTAGGGCCAAAATCGCCATTAAATCTTAATAACAAAATATTAATATACAAGGTAATACTAAAGCCAGTATGGACATATGGAGTACAACTCTGGGGAACTGCTAGCAATTCGAACATAGAAATTTTGCAAAGATATCAGTCAAAAACTTTAAGAATTATAACAAGTGCACCCTGGTTCGTCACTAATAAAGCCATACATACTGATCTAGAAATCCCTTTCATAAAAGATGAAATTAAAAAAATTACTACAAAATATTTACAGAGAATAAGTTATCATGATAACCCGCTGGCAATTGCATTACTTGATCAAACTAATGAAACTATTAGACTTAAAAGACATCATGTATTAGACCTTCCATTCAGAACCTAATATGTAAACCAAAAATTAAAATGTATTAAAATCTAACAAGAAGTCTGAATATAAGCGTACACTAATTGTAGTATGCATATACATTATTATTGACCTCAATGGAGTTCAATAATATAAGTCACATTGTTAAATAGTTATATAATTTGCATATTATTTTAAAAATAGATTGCAAATAAAACTGAAGTGTTAATAAAAAATTTATAAAATGTGACTGGCCCTCCTCAATCAGCTCCACAACCTTCTTCCCGTCCACTCCACCTTTCATATGCATATCCTTTTCATATGCATATCTCTTTTCATATTGTTTTTCTAATTGTCATCCATACCCCTATCCCTTTCTCAATCCCACTCCCAAAATGAATTAAAATGACTCCCCTTTAAAACTCTCATCAACATTTTTAATTTAGACCCTTTTTTTACAAAAACCTTCTAGCTCCATTTCTGGTCCACGTGTTGATCAATATCTATTATTCGCATTATATTATATTTAGTGTTAAATAACGCGTGTGAACATAAATTTATGTGAAATAATATGAATGTTAACAGCACATGCATTCCTGTGCTCACATTATTGATTGTCAAAATTTGACAAATTCTGACGTTCATATTCACTGTGCGGCGGCCGCGAAATACATGAATAAATGGTAAATGATATTTCAACAAAACTCTGAAGTCAAATCTTGGCCAACTTCTTATAGGTAACTAGATTTAAAATTTCGTTTCCTTTGGGTGAAATTGACTATTTTCGTCGCTTAGCGTTTTATATAATAACCCCCTTATTCATAATCAAGTAAGGACGTATTAGTCGGGTAAACCGAACATTAAATACCCAGCGGTAGTTTTCATATGATTTTCGAAATATTCCATTACGGAAGTGGGCGTGATTGGGAAGCGATTTCGTCCAATTACATCAGATATACTGCCTATTATGCTAGTATACCTTGTACCAATTTCATCGTTCTACCGTAATCAGTTTAAAAGTTATGACCCGTGAAATTTTCAAATATGCCTCTCTGAAAAGTGGGCGGTGGCACGCCTACTTTTAAAAATTTATCAAAAAATCATAATATCCTGACTAGGGGGTTCATCATACCAAACTATATCATTTTAGCCATTTCCGTTACCGAATTATATCAATTTAGATGATTTTCGAAGCTTTCGATATCGAAAGTGGGCCCGGTTGGAGAGCGATTTTATCCAATTTCATCAGTTATACTCCAAACGATACTAGTATCCTTTGTGCCAAATTTCATCGTTCTACCCTAATTCGCTTAAAAGTTACGACCAGTCAAACTTTAAAAAATACCTCCATTAAAAGTGGGCGGTGCCGCGCCCACTATAAAAAATTTAAGGAAAAATCATTAGAGAATAACCAGGGGGATTCACTTATAAAATTATATCATTTTAGCCATTTCAGCTACCGAGATATGTCAATTTATGTGATTTTCGAAATTTTCGATATCGAAAAAAAAGCATATGAACTCACTAAATCAATTTCTTATTGTGACAATTTTGGTTTTGATTTCATTTATTTTTGAAAGCTTATTCGAGATGGAATTTTGCCAACAACATTTATGTGTGCGATGTAGCTCAGTGGTAAATCAGAGTATGATGCGGGGAGTCATGGTTCGAGTCCCAGTCAACGGACAAAATATTCAGGGTATTCGCTCAGTGTCGTAAATGCTTTGTAAATGTCGTATACATCGTAAACTTCCTAAAATTGTTTTAAAAGTGACAGATATACGAAGTTTACAATATTTACGAGGCAGAAAAGAACATAAACGAAAACACTTATTATTTTTTCTTTAAAAAATTGTTAAAGAGTCAATCCATCCGAAAACGTCTAATATTAGCAAAAATCGTTGCTGACTCGTCTCGGATTTCGCTCAAACTTTGAGGGACACTTCTTTAGGGTCCTAAAGGATAAAATTTACACACATTTAATTTTTATAACCGTTGGGTTCGGACTGGTCGAATTTCAAAGTTTGATAAACGTCATTTTTAGGCTTACCCTATTATAGCTGTAAAAATGTTTCTATTACAGATATCCTTACATTCGATGTGACATTATAAAGGCACAGGCCCGTGCGCAGGGGGTGGTTTTGGGGGTTCAACCCATCCATCGGCCAAAAAAACTCACTCCTTATAGAAAAATTATTATCTCGAAATTTGTAAGTTTTCAAAAATCGTGTTTTTCAGGCTCTAAAATGGAAATGTTTCTCGAAAGATGAAAGTACGAATTTCTCATGGACTCCAATCCTGACTTTTATCTTGATATACGAAAACATTTCGTTTTGTTATTTTCATACAAAGGGTCTCTGCTGATGGATCTCCTAAACCAAAGTAAATTTGTTTAAAGTAAATTTTCGTATAATTTTTGGGATTTCTTTCAAGCAACCTTTACATGGTCTGAAAGCTGAAGCTTCCAACTTTCCAACAAAAAAACCGCGGGCAATTATCATAACTATTAAACTAGTTACATATATTTAAAAATTAATTGCGGCTTTATATGTATGTTTTCCTTGAAAAAGTACAAGATTTATATAAGTTATATTCAAATTTCTGTAACTAGTTCAAGGGTTACGATAATTTCACGCGGTTTTTTTGTTGGAAAGTTGTACGCCTCAATTTTAGGACTATGTAAAAGTTGCTTGAAAAAAGTTGAAAAAAAAAAATTATGGTTTAGGAGATCCATCAGAATATACCATTAGTATGAAAATAACAAAACGAAATGTTGAGGTATTAGAAGCTTAAGGTCAGGACTGGAGTCCATGGGAAATTCGTAATTTTATCTCTTGAGAAACATATCCGTTTTAGAGCCTGAAAAACACGATTTTTGAAAACTTAGTTTTGTCTTCAAAGAAAAAAGTTGAGTGGCTACTTAAAACATTGAAGACCCCAGAGCCAGCTAGAATTGACAAATAAGGATAAAAATTACGTATTTTCAGTACCAGCCCTGCAAACCAGATACCGGCTAGCAACCAAGTTAAATAGTTGGTTTCATTCATTTTTCATACGGTTACCGAAGTAGCTAATTTTGTTCAGGCCGTGTGATTTTCGAAATATTCCATTACGGAAGTGGGCGTGGTTGGGAAGCGATTTCGTCCAATTACATCAGATATACTGCCTATTATGCTAGTATACCTTGTACCAATTTCATCGTTCTACCGTAATCAGTTTAAAAGTTATGACCCGTGAAATTTTCAAATATGCCTCTCTGAAAAGTGGGCGGTGGCACGCCTACTTTTAAAAATTTATCAAAAAATCATAATATCCTGACTAGGGGGTTCATCATACCAAACTATATCATTTTAGCCATTTCCGTTACCGAATTATATCAATTTAGATGATTTTCGAAGCTTTCGATATCGAAAGTGGGCCCGGTTGGAGAGCGATTTTATCCAATTTCATCAGTTATACTCCAAACGATACTAGTATCCTTTGTGCCAAATTTCATCGTTCTACCCTAATTCGCTTAAAAGTTACGACCAGTCAAACTTTAAAAAATACCTCCATTAAAAGTGGGCGGTGCCGCGCCCACTATAAAAAATTTAAAGAAAAATCATTAGAGAATAACCAGGGGAATTCACTTATAAAATTATATCATTTTAGCCATTTCAGCTACCGAGATATGTCAATTTATGTGATTTTCGAAATTTTCGATATCGAAAAAGTGGGCGTGGTTATCATCCGATTTCGGCCCAGGAAAACACTCTGAAGTGCCGGAGTAAGCGGAAACCCGGTACATGTCTGTTTTAATACTTCAAATTAATTTTATTTTGTCAATTAAATTAGTGGACAAAAGCATATGAACTCACTAAATCAATTTCTTATTGTGACAATTTTGGTTTTGATTTCATTTATTTTTGAAAGCTTATTCGAGATGGAATTTTGCCAACAACATTTATGTGTGTGATGTAGCTCAGTGGTAAATCAGAGTATGATGCGGAGAGTCATGGTTCGAGTCCCAGTCAACGCACAAAATATTCAGGGTATTCGCTCAGTGTCGTAAATGCCTTGTAAATGTCGTATACATCGTAAACTTCCTAAAATTGTTTTAAAACTGACAGATATACGAAGTTTACAATATTTACGAGGCAGAAAAGAACATAAACGAAAACACTTATTATTTTTTCATTAAAAAATTGTTAAAGAGTCAATCCATCCGAAAACGTCTAATATTAGCAAAAATCGTTGCTGACTCGTCTCGGATTTCGCTCAAACTTTGAGGGACACTTCTTTAGGGTCCTAAAGGATAAAATTTACACACATTTAATTTTTATAACCGCTGGGTTCGGACTGGTCGAATTTCAAAGTTTGATAAACGTCATTTTTAGGCTTACCCTATTATAGCTGTAAAAATGTTTCTATTACAGATATCCTTACATTCGATGTGACATTATAAAGGCACATGCCCGTGCGCAGGGGGTGGTTTTGGGGGTTCAACCCATCCATCGGCCAAAAAAACTCACTCCTTATAGAAAAATTATTATCTCGAAATTTGTAAGTTTTCAAAAATCGTGTTTTTCAGGCTCTAAAATGGAAATGTTTCTCGAAAGATGAAAGTACGAATTTCTCATGGACTCCAATCCTGACTTTTATCTTGATATACGAAAACATTTCGTTTTGTTATTTTCATACAAAGGGTCTCTGCTGATGGATCTCCTAAACCAAAGTAAATTTGTTTAAAGTAAATTTTCGTATAATTTTTGAGATTTCTTTGAAGCAACCTTTACATGGTCTGAAAGCTGAAGCTTCCAACTTTCCAACAAAAAAACCGCGGGCAATTATCATAACTATTAAACTAGTTACATATATTTAAAAATTAATTGCGGCTTTATATGTATGTTTTCCTTGAAAAAGTACAAGATTTATATAAGTTATATTCAAATTTCAGTAACTAGTTCAAGGGTTACGATAATTTCACGCGGTTTTTTTGTTGGAAGGTTGTACGCCTCAATTTTAGGACTATGTAAAGGTTGCTTGAAAAAAGTTGAAAAAAAAAAAAATTATGGTTTAGGAGATCCATCAGAAGATACCATTAGTATGAAAATAACAAAACGAAATGTTGAGGTATTAGAAGCTTAAGGTCAGGACTGGAGTCCATTGGAAATTCGTAATTTTATCTCTTGAGAAACATATCCGTTTTAGAGCCTGAAAAACACGATTTTTGAAAACTTAGTTTTTTCTTCAAAGAAAAAAATTGAGTGGCTACTTAAAACATTGAAGACGCCAGAGCCAGCTAGAATTGACAAATAAGGATAAAAATTACGTATTTTCAGTACCAGCCCTGCAAACCAGATACCGGCTAGCAACCAAGTTAAATAGTTGGTTTCATTCATTTTTCATACGGTTACCGAAGTAGCTAATTTTGTTCAGGCCGTGTGATTTTCGAAATATTCCATTACGGAAGTGGGCGTGGTTGGGAAGCGATTTCGTCCAATTACATCAGATATACTGCCTATTATGCTAGTATACCTTGTACCAATTTCATCGTTCTACCGTAATCAGTTTAAAAGTTATGACCCGTGAAATTTTCAAATATGCCTCTCTGAAAAGTGGGCGGTGGCACGCCTACTTTTAAAAATTTATCAAAAAATCATAATATCCTGACTAGGGGGTTCATCATACCAAACTATATCATTTTAGCCATTTCCGTTACCGAATTATATCAATTTAGATGATTTTCGAAGCTTTCGATATCGAAAGTGGGCCCGGTTGGAGAGCGATTTTATCCAATTTCATCAGTTATACTCCAAACGATACTAGTATCCTTTGTGCCAAATTTCATCGTTCTACCCTAATTCGCTTAAAAGTTACGACCAGTCAAACTTTAAAAAATACCTCCATTAAAAGTGGGCGGTGCCGCGCCCACTATAAAAAATTTAAAGAAAAATCATTAGAGAATAACCAGGGGAATTCACTTATAAAATTATATCATTTTAGCCATTTCAGCTACCGAGATATGTCAATTTATGTGATTTTCGAAATTTTCGATATCGAAAAAGTGGGCGTGGTTATCATCCGATTTCGGCCCAGGAAAACACTCTGAAGTGCCGGAGTAAGCGGAAACCCGGTACATGTCTGTTTTAATACTTCAAATTAATTTTATTTTGTCAATTAAATTAGTGGACAAAAGCATATGAACTCACTAAATCAATTTCTTATTGTGACAATTTTGGTTTTGATTTCATTTATTTTTGAAAGCTTATTCGAGATGGAATTTTGCCAACAACATTTATGTGTGTGATGTAGCTCAGTGGTAAATCAGAGTATGATGCGGAGAGTCATGGTTCGAGTCCCAGTCAACGCACAAAATATTCAGGGTATTCGCTCAGTGTCGTAAATGCCTTGTAAATGTCGTATACATCGTAAACTTCCTAAAATTGTTTTAAAACTGACAGATATACGAAGTTTACAATATTTACGAGGCAGAAAAGAACATAAACGAAAACACTTATTATTTTTTCATTAAAAAATTGTTAAAGAGTCAATCCATCCGAAAACGTCTAATATTAGCAAAAATCGTTGCTGACTCGTCTCGGATTTCGCTCAAACTTTGAGGGACACTTCTTTAGGGTCCTAAAGGATAAAATTTACACACATTTAATTTTTATAACCGCTGGGTTCGGACTGGTCGAATTTCAAAGTTTGATAAACGTCATTTTTAGGCTTACCCTATTATAGCTGTAAAAATGTTTCTATTACAGATATCCTTACATTCGATGTGACATTATAAAGGCACATGCCCGTGCGCAGGGGGTGGTTTTGGGGGTTCAACCCATCCATCGGCCAAAAAAACTCACTCCTTATAGAAAAATTATTATCTCGAAATTTGTAAGTTTTCAAAAATCGTGTTTTTCAGGCTCTAAAATGGAAATGTTTCTCGAAAGATGAAAGTACGAATTTCTCATGGACTCCAATCCTGACTTTTATCTTGATATACGAAAACATTTCGTTTTGTTATTTTCATACAAAGGGTCTCTGCTGATGGATCTCCTAAACCAAAGTAAATTTGTTTAAAGTAAATTTTCGTATAATTTTTGAGATTTCTTTGAAGCAACCTTTACATGGTCTGAAAGCTGAAGCTTCCAACTTTCCAACAAAAAAACCGCGGGCAATTATCATAACTATTAAACTAGTTACATATATTTAAAAATTAATTGCGGCTTTATATGTATGTTTTCCTTGAAAAAGTACAAGATTTATATAAGTTATATTCAAATTTCAGTAACTAGTTCAAGGGTTACGATAATTTCACGCGGTTTTTTTGTTGGAAGGTTGTACGCCTCAATTTTAGGACTATGTAAAGGTTGCTTGAAAAAAGTTGAAAAAAAAAAAATTATGGTTTAGGAGATCCATCAGAAGATACCATTAGTATGAAAATAACAAAACGAAATGTTGAGGTATTAGAAGCTTAAGGTCAGGACTGGAGTCCATTGGAAATTCGTAATTTTATCTCTTGAGAAACATATCCGTTTTAGAGCCTGAAAAACACGATTTTTGAAAACTTAGTTTTTTCTTCAAAGAAAAAAATTGAGTGGCTACTTAAAACATTGAAGACGCCAGAGCCAGCTAGAATTGACAAATAAGGATAAAAATTACGTATTTTCAGTACCAGCCCTGCAAACCAGATACCGGCTAGCAACCAAGTTAAATAGTTGGTTTCATTCATTTTTCATACGGTTACCGAAGTAGCTAATTTTGTTCAGGCCGTGTGATTTTCGAAATATTCCATTACGGAAGTGGGCGTGGTTGGGAAGCGATTTCGTCCAATTACATCAGATATACTGCCTATTATGCTAGTATACCTTGTACCAATTTCATCGTTCTACCGTAATCAGTTTAAAAGTTATGACCCGTGAAATTTTCAAATATGCCTCTCTGAAAAGTGGGCGGTGGCACGCCTACTTTTAAAAATTTATCAAAAAATCATAATATCCTGACTAGGGGGTTCATCATACCAAACTATATCATTTTAGCCATTTCCGTTACCGAATTATATCAATTTAGATGATTTTCGAAGCTTTCGATATCGAAAGTGGGCCCGGTTGGAGAGCGATTTTATCCAATTTCATCAGTTATACTCCAAACGATACTAGTATCCTTTGTGCCAAATTTCATCGTTCTACCCTAATTCGCTTAAAAGTTACGACCAGTCAAACTTTAAAAAATACCTCCATTAAAAGTGGGCGGTGCCGCGCCCACTATAAAAAATTTAAGGAAAAATCATTAGAGAATAACCAGGGGGATTCACTTATAAAATTATATCATTTTAGCCATTTCAGCTACCGAGATATGTCAATTTATGTGATTTTCGAAATTTTCGATATCGAAAAAAAAGCATATGAACTCACTAAATCAATTTCTTATTGTGACAATTTTGGTTTTGATTTCATTTATTTTTGAAAGCTTATTCGAGATGGAATTTTGCCAACAACATTTATGTGTGCGATGTAGCTCAGTGGTAAATCAGAGTATGATGCGGAGAGTCATGGTTCGAGTCCCAGTCAACGGACAAAATATTCAGGGTATTCGCTCAGTGTCGTAAATGCCTTGTAAATGTCGTATACATCGTAAACTTCCTAAAATTGTTTTAAAACTGACCGATATACGAAGTTTACAATATTTACGAGGCAGAAAAGAACATAAACGAAAACACTTATTATTTTTTCTTTAAAAAATTGTTAAAGAGTCAATCCATCCGAAAACGTCTAATATTAGCAAAAATCGTTGCTGACTCGTCTCGGATTTCGCTCAAACTTTGAGGGACACTTCTTTAGGGTCCTAAAGGATAAAATTTACACACATTTAATTTTTATAACCGCTGGGTTCGGACTGGTCGAATTTCAAAGTTTGATAAACGTCATTTTTAGGCTTACCCTATTATAGCTGTAAAAATGTTTCTATTACAGATATCCTTACATTCGATGTGACATTATAAAGGCACAGGCCCGTACGCAGGGGGTGGTTTTGGGGGTTCAACCCATCCATCGGCCAAAAAAACTCACTCCTTATAGATAAATTATTATCTCGAAATTTGTAAGTTTTCAAAAATCGTGTTTTTCAGGCTCTAAAATGGAAATGTTTCTCGAAAGATGAAAGTACGAATTTCTCATGGACTCCTATCCTGACTTTTATCTTGGTATACGAAAACATTTCTTTTGTTATTTTGATATTAAGGGTCTCTGCTGATGGATCTCCTAAACCAAAGTAAATTTTTTTAAAGTAAATTTTCGTATAATTTTTGAGATTTCTTTCAAGCAACCTTTACATGGTCTGAAAGCTGAAGCCTCCAACTTTCCAACAAAAAAACCGCGGGCAATTATCATAACTATTAAACTAGTTACATATATTTAAAAATTAATTGCGGCATTATATGTATGTTTTCCTTGAAAAAGTACAAGATTTATATAAGTTATATTCAAATTTCTGTAACTAGTTCAAGAGTTACGATAATTTCACGCAGTTTTTTTGTTGGAAGGTTGTACGCCTCAATTTTAGGACTATGTAAAGGTTGCTTGAAAAAAGTTGAAAAAAAAAAATATTATGGTTTAGGAGATCCATCAGAAGATACCATTAGTATGAAAATAACAAAACGAAATGTTGAGGTATTAGAAGCTTAAGGTCAGGACTGGAGTCCATGGGAAATTCGTATTTTTATCTCTTGAGAAACATATCCGTTTTAGAGCCTGAAAAACACGATTTTTGAAAACTAAGTTTTTTCTTCAAAGAAAAAAATTGAGTGGCTACTTAAAACAGTGAAGACGCCGAGCCAGCTAGAATTGACAAATAAGGATAAAAATTACGTATTTTCAGTACCAGCCCTGCAAACCAGATACCGGCTAGCAACCAAGTTAAATAGTTGGTTTCATTCATTTTTCATACGGTTACCGAAGTAGCTAATTTTGTTCAGGCCGTGTGAAAATTTTAACCATATCTACACTTTGCCTCTCCCTTGCTCATATTGAATTTTCCATTTGCTATAAAGTATACCTGCACTCTTCAAAATAAAAAATTTCCCTTTCAAACTCTGGCTAATGTTTTGGTTAAAATGTAGCTAACAGCCATTTGTTGAAGACAACATTGACGTGGCTAACATGTTGTTAATAGTATTTGTTGACATGGTTATGGAAACTGCTAACATGTGGCTAACTTTATGTTATGAAACAGTAAATGTTTTGGTTAGAATGCTGTTAAAATTATTCTTGGAATAAGTCAACAAACAAGCTAACATATGTTTAATATATCGTCGCCTCAGAAAACGAACGGCGAATGTGCAAATTGACCATTTTCAGGTTTTGATGCAGAATAACTAATTCGGGGCTGATCTTTTCATTTCTGCAAACCGTTTTTTTTATCTTCTTTAGTTCTTGAGTTATTTACTGTGCGGTTAGTCGTATGTTACAAAATATAACAATTCGGGTATGCTTTTTGACGTATGTAGCAGAAATATATCACATACGACAATTTTCCATAGAAATTAATTTTTTGTTATTATTAGAAAACGTTTGTCGTAAGTGCTTCTAAACTGCCTACACACAACATTTGTATACCGACAAATTGTAAGCATTTGTCGCATCCATGCGTAACTTAACCTCAGTCACGCGAGCAATTCTTTCAGTCAGCTGTGTATCGTTGAGCAAGAAAGATGGAGCTGTCGTCGCCTGCCGCTAAGTTTTTGTAACAAACGATTTTTTATTTATTTAGTACTAGCAGGGACCCCGACGTTGTCCGGGTGGATCTGTATTTTAGGGTGGTACTAATTTCTAATGAAACAATTTTTGCCTTTGCCAACCTTATTCTCGGGCCCAATTCCTCTACATGTTGTTGTTGTTGTTGTTGTTGTTGTTAACAACAAAACACTCCCCGAAGGTTTTGGGGAGTGATGCCGAAGTTGACAGTCCTTGGCCGGATATGACCCCGGTACGCTGCGGTACTCCCCGACTGTCGTGGTAGCGATTTGGTATGACCAGTGGAACCTTCTAGGTCATGGCATCCCTCCATCCATGAGGAAGGAGAAGATGGGTAATGAGAGGTGAGAGGCATCATATCCGTAGATCAACCATCGAGTAGCACGTCAATTACCTATGTGCATATTAGTCGCCTCTTACGACCGGTATGCCTGCCTCGGGCATATTCTAAACCCCTAACCCGCAGGGGGAAATTCCTCTTCATCAACCTCTTTTCCTCGGCTTTCTTTCCTATGTCATATTCCTTTCTGTCACATATGTTTGAGTTAAGCCCCTATCTCTGTTGGCAATTCCAGTCGAGTTTTTCCGAAATACTTCCTTCCTTCCATCTCCTTAACCTCAGTACCTTATCTGCTCCTACTTTGATACCCAGCCTCATCGATAAAAATTGAGACAAAAAAATAAAACAGTAGTTCAGATGAACTCTATAACATTCCCTACGTAGGTAGGTTCAAGTGGCTGCCGCAGAGGCACACTTAGGCCAGTTTTGAAAGGCCCGTTGTGATACCACCAACACAAGGAAAGTCAGTCCCGGGACCCAGCCATATGGAAAATCCCTGAGTTGTTGGGATTTTCCACATAGCAGAATCCCGGGACTGACGCTCCTAAACCGACACCGTTACTCCTCCTCGAACCACATAGATGACTTTATGAAGCCCATCAAGTCCTTTATGTCCAGTTCCGCGATCTGGCTTAGGCTATCTAGGAACGGAACTCCCAAAAAGCGCGTTCTCGCGCCGCTTAAAGCCGGACAGTTGCAGATGAGGTGCTCCACTGTTTCCTCCTCCTCATCATTTTGCAGCTCCTGCAGCATCGTCGGTAGGGCACACCTAGCCTTTCTGCATGCCTGCCAATGAGGCAGTGACCGGTTAATACCCCTATCAATATGCAGATTTCCCTCCTAGTTAGGGCATAAATGCGTCTAGACCTTTTAAGATCCCATTTTGGCCAGGTTTGTTTCGATATCCGACACCCTGGGGATTGCAGCCATCTTTCGTTGGCTTGACGGAGTGTGTGCTCCTTCAGCATTAGTTTGCATGTGGCAAACGGCATACCTAAGCGCCCTTTATCCTGAAGAACCTGCTTGGTCGTGCCCTGCCTGGCAAGCTCGTCTGCCTTACAGTTTCCCTCAATGTCCCTATGTCCCGGGACCCATATGAGGTTTACGCGGTTCTGTTGGGCCATCTCCTGAAGAGATCGACGATAGCTGAGCGTCAGTTCAGAGTTGAACGTGTATGACCCAAGGGATTTGATTGCCGCTTGGCTATCGCTGAAAATAGCGATATCTTCTCCGATAACACGTTTGCTTAACCAGGCCGCGGCGTCCAGGATTGCCGAGACTTCCGCCTGGAAGACGCTACAATGATCAGGTAGTGTGAACGAGAGCTCAAGGTCCAAATCCCTTGAATAAACCCCTCCTCCAACTCTGCCGTCCACCTACGTCACTTTCAGTAATTTTAGCCAAGGAATTTCCAATGTGCAGATACAACTTTTCTAGAGTTTTATTCCAGTATAGATAACTGAATGGATGAATAGATTTAAAAATTTTATTTCTCAAGTTTTTTGGTACGCCACTGTACCTATGCAATTGATTTTTGATTTAGCTGAAGTTGAAAAAAAAAATACTAAACAAAAATTTGTGAGAGGCACGCTATGTTATTTTTTGACAAAAAATGTGAATTTTTCTTCATATATGTAAATCTATTTACAAAAAAAAATTTCATAGGTACCTCACTTAAAATGACTATATCGTTTTTGTTTATTAGTCGATTTTGATCAAATAAAGTTTAGGTCTCCTTCTAAGCTTCAAGCTGTCCACCGGAAAAAGTCTCATTAAAATCCGTTTCTTAGTTTCCGAGATCCTTACGTTCAAACGGACAAACAGACAAACAGACAGACAATAATTCTAAAAATGGTTGAGATGGACTATATAACATTCCTCAAGTCATCCCCAGTCATTTTTTCAAAGAAATTTTCAATGTACAGACACGACTTTTCTACAGTTTTATTATAGTATAGATTTATGATTTTTATAGATATATACATACGTACATATAAGCTTTTTTTTAAAGTATGTTAAGTTTTGAATTTAAATAAATAGACTGTGGACAAAAAGTATGCCTTTTATTTAAAACAAGCTGACCCGGCAGACGTTGTCCTGCCACAAATTTATTTCACTGCAGGTTTCTCTAACCCGATCCCTATATCTATTTTAATCCCTATCTTATCTTATATAACTACTCACCAAATTTCAGTGGTCTAACCCGAATACTTCCAGAGATACGGACAATGAAAATTTGTATGGGAGGTGCCACGCCCCCTTTTTCGTTATCCCCAATTTTTTTGGAGGTGGTAGGGACCGATCTCGTACAACCCCTCACCAAATTTCAGTGGTCTAACCCGAATACTTCCAGAGATATGGACAATGAAAAATTCCATTTGTATGGGAGGGGCCACGCCCCTATATATATCAAAATATTTTTTAGCCTGTGACCATCCCTGGAATATATCCAGTGCGTGTGTAAAATTTGGTAACGATCGGCTCGTTCGTTTAGAAGCCAAGTTCGTCTATAGGTACATAATTTGAATTTTATATATATAGATAGATCATCGTGCTCATATTTTCTAAGTAAAATATGTCTGACATGAAATAAGGACGTCAAATTAGAACTTTTTTATAAAAAAAGGTAAGTAATTTTTTAAAACCCCATATTTTTTAAAGTTTTTTATTAGCTATGTTGGCAAAGCCCAATACTTTTGTCGTATGTGCTATGAGTCAAAAATATATTTGTGAGCAGACGTCACATACGAAGACATGCATGGATGAAGGGGGTATGTCGCATTTTGAGTGAAACGAGAAAATTGACTTTAAAGTTTTGCTTAAACATTTGAGGTTTTTTCAAAACTTTATGGAAAACTGACATAAAAATTATGCAAAGCCATAAGAGACGTGGCATAATATGCAATAAAAATCATAAGTTTATGTTTAGTACTTTATATGAAAAAAACGGAACATACCCCCTTCTTCCACAATTCATATTGAAAAGTGGTATACATACCCCCTTCATCCATGAATTATCTTCTACAATTTTCACGATAGCCAAGTTCTGATAAGACAGAAATATAGATATGCATAAAAACTATTCACCAATGCCAAAAACAGAAATTGAGTGAGAATGCGACATACCCCCTTCATCCATGCATGCGACAAATGCATTCTGAATGAAAATTCGTATATCTTCTAAAAGTTTGAAGATATTATGGCCGTGTTAGCGTGGACTTAGACTTAATTTGACTTGAAAATCTTACATCTAACAAATGGGTAGGACGTGCTCTTAGTTATCCAAAAAATAGCTTAACTTAGAGACTTGGGAATCTACTGATTTTTGATTTCCAGTTAAGTTTTTAAGTTCAAAGAGAGCAGTGAGAGAACTGTGCTACCATATACATTATTTTATTATTTTCAATAAAAATCCCTCATATATTGTATAGCTTTATAAAATTTTTGGATTAATGAATTTCATACGGCAAGTACAAAGAAAGACGTCAAAAAAAATATAATTTCAGAAGTAATAAAAACAAACACAAATTAAATGACACGTTGAATAATTGAATCTAAGTTTAACTTTAAAGTCGATTTTCTCGAAACTGTGTTTTGTAACATACGACGTTCGTTTTCTGAGGCGACGATATGTAGTTGAATCGGTTAACGAACCAGCTAGCTTTTGGTTAACATTTATAATTGAATAGGTTACCAAACCAGTTACCAAAACGGTTAGCGCTAAGAGGACAATACTTACAGATTTTTTCCAAAAAAAAAAATGCACGATTGAGATTGGTTTTATTATATATTTAGACCTTATAGAATATAAATTACATATAGATATATATATATACAATTAAATGCACCCTAAAGATGAGCTGCCCTCATGGCAAACAACAAAACTTCATGAGCACTGCAACGGGATCCACCATTATATTTTATCGATAGCGTTTCTGACCGAAAGTCGAACCGGCAGGCACTCAACAACAACCTCGCATAGCCGCTTAACTCCGCCGGTAGATAATGGATGTAGAGATTACACAAAGAAAGACGTCAAAAAAAATATAATTTCAGAAGTAATAAAAACAAACACAAATTAAATGACACGTTGAATAATTGAATCTAAGTTTAACTTTAAAGTCGATTTTCTCGAAACTGTGTTTTGTAACATACGACGTTCGTTTTCTGAGGCGACGATATGTAGTTGAATCGGTTACCGAACCAGCTAGCTTTTGGTTAACATTTATAATTGAATAGGTTACCAAACCAGTTACCAAAACGGTTAGCGCTAAGAGGACAATACTTACAGATTTTTTCCAAAAAAAAATGCACGATTGAGATTGGTTTTATTATATATTTAGACCTTATAGAATATAAATTACATATAGATATATATATATACAATTAAATGCACCCTAAAGATGAGCTGCCCTCATGGCAAACAACAAAACTTCATGAGCACTGCAACGGGATCCACCATTATATTTTATCGATAGCGTTTCTGACCGAAAGTCGAACCGGCAGGCACTCAACAACAACCTCGCATATCCGCTTAACTCCGCCGGTAGATAATGGATGTAGAGATTACACAAAGAAAGACGTCAAAAAAAATATAATTTCAGAAGTAATAAAAACAAACACAAATTAAATGACACGTTGAATAATTGAATCTAAGTTTAACTTTAAAGTCGATTTTCTCGAAACTGTGTTTTGTAACATACGACGTTCGTTTTCTGAGGCGACGATATGTAGTTGAATCGGTTACCGAACCAGCTAGCTTTTGGTTAACATTTATAATTGAATAGGTTACCAAACCAGTTACCAAAACGGTTAGCGCTAAGAGGACAATACTTACAGATTTTTTCCAAAAAAAAATGCACGATTGAGATTGGTTTTATTCAAGGTATGAAACCGATTAAAATAAAGTTCCGGTTTCGGTTACGGTTTTTGGACGTGTTTTGATTTCGGTTCCGGTTTCGTTCTTCAACATTTATTTCGGTTTCGGTTACGGTTTCGTTCCGGTTTCGGTTTCCAAACAAAAACAACAACACAAAAAATTGTGCTACTACAAAACTCAAATAAGTATGTACCTGAATGCAAGATAAGTCTGAACTTTTATAACTTTACTCCGGTGGTCATGATGAATTTTCTCCAATATATAGTAATAAATATTACTCCTGCTATTTATGGAAAAAAAACTTTCTTCAAAATAAGTTTAAAAAATTAACTCTACTTTTTCTTTTAGCAATAAGACGGCCACTAAACATTTTTTTTTCGGATGTCATACCTACATTTTTTTCGATGGCTTCATTCGCTTATAGTTCAATTATTACGGAATATTGATATCGAGGTCAAAAAGTGTCTTGCTTAACCATCTTCCATGAAAATTATTCAGGGTATCCTCTTTTAAAATAAAATATGTGTCCACAAAAAAATTCAAAACCGTTTGGAACCGGTTCCGGCTTTTGAAACGGTTTCGGTTTCGTTCTTTTTCAGAAAAAAATAACGGTTACGGTTTCGGTTTTGGTTTTGAGAAATGAATCGGTTTTAATCGGTTATGGTTACGGTTTCGGTTTCGGTTTCAGTCCTTGGTTTTATTATATATTTAGACCTTATAGAATATACAATTAAATGCACCCTAAGGATGAGCTGCCCTCATGGCAAACAACAAAACTTCATGAGCACTGCAACGGGATCCACCATTATATTTTATCGATAGCGTTTCTGACCGAAAGTCGAACCGGCAGGCACTCAACAACAACCTCGCATATCCGCTTAACTCCGCTGGTAGATAATGGATGTAGAGATTACACTGATAAAAATAATTGTCCTAAAATTGAGGAAACGTACTACTTGGCTTAAAAAAAAATATTTTTCCTATTTTTAAGGAAAAAACTCTGTTTTAGGGACAAATCTACTTAGTTTAAAAGAACATTTCTACTTGCCATAAGTAAATCAATATACTCATTTCAGTATTGAAGACATTTTTACTAGTTTCAATCAATTTAAAAGATTATTAAATATAAAACTGTCCTGAAGTTCAAAATAAGTAAATATTTCCTTATGCTGAAGACATTTTTTCCAGTGATATCAAGGCAGTGTTTAACTTAATTTAGGACCATATTTAATTATTTTCGCTGTCGCCGCAAAAAACGTTCTGCCCGCGTAATTTTTAAGGAATTTTATTACATATTAAGTATACAACTATCCTAAAAATTAAAAATAAGTCAATATTTCCTTATGTTGGTAGGCAACGTGAGTAAGAGTGGTGAAATTCCATAAACAGAACAAAGGTGTAATTAGACCCTGTCAAGCGTAAGTATTCAATAGCTTCATGGTAGACATCTGAGTTGAAGCAATATAAGAACTGTGTAAAATATTTTTTTTTTTTATACCCAGCTGTACTTGTACACAGGGTATTATAACTTTGTTAGGATAACGGTTGGTTGTACAGGTATAAAGGAATCGAGATAGATATAGACTTCCATATATCAATATGATCAGGATCGAAAAAAAATTTGATTGAGCCATGTCCGTCCGTCCGTCCGTCCGTCCGTCCGTCCGTCCGTCCGTCCGTCCGTCTGTCCGTTAACACGATAACTTGAGCAAATAATGAGATATCTTCACCAAATTTGGCATGCGTACTTATTTGGGTTCAGAATAGATTGCTATTGAAAATGGGTAAAATCGGACCATAACCACGCCCCTTTTTCGATATCGAAAATTTCGAAAAACGTATAAAATGGGTTAATTCAATATTAGAAGCAGCTACAATGATAAAATTTGCAATATGTATTGATTTGGATGTTCTAAGGCCGATTTTATAAAAAAATTTTAAAAGGGGGCGTGGTACCGCCCACGTATATTTGAAGAAATTTTAAAATTTTGACTCTTAATAACTTCAGAACAGTTTATGCTAGTATAACGAAATTTCGTAGAGGACATACTATTGTTGTGGTAAATTCAGCTATAGAAAATAAACGAAATCGCTTCGCGACCACGCCTACTTTTTCATAAAAGTTATATTGAAAGGAGGTGGAAATATTGAAAAGTCCATATCTAATTAACTGATTTCGATATAATAATATAATTTGGTACATACATCAACTTTCACATTCTTTACATAATTTTTTCAAAATTTTGGAAAGTGGGCGTGGCACCGCCCACTTATGAGTCAAGCAATTTTTAAATTCGACTGCTAACGAAACTAGGTACCAGGTATGTTATGTTTATGTAGAGTACTACCACAGAAAATAAGAAAAATCGGTGAACGATCACGCCCACTTTATGTGCACAGCTGGGTATGTAATGTTCGGTTTCACCCGAACTTAGACTTCCTTACTTGTTAAGTTTAAAATTACTTAACTACCATTTAAGTACAAGCCCTACTTAAAAGTAAATTTAAGTATAACTTCTTCTTTCTTTTAAGACAGTGCGGCCTTGGTGCAATATTGTTCCCTTCATTTACTTGAATTTGTATGGAGGTTTCCTTACTTTTAGGAAATCATTTTTATCAGTGTAGGTAGGTGAGGACAGCTTTATCATACTGGATTTGTTAAATAAACTCTTATCCACCTACCTTTATTTCATGTGCTGCAGCTACAGGCGGTATTTTTCACCGAGCAGGAGTTGTTTCCATCTTTGCCGTGGAGACGGCCAAGATTGGAGATTGCATTAGTCTGCGAGATGTTTTTTTTTTCGATTTTTTCTTCGATGTTTTCGAGTTCATATTAGAGGTGAGGTAGAAGTGCTGTTGGAATATGCATCTCCTGCCTAAATATCAATAAAAACAATTACCAAAAATTTAAATTATGTAAAAAGAAAAAATTTCTTACCTTTTCTTTGAAAAAAAATTACAAATAAAAATTAATTTATGAAAACAGACAGATGTCAATTTTTGGGAAATTTTACAGTAGTTTATCCTGTTTCATTCGCACTCATAATATTAGGCATAGTACAAAATAAGCAATGTTTTCTCTTTATAGGCCCACATTTTAATTTAATTCAGAACAACTTTTTTTTGGTTGCTTAAGGTTAACATAATTTTGAGAAATTTGTCAGATAAAAAATGTGTGTGTGTTTGCAATGCGGTTAGCCGTGGTTTTTAATACCAGGTACTCGCTATATGATTTTTTATTTACTTTTAAACAAACTACTCTCTTTTACCTTTAAAACGCCATATCGAATGTAAGGATATTCTAATAGGCACATTTTTACAGCTATAATAGGGTAAGCCTAAAAATTACGTTTCTCATACTTTGAAACTCGACCAGTACGAAACCAGTGGCTATAAAAATTAAATGTGTGTAAATTTGATCCTTTAGGACCCTAAAGAAATTTCCTTCAAAATTTGAGCGAAATCCGAGACTATCCAGCTTTTTGAATTAGACGTTTTCATATGGAATGTTTCTAAAGCATTTCTGGTTTAAAATTGAAACCCGTTTTCTTTAACTAATTTTCTTGAAAACTGGTCTAGTTTAAACTTGAAACCAAATTTGGTATGGTCATATATGTAGTCCAAAAAAAGTTTAAAATTTAGGCTCAAATTTTTAACCGTGTAAGTGTTCCTCTCTCGCCAGGTTTTGTACTTCAACTGGAGTAATCTAGTTGGACCTTTTTTGGAAAAATAATTAATATATTTAATAAAATGCATAACCACTTTAATTTCCACACAAACGAATAATAATGTAAAAAATGTATTGATTTTTCGAAAAAAGTCAACTTTCAAACTTTTGACAAGGAATGTTCCTTTAAAATTTAAACAAGAACGTTTTTATCATTGTCCATATCTACAACTCGCGAATGTTTGACAGAAAAATTATCTATAGTGAATACACCGATCACCTGTTAAAAACACTTTTCGACAATTTTAATTCTTTGTCTCAGTTTTCATTAATCAAACATTTTTTTAACTTCGTGTATAGTGCATTATTTTCAAGTTATACATGTTTACATATATCTTAATTGTTTACTAGCTTCTATCAAGTTAATATTAGAGGTGAGCAGCTTTTTCAATGGCCTGATTAAATAATATTAAATAACGAAACACAGTGAAAGAGTTGAAAAACAAACCTTTTCTTCCTATCCCTTTTTTATTCGTGACATTCAGAGAGCCTCCCTGCAAAAATCGAGAGTACTATATTTCCTATCCAAAGAGTACTCCAATTGGAGCATCAGAGTAATCAAAATGTGATCCTTGTGCATATATAAATTGTGCTCCAATTAATATTGCGATGTCCTAGGACTGGACCACCTACTCCAACCTTCGCTTTGTTTCTGCTACTCCATGGAGTACCTACCATCAGAGTACAGTGCACTGTACTCCAATGTTGTTACTCCTTGGAGTATTTACTGCCAGAGCGAGTGCCATAATTTTCATCGATAAGACACGAGCAATGATCGACTTTCAAAAAGCTGAACGTGGTCCGATGAGGTATACAAAGGATTACTATTGGAGTACTCCAATATCAAAAAATTGGAACACATAATCCAACGATTTTTGCAGGGCGGACAAGGCACAAGATAACCCAAATATTTTTCACTTGTAGGAATTCAGAATGGTATTTATGTGAATGATTTTCTCTGCCAAAAATATCTTTGCATTAATTATATTTTACTGTTGTCAGTATTGGCCGATTCGCTGATATGCTCTGTGCTCTTAAATCTGTTTAAAATCCTTCTAAAAGGATCAAACCTGAAAAAAGAGGACCAGTGAATCAAACATTAAAAAAGGACAAATTTTGGTCCAAAATAGACCAAAGCGGCAACCTTGGTTGTTATTGTTCTTCAACAGAAACTTTATTTGTTTTTTTTTAGGTTTTGATAAATTTGGTTTGCGTTTGCAATAGTAAGAAAATTAAACTTTAGCTAAGCCATTTCCATTTTTCAGACAAAATGATTATTATGAAAAAAAAATTTGGACACCCCCGAAAATATTTTCTGGATACGCGCCTGGTTCCTGGGGCAGTGTATTTTATTGGTCTGCAATTTTATGACTTTTCAAAGTGAAGTGACTGTAAATTGTAAACGCAAACATATTTACGTATGTGCATGCCCAATTACATATTGCACATATCAAAATAAACTATGGCGCCTCAGTCGTTCCAACACTTTACTGGTGTAGCAGTGACCACCAGCCGCCATAGTTCCTGCGCCAATCGAGCGTCAAACTATTTGTCATTCCAGAAGCATTTTGCTCTTGTCTTTATTTTCAATACACTTTGCTTTGCTATACATAAATACATATGTATGGAAATATGCGCTTGCTTTAGCTTCTTTCAAAGTTTGCTATTGCACATTTTTCACGCTTTTTGTCCGCTTGACTATGCCAACAAGTGCTATGATCGATGCTTTAAGTTATGATGAGGATTTATTATTCTTTGACATTACCATACAGAGTTCGCTGTCAGCCGAAATGTACAGATAGCCACCTAAAAACGTTATTCATTCATAAATATCGTCGGTGATAATGCAAAACCACGTAACCCACAAATGCATTATTAATTTTTTGTCAAGAATCCTACTTGTTGCTTTGAGAAAAAAATTCAAGGAATTGAACTTGATAAGAATTTGTAGTTGCAAAACAGCGTAACGCGGTTTTACTTACACGGTTTTGCATTTATGCGTTAGGTGGTTTTGCTTTATCACCGACATATATAATGTAGGTACTGTTACTTGTACTCAAATTTCTGTTCCTGTAAAAAATGCGATGAATCCGGGATTAGTTGCATAAGAGTTTATGCTAATACCAGTTTTCGCGTTGACTTACTATTTTACATATTGGAGCGATTTTCCATAATCCCTTGTAAATTCTGGTTTGTTACAAACCAGCTTCGGCGATCAGCCATCTTCCGTGTATGTTTTCGTTCCAAGTACTGTTTCGTTAGTATTACTCAGATTTCGGTTCCCTTAGTAATGCGATGAGTCTGGGATAAGTTGCGTAAGAGTTTGTGCTAATCAAGGTCTGAAACCGATTAAAATAACGTTCGGGTTACGGTTTCGGTTTTGCAACGTGTTTCGGTTTCGGTTCCGGTTTCGTTCTTCAACATTTATTTCGGTTTCGGTTACGGTTTCGTTCCGGTTTCGGTTACCAAATAAAAACACAAACAAAATAAATTTTACTACTAAAATAGTCAAGTACCTATGTAGCTTCGAAATAGATCTGAATTTTCATAACTTTTTCCTGCTGCCATGATGGGATTTCTCTAATATAATAATAAATTTTATTAACGCTATGCATGGATGAAATTTCTGCAAAACAAATTCCTAGAATTAACTCTACTTTTTTATTAGAAAAATATTAAATGAAATGTATAAATCGCCAAAAACATTAATATGAGTGGTGCTTTCTGAGTCAAGCCTGAACATTTCGTTTTCGTATCTCGTAAATTTTTTTCGGTCGCTTCATTCAACTATAATCAAATTTCCTCTTTCAGAATTTTTATACTAAGGTTAAAACGCGTATTTTGTAACCTTGCTCGACAATCCTCCCTGAAAGTTTTCAGAGTACCTGTTTGTGCCCACTTAAAGAAGTGATACATTAAAAAAATGATACATTAAAAAAATTGGTGCTAATACCAGTTTTGATCTCTGTATTAAGGGTTTAAGTATTCCCTTTTGCTTGAGGAAATTGATTATACAACTTTATATCTTAACTGATCCTGCAGCTATACCCCTATAAATATGCTAGGTAGGTAGGTAGAAGTGGCTGCCGCAAAGGCACACCTAGGCCAGTAATAAAAGGCCCGTTGTGATACCACCAAACACTAGGAAAGTCAGTCCCGGGGCCCGGCCATATGGAAAATCCCAGTGCTGTCGGGACTCTCCATATAGCCGAAACCCGGGACTGACACTCCTAACCGACACCGCTACCCCTCCTCGAACCATTTTGATAACTTGATGAAGGCCATCAAGTCCTTTATGTCTAGCTCCGCGACCTGGCTTAAGCTAACCAGGAAGGGAACTCTCAGAGAGCGCCTTCTCGCTCCGCTTAAGGCCGGGCAGTTGCAGATGAGGTGCTCCACCGTTTCCTCTTCCTCATCATCTTTGCAACTCCTGCAGCATCGTCGGTAGGGAACGCCTAGCCTTTCTGCGTGCCTACCAATAAGGCAGTGCCCGGTTAAAACACCTATTAATATGGAGATTTCCTTCCTTTTTAGGGCGTATATGTGTCTAGATCTTTTAAGATCGCATTTTGGCCAGGTTTGCTTGGATATCCGGCACCCTGGGGCTTGTAGCCATCTTTCGTTGGCTTCGCGGAGTGTATGCTCCTTCAGCATTAGCTTGCACGTGGCAAACGGCATACCTATGCGCTCTTTATCTTGAAGAATCTGCTTGGTCGTGCCCTGCCTGGCAAGTTCGTCTGCCCTACAGTTTCCCTCAATGTCCCTGTATCCCGGGACCCATGTGAGGTTCACGCGGTTCTGTTGGGCCGTCTCTTGAAGAGATCGACGACAGCTGAGCGTCAGTTCAGAGTTGAACGAGTAAGAGCCAAGGGATTTGATGGCCGCTTGGCTGTCGCTGAAAATACAGATATCCTGTCCGATGGTGCGTTCACCTATCCAAGTCACGGCGTCCATGATTGCTGAAACTTCAGCCTGGAAGACGCTGCAGTGATCAGGTAGTCTAAAGGAGAGTTCTAGGTCCAAATCCCTTGAGTAAACCCCTCCTCCGACTCTGCCGTCTAACTTCGAGCCGTCGGTGTATATAAAAGTGCCGCCATTAGTAGCGGGACACCGATCTATGTTCTCCCAGTCTTCCCTGCTGGGAATGTTTATTCTAAAACAACAATCTCCGACTGTTGTGGTCGCACACCGATCTGTGCTCAGAGGGAGAAAGCTGTAAGATCTTAGAATACAGGAGTGTCCATAAGTGCTTGCGCCCCAGACGGACGTTTCCCTTAGACGCACAGCCGATGCTGCTGCTGCCCGGTACCCTTCCAGATCGAGTGGCAAAAAGCCAAGAATGGCCTGGAGAGCTTCATTGGGCGTTGTTCTTAACGCCCCGCTTATACAGATCATGCTCGATCTGTGGACTTTCCCTAACAGATTTAGGTTTGTTGCCTTTCTTAGCGCAGGCCACCATACCACGACTCCCTACAGCATAATTGGCTGGATTATCGCAGTGTAGATCCATCTGCAAATTTTGGGGCTGAGCCCCCATTTTTTGCCAATGGCTCTTTTACACGTGTAAAGTGCAATGCACGCTTTCCTCTGGCGCTGGATGACATTCTCCTTCCAGTTAAGCTTTCTATCTAGAACTGTGCCTAGGAATTTGGCTTTGTCAGCTAAGTTCAGGCGCACGCCATCTAGTTCTGGTAGGTTCAACGGTGGTATCTTGTACCGCCTGGTATAAAGGACAAGCTCCACCTTTCCCGGGTTGATGCTAAGTCCGCAGCGAGAGGACCATGAAGAAACTTCTCGCAGTGCTACTTGCATCAAGTCACACAGGGTTTGTGGGAATTTGCCCCTATATGCAATAGCTAAATCGTCTGAAAGATCAACTGTTCCCAGTGAAGAAACTATTTTCCTTCCCTTTAGTAGTTGATCAATTAGTCCAATAAGAGACCTATTTATGCCCAGGTTTGTTAAAGCAGTGTTAATAGCCTCCGGCCTTATATTGTTGAAAGCCCCTTCGATGTCCAGAAAGGCCACGAGACAGTACTCCTTTTCATGCAATGATTTTTCAACAATAGAGACTAGGCTGTGGAGCGCAGTTTCCGTTGATTTACCTTTGGTGTATGCATGTTGATAGCTAGAAATAAGGTTGCTATCAATAGTAGAGGAGAGATAATCGCTAATTATCCTCTCGAAGGTTTTAAGTGCAAAAGACGAGAGACTGATCGGTCTGTAGACTTTAGGCTCATAGTGTGAGGCCTTCCCAGCCTTTGGAATAAATACTACCGTGGCGCTTCTCCAGGAGCACCGAATGTAATTAAGAGCCAGGCAGGCTGAATAGAGAACTACCAGCCATCTAGCTGATATTTCCAGCGTGTTTATGAGTTGTGCGGGGAAAATCCCGTCTGGCCCAGCTGCCTTGAACGGCTCAAAGCTTTTGATTGCTCACCTTACCCTTTCCTCCGTAATGGGTATGTTTACCGCCAGGTTTGTTGCAGATGCTACAGGTGCATCATACAAGTTCCCCGGAAAGTGTGTGTTCAGGAGCAGCTCCAGGGTTTCCCCTTCCGTGCTGGTCCAAGATCCGTCAGGCTTCCGTAAATACCTAATGGCTGTTTGAGTTTTTGATAGCACTCGTCTAAGTCTCGCTGTATCATCGACTTTTTCGACCCCGGTGCAGAAATTTCTCCACGAAGTTCTCTTCGCTTGCCTTAGAGCCTTTTTATAGGCCCTCAGTTTAGCTTTATATTCGAGCCATTCAGGCTCCGTACCGATGCTCTTGGCCTTGTTAAATTGCTTCCTGCATGATATACGGAACGAATCCAGGTCGTAAGACCACCAGTGGGGTCTATGTTTGCCGCGTGGTTTTGGTACTGGACAAGCCTGCTCTAGGGCATTTGAGAGCGCCGTTGTAAAGGTCGTTACCAGATCATCCAGTTCTCCCACTGATGAGGGGGCTTGTGGAGGTAATACTGGTAGGTCCCTAGCTAATATTTGGTTATGTAGCTGCCAGTTAGTGTTGCGTGGATTTCGTTTCATAACTGGCTGCTCAACAATAAAGTCTAACACAATTTCTATGTACCGATGGTCAGAAAATGAATGCTCATCAAGAACACGCCATTTTCTGACCCACTCATAAGCGCCTTCGCTACAAACAGTGAGGTCTATAACCTCCCTACGAGCTTTAGTTATAAAAGTAGGCTCGTTACCCACGTTACAAACCACCAGGTTAGTTGTTAGTAGGTAGTCAAACAGAGACTCGCCCCTAGCGTTAATATCGGAGCTTCCCCACTGGACGTGATGAGCATTAGCGTCAGCTCCAATAATAAGATGGCCCGTACAGAAATTATCCACCAGATCTTTCACCTCCTTTTGTGGAGGAGGTTCTTCGGCGTCATAGGGCATATAGACCGACGCCATCGTTAGGCTGGTGCTGCCGACTGTTAAGCTGGCAGCTGTAACGTCACCATTTGAGTAGTTGGGTAATAGAAAGGTGTTTAGCTCAGACTTTACCAAAATACAGGTTCTGACCTTGCCCTCATCATTGGCTTGGATGAGCTTGTACCCCTTAGTCCCCAATCCACAGATCCTAGAGCTATTGACCCAGGGCTCTTGGATAAGGACCACGTCTACGTCGCCTTTAGAAAGACGACTGCTTAAAATAGCCGAGGCTGCTTTAGATTTGTGCAGATTTATCTGAAGCACCACCAACATGAGAGAGCTCAGACTTCCCTGCCGCCAGCGTGTCGTCGAGGTCTGGCCTGTTCCGGGGGCTGTCTCTCAACGAGGAGTTGTTCAGAGCACCTGCACGATTTGGCGTGGCGGGAACCCTGCTGTCTGAAGCAGCATCAACGTTAGTGTGCTCAGGTTTAGCCACAATCGTGACGTCGAGGCCTTCTTCGTCAAGCACGCTTTCTTCTATCGCCGAGTTGTTCGCAGCGCCATCGCAATTTGACGTGGCGGATAACATACTTTCCGCGTCGGACTCCTCTGCTTCCCCTTCCGATGCCTCGATCTCCGAGTCCTCCGGAGCGTCCGGAATAGCAGCGCGCTGTGCATCGCCACGGTATACGTGGATCACGATCTGACCCAAGCCGTAATGCACTCGTCCGTTGCACCGTTTAACGGGCTCGAGCGCCTCCTTATTCAGAGTGATAACCACCTGTCTATTGGGCCCAACCACATCATCGACCAGATTGACGCCCCAATCCTGCGTCGGGAGAGACGGATTCCAGACCTGCAGCATCTCAAGAATATTCTCGGGTTCTGCAGGGACGGCAGGAATCCATGCCTTTGCCCTTGGCCGAGCAGGAATGTCCTTCCAGTCGACGACATCTAGTCTTGCCCCTGGGTAGACTTCACCCAGTCTTGCAACTTCTGCCTTATACAGTGCGACAGTTCTTGCATCCTCGCACGCGAATATTTTGATCTGACCTTGGTGCCAGCCCGCGTCAGTACCTCGCGGCGGACTACCCGGAGACTCACGCATTAAGTCGAGGAGGGCCCTGCCCATTTCATTCCGGACATACAGCCACCGGTCTTTGGGGATGGACCAACGGTCGTTACCTCGGTCAATGAAACCTATAAGGATTCTGTCCTTGGTTACTTCAGCAAAGCTGAGTTTTCCCACTACGGGGTTGACCTGATGCCGCTTCGGATGGGGGTTTACCTCTCCGTCCGATCTCTGGCGTTTGAAGGGATTACCGTTCACCCTCTTAGGCACATAGGGCCTCTGGAAATTTGGTATCAGAGCTTTCGCTTCCTCCACCATCTTCCTTTCTTCCGGCGACAGCTTCTCCTGCGATGCTCCCTCATATTTTTTAAGGATCCTTGCGGCCTTTCTTTTATCCCAGTACGCAAAGCGTCGGGGAGATGCCTCTTGGGGGGATTCAGACTCGTAGTTGCCATCGCGGTCTCTCCCTTTGCGGCGTCGTCCTTCTCTTTCGAAACTCTGAAACCAGGTCGTGAGACCATTGCCCCAGATGTGAAGAGATTGGGTTTCGTACCAGCGCTTGATGGAAGTTTAGCTTCCGCCGTTTTCTGCTTGACTGCATAGGCAGCCGCACTGCTGCTTGCTCCCATCAAGTCACTCTTACTTGATAGCAGTTTGGGGGATGACTGACCCGTAGTTTCCATCGCTGTCGGCCTCCCAGTTAACTTTGAGGCGGAGTTTGTCCTCCGGCGTTGTGTTTTCGCTTGCTCCAGCATAGTTCTTCTCTGCTGCGGAGTAAACGAAGTCGTTAATTGCTTTGTATTTTGTGTGTTCTTCATCTTGTTTTATTTTATTTTATTTTATTTTATTTTATTTTATTAAAGAATTTAAATAAAATTGGGAATATTTAGTTAACTGTGGAACTTAAGTTAACCTGGCACTGTGAAATTGGGCCCAAATGGAAAAAATTTAATTAAAAAAAAGCATAACTATGTACGTAGTTTTCGCCACTATCGCTTAAGAATTTTTAATTTATTTTATATTATTTTATTTCATTTTATTTTATTTTATTTTATTTTATTTTATTTTATTTTATTTTATTTTATTTTATTTTTATTTTATTTTATTTTATTTTATTTTATTTTAAATTATTTTATTTTATTTTATCTTATTTTATTTTATTTTATTTTATTTTATTTTATTTTATTTTATTTTATTTTATTTTATTTTATTTTATTTTATTTTATTTTATTTTATTTTATTTTATTTTATTTTATTTTATTTTATTTTATTTTATTTTATTTTATTTTATTTTATTTTATTTTATTTTATTTTATTTTATTTTATTTTATTTTATTTTATTTTATTTTATTTTATTTTATTTTATTTTATTTTATTTTATTTTATTTTATTTTATTTTATTTTATTTTATTTTATTTTATTTTATTTTATTTTATTTTATTTTATTTTATTTTATTTTATTTTATTTTATTTTATTTTGATTTATTTTATTTTTATATGGGGTGCCATTTTTAGCAAAAAAAAAATTCGGGAACTTTCAAATCCCGAGAGGCTAGAAATCCCGGAAATTGGATTCCCTAGTATGAATATATCGTCGGTGGTTATGCAAAACAACGCAACGAACAAATGTAAAACCACGTAAATGCAGTCACTCAAATCCAAGTAGTCGGGATCGATGCCCATCAAAAGCCACATCAAAAATTATATAGAAATATAATTTTTCTAAACGGGGTCACCCCTCCCCGGGTTTATATCTGCCATGAGAAGCTTCTCATAAAGAATTAATTTGCTCTTCAAGTGCCGTTCGGAGGCCATTTACAGTGGAATCTGGATATAGTGAACCCCCACTATAAAGAACACCTCTATATATAGTGAACACCGAAATTTTTGCATGGAGTACTCTAAATAGTGAACAATCAAATGCCTCTAAATAGTGAAAAAAATTTTACAAGCAATGGCAAGAATAAATTGAAGAAAAGCAAACAAAATAAACCAGAAATAAAGTCGGACATTTCCCGAAATTGGAAAAGCTGCTACTGTTTCATGTTAAGCTCGGTAATAAGTTCGGTTTTCATGTGAAATGTCTGTCAAAATCCATCAAAATTTTCTTGTAGTGAAATTTCGCATGTAATTAACGGCAAAGTATACTCAGTTCACGCCATGAATATATTGCACAGTATGATATCAGCAAATTGTAGGAAAAAAATCAAAAGTAGCACACCACAAGTTGAAATAGAAGCTCGGCAAAAATCTCGTTAGAGGTTTTGACAACCTGTTGGTATATCGCCATTATTTTTTTATATATCAGCAACGTCTTTTCACTACTGCATGTTGCTGGTGAAATTTTACGATGGTGAACTTAGTGCCTGGGTTTATTACCTCTTATGGATGAATGTGCCCTAGTGTTTTTAAAAATTTTTGTTAGCCAATAAATTTAGTGTTCTCATACGAGAAAATTGATTTCGTTAAATCAAAAATCTGTTATAAAAAATCAGTATTTCATCTTTGGCACAGAATCATGATGTAGCTGAATCAATGATTTTGGTCAAAATTAAGTATGATTTTAAGTTAGTTAAAGCATTTTTCACAGATAGTTGTGTCAAAAAGCTTAAACTAACTTAACATCATAATTGATTTCGACTATGACTACGGACCAAAAAGTTTTTGAATAAAAAATATCCACCTTGGTATAGTGACCAACCTGGATACTGTGAACAGGCCTTGCAAAAATTACTTCACTATATCCAGATTCTACTGTAAAAAAAAAAAAAAAACTAATGGCGGCGATATACCAACAGGTTATCATAACCTCTAAGGAGATTTTTAGCCGAGCTTCTCTTTCCAACTTGTGGTGTGTTGCTTTTGAGTTTTTCCTACAAGTTGGCGGGACCTACAGTTTTTTGCCGACTCCGAACGGCACTTGCAAAGCAAATGAATTTTTTGCTGAGAAGCTTCTCATGGCAGAAATACACCCGGAGAGTTTGCCAAACTACTGCCGAGGGGCGACCCCGTTTAGAAAAATTATTTTTTCTAAATAATTTTTGATGTTACTTTTGCCGGGCATCGAACCGCCACGACTTGGTGTAGAAGGCCGAACACTTAACCGCTACACCACGGCGGCCGCCAATATATTTGCTAAATAACTACAATTTTTCTTGTTTTTTTTTTTTAAATTCATCTTAAATTAAATCTTCAGGGAGAGCGTCGTCATAGATGACCCATTTTCAAGGAGTTCTAAAAAATGCTTGTTATTGATTTTTTTTAAAATCAGATTCGTTTGGTAAGGTTGGGGCAACGGCCCCAAAAAATGTACCACAATTTGTTCCTTAGACCTCATTCCATTTTTAGTAAAAAAAAACATTTTTTCATATGGCCCAATCTAATCTAAATACATACATATATGTACGTATGTATACGAGAATAGGAACATTACTAACCGTAGGAATTCGCCGTCACCTCTTTGACTGATTTATGGAGTGTTAATAAAGAACTTAAATCCATTGCTGCCCTTTAGGTCTCGCTGCTCGTTGTTCGCCTTTCATTATGCTGCAAAGTTTTGATGCTGTGTATTGAATTTTTTTTCGTGCTGTGAAGTGTGTGTATATTTTCATCGTGGGCCATTGATATTGGAAAATGGAAATATCATAGACGGGTGAAATTGTTTTTAGGTGGGGGAACGGGGGTTTCTTCAAAAACTATTTTCAAACTGAAACTTTCTCGAAAAGAAAATATGAATATATCTATATCTTTATCCATACTACTGTCCTTTTCCCTAATCCTATTTTGGTCACTATCTCGGAAACGGGTATGAAAATATAAGACTAAAAGTTACACCATGTTAAAACAATCGTCAACACCTTTTCTTTGAGACCTAGGTATATCGCACAAACACCTTATAACCCTAGGTATATGTACTTTAAAAATAAACCAGCCGTGCAAAAGTGAAAATGAACACCTAATATTTTCGGAAAGGTTTTTTTCGGCTTTGTATGTAGGTACGTGAAATCTGTTGCACGGAAACCCCCACTAAAAATTATTTCTGTGTGCACGCCTATACGCAAGTGTAACTCTCTTATCTGTACTATACAGTTGCTGGTTTCACATGCACAACAAAGGCCATAAAGCCATTTTCATAATAAAATTGTACGGAGTTGCAAATTAAAATTGCATTGTAATTGGTTAATCCAAGCGCACATTATGAGCGACAAGTGACAATTGCTCTGCATCTGTGGTCAGCGATGGACGAAGGGAAAACTGACGGAAAAGTGGGTGGAGAACTTTATTTAAAATGCGTGGTATAAAACTCATTTATATGCTGGAAAATGATAAGCGCTATAAGTTCGTTGAACAGTAATAGTTTATGTTCTGCATATCGTCGGTGAAAGCGCAAAGCTGCGTAAAAGAGGGTTCTTACTAGAGCCAATGTCGTATTTTTATTTTTTTTTATAAGCAAACCCAATAATTTTATATAAATCATTACTTATTAGAACTTTTTTATAATGTTTTAGGTACTATTTGTTTAAAAATAAATCCGGAAAAGTATTAAATTAATTACTTTTTACCATTAAATTAAGTCCGGTGGTTTGTTCTTCAGAGCACGCGGTTCGTCATAATCATTCAGAACAAAGCTGCAATCAGACGCTGGCAAACATAAGTACTCGATGGCTTGATAGTAGACATCTCCGTTGAGCATTCAATAAAATATGAGTTCGCTCTCGGTGAAGGCAATATAATAAAACTGTAATTTTTTTTTTTGCCTGAGAGAATCTTTGACTGAATTCCTCTCTCACGAGAAATCAAACCGAACATGGTATTAATTTAATACTTTTCCGCGTTGTTATATATAAACACCAAAAAGGTATTAAAGTTAGACTTTTATTTTTACTGTGTATGGAAAAAATTCGGGTTTTTACTACAAAGTAAAATAACAAACAGATAAGATCTCATTACATTCATATTTTATTTATACTTAAAGGGTTTTATCTTAATTCTTCGAAATTGGGAGAAAATTGCTAATTTACCTAGTTGCCTAAACACTACTTCCGTTTTGAGTAACGTCCGCAACGCAGCTTAGGTAGCTATTACATCGATATCATACTATGTTAGCGTCTGAAACATACTTTTACCGACAGCAATAGGCGAATTCACTAACATCTATAACAAGATTCGTAATCGATATTTTATCTACACGATGATTATAACGATTTTGGCATTCACTAACCATTTTTATCGATATTCGTATATTGACGATAATCTGCGTCGCTAAATAGACAACAAGTAATTTGTGGATGTTAGCGGCATCGAAAACTTGCGATTTAAATTTTTTTATGAAACTTAAAGTAAAGAAATAGTTCAAAACTAGCATTACTCAGATTTTGAGTCGCTCACTTGCCAGAAGCATGAATGTGCCAAAATCAAAATATTGGGAATCAAGTTATAAAGTTGCCTGTTTTTGAAAAATCCATACATTTTTCTACGTTATCGCTTTTTAGATTGTAACATTTTTTACTGAAAAATTGTTTACCCCTTTTTAATAAAAATTGTATAAGTTTCCCTTTAACTTAGATGAAAAACGCGTGGCTTTGCTCCTAGCCTTTAATTTGTTTCTGAGTCCATTAATTGCAGCCTACTTTTGGTATGTTAGCAAATGTAGCTGATACACTTACTTGATATTAATAATACAAATTGTTAATTGTTGAAGGGTTTGTTGAGATTGCATATAAATTTGCTAATTGAATTATTGGATGACATAAAACGCTTACAAAAGTGTCTTTAATCGTTTGTTGTTTAATGTGCTACATACAAATAAATGTTGTTTTTGTTATAGCAATCATGAATGAGATGAGATTTTTTTTTGACATTCTGTTGCACAAACAACGACTTTTTGTTACTAATTAATATTCCGGTACCCAGAACCCCTGGTAAGCAAATCTCGTTTTTGACCAAACTGTCCCTTACGTGGTTTTGCATTTGGTCGTTACGTTGTTTTTCATAAACACCGACGATATGTATATACGCCTGATTCAAAATTTTGATCTTGGAAAAGATAACAAAAGCTGCAGAATATAAAATTTTAAAAATCAGCTTCGGAGCGCTCTTAAATCTGAGCTCTAATATGAGCTTTTCTATGAGTTTTTCTGATTGAAATATATTTTTCTACGAAAATAAAATAGTATTGAATATTACATGTTATGTCCGAAAATGTATGTTTTTCTGTCGTTTGTTTTTACATACATATTTAAAAGGGAGACATGAAGTAAATGGATAGGAAAAGGGAATAAACATGGGAAGGAAATATTGAAAGGAAAAAAATATGAATAGAAATTAAAAAGAAAAAGAAGCTCTTAATTCGAACAAAAAATCATTCAGAAAAGACTCTTTAATGCGCTTATTTAAGAACTCAAAAAATATAAAAAAAAAAACTCTTTTATGCATAAGACTGAGGGCTCTTTTATGAGGGACCAGTTTCATAGGAAATGCCACTCAAATACGAGCATTTTATGAGTGTTTCTGATTATTTTATGAACTCATTATGAATGTGAGCGCTCAAAACTGGGATAGATGCCCCACTTTTTGGAAAAGCCGCCTAAATTTTAAAATATTAGTTTTATTTGAATATTTTTTTACCACGCTTTTATTAGGTTCACTTGTATGTTTTTCTGTTTGTATGTATGTAAACTCTCGTTCGGTCTAAGCCCCAGTGGCCCAAAAGCCGTAAAAGCTCCCTACAATATGGTATCAAACGAAAGGGGAAGACCCCAGGTTTCATTTGGACCTCAATATATTTCGATAAATTTATCGATAACTGAGTTATCGGTCAATATATGATTGCCCAAAAACCTAAAAAAATTCCTTACAATATGGGTATCAAACGAAAGGGGAAGACCCCAGGTTTCATTTGGACCTCGATATATTTCGATAAATTTATCGATAACTGAGTTATCGGTCAATATATGATTGCCCAAAAACCTAAAAAAATTCCTTACAATATGGGTATCAAACGAAAGGGGAAGACCCCAGGTTTCATTTGGACCTCGATATATTTCGATAAATTTATCGATAACTGAGTTATCGGTCAATATATGATTGCCCAAAAACCTGAAAAATTCCATACAATATGGGTATCAAACGAAAGGGGAAGAACCCAGGTTTCACTTGGACATCGATATATTTTGATAAATTTATCGATAACTGAGTTTTCGTCAAAATGTGAATCCCAAATAACTTAAAATTCCCTACAATATGAGTATCAAAGGAAAGGGGAAGGCCGCAGGTTTCATTTGGATTTCGATATATTTCGATAATTTCATAGGACATTTGACTAAAAAGTAAAAAATAAATATAGTTTAAAAAAACTAAAACTCACGCTTTTAGAGTGTAATGAACTAAAAAGTTGAAAATAATTTTAAAACCCCTACATTATACCAAAATTATGGCACAAAACGGGCCACGCTTTTTCCACATAATGCTAGTTTTTTTACTACGCTTTCATTAGCTTTACTTGTACATATGTACATTCATATTTATCGATAACTGAGTTATCGGTCAAAATAAAACTGTACAATAATATTGAAAATTGCCTACAATGTGGGTATCAAACGAAAGTGGAGGCCCAGAGGTTTCGTTTGCACTGCGGTATACTTCGATATATTTATCGATTACTTCATAACACATTTAACTAAAAAGTAAAAAAATAAATATAGGTTAAAAAGCGAAAACACACGCTTTTAAAGAATATAGCACTAAAAAGGTAAAAATAAATTAAAAAAAAAACGAAGATTATGGAACAAAGAGGACCACGCTTTTTCCACAAGACTACTGTGTAGGGGTTTTAAAATTATTTTCAACTTTTTAGTTCATTACACTCTAAAAGCGTGAGTTTTAGTTTTTTTAAACTATATTTATTTGAATATACGATTGGTTTTATGGTCATTTTAGTGACACAGTAGAAAATTTTCATGGACTTTTTATTACTCAAATTTTTCTTTTTTGTTTTTAACGAACAAACTGAACAACAACTCACAAACAATACTAGCTACCGTGATTGCAATTGCGTTCTTGCTTAAGGAACTAGACGTAAGGCTTTGTATTTTGTTGTTAGAAATTTTTAATTTTTTCCTTTTATAGTGGTCATTGAACCGAGGATAAATTAGGAATTTTTAAACGCAGCGTGTCATACTAGTCACACCAGCACTGCTTGTTTGAATTCGTGGTGGCGTGAACTAAAGTCAGTGGAACTAATGTCAGTGACATTAAGACGCATTGCCAAAAGCGAATTAATGTCAAGATATCAAGCGAACTAATGGTATTGTACATGGGAATTAAAGCCAATGAGATATTCCGGTTTGAGATGTGACGCAGTGAAAATCCTGCGAAATCCTCTCCAAATTTTCATATTTTAATACAACCTGAATCATAAAAAATTAAGCCATTCATTGGAGATTTATTTAAAAAGCGCGTCCGGCGAAAATTTAACTTTTCTATTACCACCTGAAACTAAACAATAGATATTATGCAATGTATTTGGTTAAAATTTTCAATTTTTATTATCACCTGAAACCAGGGTTGGGCCATTTTGAATAAAAAAATATTCAAATAAAAAATATAAAATTATTCATTATTTTAAAAATTTTGAGTGATGAGGACCGGCTTTTTTTATTAAAAAAAATTTTAGTGATGATCGCTTGAAATAAAAATAAATTGTTATTCATCACTTTGATTTTTTGAAGTTAACTTCTTAGGCGGCGATATGAAGTGTTGATTGAGAGTAAAATTTGAGAAAATGCATGACGATGAAACGGAAGTTATGGCACGGAAATAGAAATTGTAGCCGACTTTCAGGCGTAAGTTGCAGACTTTCAGGCGTAGGCGTTTTTCTTATATCTCGGCAACCGCTCAAACGATTTGGATAAAATTTGGCATATAGATAGTATGATTTATTCTAAGATTATATGCGTGCGTGTTGTCACTTGGGGCAGTTCACAGGGTTGCCACTTATCTCATTTTTTTTTTTAATTGGTATCAAATGAAAGGTATTTTCGACCGTATTCCAAATATGTAAATCTCAAGCAGGGTTGCAACCTAGGATTGCCACCTAACCGCATTTTATATATTTTTCTCTATATCTCGGGAACCGCTCGACCGATTTGGATAAGATTATGTGCGTGGGTGTTGCCACTTGGGGCGGGTTTGAAATTAACTTCTTAGGCGGCGATATGAAGTTTTGATTGAGAGTAAAATTTGACAAAATGGATGACGATGCAACGAAAGCTACACAGAGCCAAAAAGTTCACCTATAATCAAAGAGATCGACGTCTAAAAAAGCTTTTTGGCCGGGGAGAGCGAGTGGGGACAAATTTGAAGAAATTTGTGCTAGGAAATCTTCTAGATTTTAGCTTGAATTTCTTCTCAAATTTATTGAAAAGGAAATCGGCTAAAAACAAGGAGTTAACTTCTTATTTATGAATTTTTTATGTACTTTTGTCAAAAGTTAGAAGAAATCTGCTTGTTTTTATGAGAAAACCTGTTTAAAGTAAATTAATGAGAATATCCTCTTATTTTCACTAGATTCATATTGAATTTATTGAAAAGGAAAACTATATATTTTTAAAAGATCCCTTATTAATTCAAATTCAGGTATGCCTTCTTCAAATGTGTAATTCGACGCTACCAAGCAAAAGCACACGATAGCATCATGGTAGAGATCTCCGTTCAGCAGTTAATAGTTCTTAGTTCGATTCGCGGTGAAGGCAATAAGGCAAGTGGACATGTGGTGAGGCAAAAATAACAAAGGTGTAATTAGACGTTGGCAAGTTAAGTATACCATGGCATGGTAGTGTAGATTAGACTAGACTGACTAGACATCTGGGTTGAGCGTTCATTTTTTTTTTTTTAATTTGAAATATTAAAAAGAAAATCTTCTTAATATTATGTGATTCTCTACTCAGTTTTATTAAAAAGAGACACCCAGTCATAATAAGACGGGCATCTTATTGGAAAAATATCATAGAGAAATCCTTCTGATTTAGAGGGCATTTTATGTGACTTTTTGCTCTGTGTATGGGCACGGAAGCTGTGGCAGGAAGTTATGGCACGGAAATAGAAATTGTAGCCGACTTTCAGGCGTATATTGCAGACTTTCAGGCGTAGTCGTTTTTCTTATATCTCGGGAACCGGTCACCCGATTTGGATAAAATTTGGCATTATAGATAGCATGGTTCATTCTAAGATTATGTGCGTGGGTGTTGCCACTTGGGACAGTTCACAGGGTTGCCACTTATCTAAATTTTTTTTTAAATATTGACCAAGATATGCCAATATGGGTATCAGGTTAGGTTAGGTTCAAGTGGCTGCCGCAGAGGCACACTTAGGCCAGTTTTGAAATGCCCGTTGTGATACCACCAACAAAAGGAAAGTCAGTCCCGGGACCCAGCCATATGGAAAATCCCTGAGTTGTTGGGATTTTCCACATAGCGGAATCCCGGGAATGACACTCCTAAACCGACACCGTTACTCCTCCTCGAATCACTTAGATGACTTTATGAAGGCCATCAAGTCCTTTATGTCCAGTTCCGCGATCTGGCTTAGGCTATCCAGGAACGGAACTCCCAAAAAGCGCGTTCTCGCGCCGCTTAAAGCCGGACAGTTGCAGATGAGGTGTTCCACTGCTTCCTCCTCCTCATCATCTTTGCAACTCCTGCAGCATCGTCGGTAGGGCACACTTAGTCTTTCTGCATGCCTACCAATGAGGCAGTGACCGGTTAATACCCCTATCAATATGCAGATTTCCCTCCTAGTTAGGGCATAAATGCGCCTAGACCTTTTAAGATACCATTTTGGCCAGGTTTGCTTCGATATCCGACACCCTGGGAATTGCAGCCATCTTTCGTTGGCTTGAAGGAGTGTGTGCTCCTTCAGCATTAGTTTGCATGCGGCAAACGGCATACATAAGCGCTCTTTATCCTGAAGAACCTGCTTGGTCGTGCCCTGCCTGGCAAGCTCGTCTGCCTTACAGTTTCCCTCAATGTCCCTATGTCCCGGGACCCATATGAGGTTTACGCGGTTCTGTTGGGCCATCTCCTGAAGAGATCGACGACAGCTGAGCGTCAGTTCAGAGTTGAACGTGTATGAGCCAAGGGATTTGATGGCCGCTTGGCTATCACTGAGAATAGCGATATCTTCTCCGATAACACGTTTGCTTTTTTTTTATTGAAACAATAAGACGACGGATTGAGATTTTTGCGAATTTACTACGATTGGGTGCGCACACACTTTCAAGAAACTTTTTTTTAACAATGACTAGTTTTGCACTACCTCAAATATTTTCATTATCGTTCACCTCGCCTATATTTGCTGTTATGAAAACTTTGTAACAAGTGTTTTATGGGACAAAGCGCGTTACTTTATCAAAGAATTTCTAAATACTCTAACCTAATAATTAGATATACATAGATCTATTATATCAGTAAACGATTTTTGATAAAAAAATATTTTGAGTATTTAAATATCGTGCAAACATATCGGGCCACAACCGCAAAAAAAAAAAAAACAAATTTAAGAAAAAAAATAGATGAAATGTATGAAATTTTCGCTTCAGCGAAAATTGCTTAACTCATAAAATTTCATGGGTTTAGCCCAAAACTCTGACATTTGGGCACCCGGCTATGCCGGCTGTATACCTGTGTACGAGTATAGAGTCGAAAACTAGCTATTTTTTTATTAAATCAATGCCGATGCGGAGGCAGTTGCTCTCAACCGAATTGAATAATATTTTGCATGGCTTAACTTAAGCCCAGAAGGCACCAGATTTTGACTATTACATTACGGTTTGATACAAAAAAAATTTTCACTCCACCCTAATGTAGAGGTCTTTCTCGGGCCTATAATTGAGCTTTTGAGTGTATTGGCATGAAGGGAAGTTTGGGGTTATCTGATCATTAATTTGGGATTTACTATGTACAAATTTTTATTTTTGTACCACCGATTTGAAAACCTCAAAAAATGATGGGGATTTTGCAAAAAAAGTTTTAAACTTTTTTCCCCAACAAGAAAGTTATATTGAATTGCTAGGTGGGGGCTAAAATTTTTATTTTTCCTGTTATTTTTTGATCACGTTATGTAAGAAATAAATTATATGTATTAAAAATTAAACGTTAGTAAAACAATAAGTAACACCTTAGTTAAAGGGAAAAGGTCAGACTTAAAAGCCATTCTATTTATACAAATGTAACAGATATGTACATAGAAATCTTAATAAATTAGCAGCCGCTAACTTATACCAAGTCCTTTCGTGACTCAAGTGAGCTGTATTTCGAACAACTGTCAAGTTTGGCAAAAATATGTCCAAGGCGTTCTGAGTCTGTAACTGGCAGCGAAGATTCACTCACTACACGTACAAAGCGTTCGCTGTTTTGGGTATGGCAGATATATTACTGTTAACATATGAAATGTCTCATTAATAAATAATATTGTAATGCATTCAAGCACAATGCTCACCTGGAATTTCAATAATTTTGTTCGAATAATGATATTCTTGTAGTTCTTCTTGCAACCGAAATTGCAAGCAAGAGGCTCAGTGTTTGGGAATCTATTCCAGTCTATCATATCCACATACATATGAATTGCTATCAAAGTTTATACTACCGGGGGAACGTAAAATTTGCCGACTAACAACGCGTTGTTAGTTTCAACGGCCGGTCAATTCGCGGGGATAAAATCTTGGTATAGGCATCTAGTCAAATAATTGCAGCATCGTCACTTTCTGTGTCTGTTATCGTGGATAGCAAAATATTTTCCGGGTGAAAAAATACGCATTACGTTTAACGACGGGGCGAATAACTATTTGAACATCTAAAGGCAAATTTTTCATCCAATTTATGTGTTGATATACATTCC
Source organism: Campiglossa producta (assembly GCA_964058755.1). Classification (NCBI taxonomy): domain Eukaryota; kingdom Metazoa; phylum Arthropoda; class Insecta; order Diptera; family Tephritidae; genus Campiglossa; species Campiglossa producta. The sequence goes on from CAXKVI010000001.1 coordinate 65,256,384, forward strand.
GACTTCCGTGAATTGCTCCTGGGTTTCTTTTCACCAGGAACCAAAATGGTGCGTACAGCTTCACAACAAACTCGGCCAGTCTTTTTAAATGTGTAGACGGGCAGGTTTTTTAAATATACAGACGCAAAATTCTGGAAGCCGTTGTAAGACAACGAGATGTACTAAGGGGTCCCGGCTTAATACTAGCCAATACATCGTTACATATACCATCATTTACAGCCATTATTATTCTAAACAAATAACGTTGGTCGGCTGGAATGTTCCAATCATCAATATTCTATGGCAAAACACCCTTTGAGATTTTTTTCAAAATTATCTGCTATCTAATGATAAAAATTTGTGATAGCCTTCTGAATTCCTTCGCCAGTCCCTTGAGTGGGTGTAACATAGCCAATAAATTTCGAGCCGGCTCTTTTAAAATTGTGACATGCTTCTCATAGGCTCGAGACAACCTGACTTTATTGAAAACTGTTTGCTTCTTTAATGTCAACTCCCTTTTTCCATCAAAAGATATACTTTCTAACAAAGTATCATCCTTAGCTGCTGCTTTTGCATGGTTTCGAAATTTGACACGCTCACGGAAAATTTTATTTTTATCAATCTATTAAAGTTAGAAACTTAGTAGCTTTGTTTTTTTCTAAAACTTTTCCTGCCATTGATTTTCTAATATCTTTCAACAGCATAGTTGCCACTAAAGCACCGCCACGACTGGATGTGTCAGTTCTGTCAAGAGCAGAGCAATAGTTTTGGAGACTTATATCTGACACTTTTAGAACGATTGGGAGGGGTGCTGACTGTTATTGTTTTTCTAACTCTACTGCACTGGTAATGCTGGGAATATACCCCACTGTTGGCTGCGCATAATACGATGATTTTTCACCTTCTCTCATAGTCTGAAACGTTGCAAACCTCGTTACTAGGTAATAGTAACTTCCTCGTGAAGGGTGGACACCTTGCCGGGGTACGAGGGCTTAAGTCGATATCCAAAGGGCTACGCTGCCCTTGTGATCATAGCGAAGTTTTCATTCATTTCATATACCGCTCACAGAATTCTTGATTGTAATAGTTTTTCACAACTGAGTTCTAATCAGTCCAGTGAACCCATCTGAGGGGTCGACCTATTCATTTTCATTTCATTTCATTTCATTTATTATTATAAAGCATAAGTATAATAAGAAGTATATATTCTTTTTTAGTACAACAGTTAGAGGTATTGGCGTCCGCCGTGGTGTAGTGGTTAAGTGTTCGGCCTTCTACACCAAGTCGTGGCGGTGTATTTCTGCCATGAGAAGCTTCTCAGCAGCAGATTTGCAAGTGCCGTTCGGAGTCGGCAAAAAACGGTAGGTCCCTCCAACTTATAGGAAAAACTCAAAAGCAACACACCACAAGTTGGAAAGAGAAGCTCGGCTAAAAATCTCGTTAGAGGTTATGATAACCTGTTGGTATATCGCCGCCATTAGTTTAGTTTTTTAGTTAGAGGTAATACAGCAAAACTGGCAAAAACGCAGTAATACAAACAAGCTTAAGAGTAGTTAATTAGTTAAACACGATAGAAACCTGGGCCCGTGGTTATAGTCAAAAAGTGAAATAATGTACACATCGAAAATAAGGCGATCCAAAAATATATATGTAATGGAAAAAATAAAAATTATAGCCTCCACCTAGCGATAAATCCGATATAACTATTTTGTTTAGGCAAAAAGTCTATAACTTTTTTTGCAAAATCCTTATCATTTTTTGAGGTCTTTAAGTCAGTGGTACCAAAGAAAAAATCTGTACATAGCAAATCCCAAATTAATGATGAGATAAGCCCAAACTTCGCTTTATGCCAATACACTCAAAAGGTCAATTATCGGCCCGAGCAAGACCTCTACAAGGACACTTAAATTTAAAAAATCGGACATAGGATAAGGAAGTTTTAGCAAAAAACGCAATTTAGCGGTTTTTCGCGGGTTCCAAAGAAAAAATTTATCGCCAAAAATTTTTGTTTTTCATAAACTGTCAAATAAAGGTGACACACACTTTACTTTTTTTCCTTCCATATAGAGCGATACGGTTTACTGTATAATATATAGTGTACATATTTCGAAAGTGCCAACCATTCTCTACCCAAAACCGTTGAAGAAACGAATTTTTGGCCTTATAATCAGATTTTGGGGGTGTTACAAACCTTTTGAAGGGTTTTCGTGTATAACTCGACTAGATGAACAATGTCCACTAGGTCGCTTTAAAAGCGTATTCAATCTTTTTTTTGTAGCACTGTGTTATTAACAAAAAACATTTATTACTTAACACCTAGACGCAATCTCAATGAATGAATATATTGAGATAACAAGTAAGAAAGTCTAAGTTCGGGTAAACCGAACAATAAATACCCAGCCTTAATTTTCAGAACGGGATAACAATGATGATATAGGCCCTAGGAGGATTTTCCTAAAGTTTTCACTTTCTTAGGTATTCACCTTACCGAATTATATCAATTTATGTGATTTTCGAAATTTTCCATATCGAAAGTGGGCGTGGTCGGGAAGCGATCTCGTCCATTTCATCACCTATATTGCTAGTATATGTTGTGCCAAATTTCATGAGTCTGAAGTAATCAGTTTAAAAGTTTTGACCAGTCGAATATTCCAAAATGCCTCCCTTAAAGGTGGGCGTTGCCACGCCCACATCTAACCATTTATCAAAAAATCATAATAGAATGATTGGGGGGTTCATCCTACCAAATTATATCATTTTAGCCATTTCCCTTACCGAATTATGTCAATTTATGTGATTTTCGAAATTTTCCATATCGAAAGTGGGCGTGGTCGGGAAGCGATTTCGTCCAATTACATCAGGTATTCACCCTATTATGCTAGTGTACCTTGTACTAATTTCTACGCTCTACCGTAGTCAGTTTAAAAGTTATGACCCGTGAAATTTTCAAATATGCCTCCCTGAAAAGTGGGTGATGCCACGCCTCCTTTTAAAAATTTATCAAAAAATCATAATAAAATGACTAGGGGGTTCATCCTACCAAACTATATCATTTTAGCCATTTCCGTTACCGAATTATATCAATTTAGGTGACTTTCGAAGCTTTCGATATCGAAAGTGGGCGTGGTTGAAGAGCGATTTTTTCCAATTTCATCAGGTATACTCCCAACGATACTAGTATGCTTTGTGCCAAATTCCATCGTTCTGTCGTAATCAGTTTAAAAATTTCGACCTTGGAAAAATTATAAGAGAATGACCAGGACCATTTCAGCTACCGAGATATGTCAATTTGTGTGATTTTCGAAATTTTCGATATCGAAAAAGGGGGCGTGTTTATCATCCGATTTTGCCCATTTTCAATAGCAACCTACTTTGCCCAAAAAGTAACCTGTATATAAAATTTCATGCAAATATTTCCATTTTTACTCAAGTTATCGTGTACACAGACGGACGGAGGGACATGCCTTAACCTTTCTACCCGACATTCGCATAGCAATGATGGTAAAAGTTGTCATTGGAATTGGTTATTTAGGTGATATGTAATATATCAGTAAAAAAAATTTGAAATACAGTAACAGGGTGGGTCAGGGGGTGGTGGTAAGCCATTGTACCATTGGGGATGTGGTACAAATATGTACCAACCGTCCGGTAAAACACAGTTTTGGGGAAATAATAAATTTTATTCAAAGCGAGGAATTACGCTTTACAGTACTCATAGAACTATTGGTACACATATGTACCACCATACCGGACGATTGGTACATATAGGTACCACCATACCGGACGATTGGTACATATAGGTACTATATGTTAAAATTGAGAATAAATCTATATATTTTCATAAATACTTTCGTGTGATATTCTAAACACTTTTAAAACTTGTATTCTTATTTATTTTAAATATTTTTGGCGCTTTATCACTTATTATCATAGAAATACTTTAAAAAAACTAACCTCGCACTTCTCTTTCACTGCTTTTCGATGCACAAAAACGAATTCATGGAAACAAATATCAACAAAGTGTAACGGGACTTATAGGTATGTATGTATTTAGCAAAGAACAGCGATGCTCAGGTGAATAGCACAATTCAACAGCATTTCATTGAAACGGTTGAGGAAGGTTTGAACTTTAGGTGGTGCACATATGTACCATCCGGTCGAAAGGGTTAATGAACTCCTCTTTTCAACCTAAGAACTTTCATATATGGAACTCTATATCTATCTCGATTATTTTGTGCCGTTACGTACTACCGTTATGTGAACAAAATTAATATACACTTGTACTAGTACGCTGGGTATAAAAAAAGTTGAATCGAATTAATTACTAACACTAGTTTACAAATAATTAATTTGAAAAAATACCAAGATATTCATTATCACCCATATAGTCAATTAGCACTGATTTGCCGAGCACAAAACATATTTTTAATTTTTTTTGTATGGGAAGGTTTTCGAGATATCGGTAATTTTTTTTGTTTTCAGGTATCACTTTATTCAAAAATTCTTTTCGCCAATGTTGCAAAAGCAATGGAGGTAAGCGATACCTCTTTGGAAAGGAAATAAAAATACGCTTCTAACGACGTATAAAATGTAGGGGTGGGTCAAACCATCGCTGAGCAATAGCTGGCCAAAGTCGAAATTTTTTGCATATTTTATGCATATTTTTCATAAATGTGGAATTTTTTGGATATTTTTTACATATTTTTGAGTTATTTGTTGAGTTTTTTGTGAATATTGCATCGGTTTCACTTCACCATCATTTATTGGCTCTTAACCGCCCGGAGACTTTGGCTGTTGCATATCTAAGCACGCAGTGCTTTTTAACAACAACTGGGGCCAATTGGAACATATAAAGAAAGTTCAAGTAAACCTCTACCTGCTGTTTCTATCTCAGTCCGGGCCGTTATAGCTCCTTTTAGTTGTTAACACTGGTTCGCAAATAGACGAGCTCGGGCACAGTTTCTGGTTTGTAACTATCAAGGCTGACTGTCAAGGATCAGCTGCGGCGATTTTTTTTCCTGGTTCACCGCCAGACACACTTTTCGCTTGTTTGTCCAGGCCAAAGAAGGCAGAGCTTACGGCGCATACCAAAGCCAAATACGACTTCAGGGGCACCCCTCAAGGCGAGTCTTATCCCCACTACTGTGGAACCTAACGGATAACACCTTTCTTATAAAATTGGAAAGAACGGGTTGCCATGTCATCGCCTATGCTGATTATATATCTCTAACGGCAACCGGTGAACATCTCCAACTTTATGAGAGCTACTCCGGACTGCACTGTACCTCGAGGAGGAGTGGTCAAGAGAGAGCGGACTCAATGTTAATCCTGATAATACCAGGCGATACAAAATACCAGTTTTTAGGTCCACTTTCTTATATGGAGTGACACTCAACTCATAACCGAAGGTAAATACCGTAATTCTAGACAGCAATCTAACCTGGAACAGGTATGCCGAGGAGAGATCCACGAAAGCTATTACTGCTCTTTTAGTCTCTAAAGTGGGAAAAAGGTGGTGGTTAAAGCCACAAATAAGGTATTGGCTGTACACCGCGGTCTTCACCGACCGACTGGTGCTCTCCTACGGTTTAACGGTATGGTGCCTAGCACTCGAAATAAACCTTAATGTATGCAGGGTGGGTAGAGTGTATTTGTCTGATGGCTTGCTTGTTACCGGGCACTTCCCTCCACGCAGGCCTCCAGGCCAGATGCAGTGCGATAGGACTCAATGCGGTCTCGACATGGAACGACACCAGATTCGGATAGACTAATTTTCTGGAGACCATACGCGGAAACTTACTACACCTCTCCGACGTACAAACTCTGGACCAGCAAGACACATCCATCTTCACCACATAAGTATTTCTACTCCTCTTGCCACGAGTATATACAAGCTTCTCTCGGTTTTCGCCGAAAAGGCTAAAACGAGGTGGGAACTGGATCCTACATGTGAGATGCCGAGACAGACTTTGCCTCGCATTAATTAGAAGCGAAAAAGGTTCGCCATCAACCTCAAGCGTCCCTCTCTTGTTGTTGTTGTTGTTGTTGTTGTTGTTGTTGTTGTTGTTGTTGTTGTTGTTGTTGTTAAAGACAAAAACACTCCCCGAAAGTCTTGGGGAGTGATGCCGAAATTGACAGCCCTTGGCCGACTGTCGTGGTAGCGATTTGGTTTTGGAACATTCTAGGTCATGTCATTCCTCCATCCGTAAGGAGGGAGAAGATGGGTAATGAGAGGTGAGAGGCATCATATCAGTAGATCAATCATCGAGTTAGCACATCATTAACGCGCAGGGGCGCCCCTCTCTAGGCTCATTATTTGGAATACTGACGTATGGGTTTCCCACATATTATTTCTGCCGCAGCTGTAGGGACGAGATTGAAAGTATGGAACAGTTCATCTGCAGGTGCTTCGCGGTAGCCAAAACTAGGAGGGAATGTCTGAATGATTGTTTCGAAATGCTTCAGCGTTTTGGACATTTAAAGAAGGAAGGGCAAGAGACTAAATGGGCTAGCAGGCTTAAGTGTAATAACAACACAAATTGCACGCGGTTTTTTTTTGTTGGAAAGTTGTACGCTTCTACTTTAAGACTATGTAAAGGTTGCTTGAAAAAAGTTCCAACAATTATATGAAAATTTACTTTGAAAAAAAAATGTATATTGGTTTAGGAGATCCATCAGCAGAGTCCCTTAGTATGAAAATAACAAAACGAAATGTTGAGGTACTAGAAGCCAAAGGTCAGGACTGGAGTTAATGAGAAATTCGTATTTTTATCTTTTGGAAACATGATCCTGAAAAACACGATTTTTGAAAACTTACAAATTTCGATATAATCATTTATCTATAAGGAGTGAGTTTTTTTGGCCAATGGATGGATTAGTTTTTTTTAAGATATGTACCCTTAATTTCTGAATAAAATTGAGTGGTTACTTAAAACAGTGAAGACCCCAGAGCAAGCTAAAATTGACAAAAAAGGATAAAAATAACGTATTTCTAGTACCAGGTTTTTAATACCAGGTACTCGCTATATGGTTTATTATTCACTTTTAAAGAAACTACTCTATTTTACCTTTAAAATGCCGTATCGCATGTAAGGATATCTCTAATAGAAACATTTATACAGCTATAATAGGGTAAGCCTAAAAATGACGTTTATCAAACTTTGAAATTCGACCAGTCCGAAACGAGTGGTTATAAAACTTAAATGTGTGTAAATTTGTTCCTTTAGGGCCCTAAAGAAGTGTTGCCCAAAGTTTGAGCAAAATCCGAGACTAGTCAGCGACGATTTTTGCTAATATTAGACGTTTTCATATGGATTGACTCAACACTTTAAGGGTAATATTACCAAGATCTAGGAAAAACTGTATTTTTGGCGATTTTTTTTGTAACTTTCAACATCTCTACTTTTAATAGAATTGTAACAGGTCGAAATCTGTGTATTGCAGATATTCAAAAAAATATTTGTAGTATTAAATATTACTAGGCCAATAAAGTCCAAATCAACCGTTTTTCACCATTTTATTACTAGACGTTCATCTTAAAATTTAAGACATCCCCTATTTCGATAACTCGACCGGTTTCAGAGTTATCGTCCAATATACGCATATTGTACGAACTCATGTTTGGTCACCCCTGATCCACGTGAAATAAGGGATGTCTTAAATTTAAAGTTGAACATCTAGTAATACAATGGTGAAAGTTTCATTGAGTTCCATTTAGCACTTTTTGAGTGTTTGTAATTATACACACTAATTTTAGAAAAAATAAGAAGTTCCTGATTTTTACAACTTCGCATAAAAAAAAAATATTTTTGAAAGCAAATTTTTTTCAAAAATCGTAAAAGTTCGACAAAATTTCGACTTTGGCCAGCTATTGCTCAGCGATGGCTTGGCCCACCCCTACATATTATACGTCGTTGGAATCGTATTTTAGTTTCCTTTCCAACGAGGTATCGCGATGTAGGTAGCGATGGAGGTAAGCTTTTGCAACATTGCCGAAAAGAATTTTTGAATAAAGTGATACCTGAAACACACACAAAATTACGGTTATCTCAAAAACTTGCCCATACAAAAAATTTCAAAAATATGTTGGTATCTTGGTACTTTTTGGCTGTCAACTAGGGTAATTATAAAGATATACAACTCCAAAAATTTACCTTTAAAACCTTATACATACGCATACATAAAACGCTTCAGTTCAATTCGTTTTCTTTAAAAACACATTTATAAACGAATTTTTGAACCGACTTGAAAACTCTGAGGTTTAATTCAAAGGCATTTCGAAATGTGTCGTGGGAAATTCGTTTCGAAGTAATTCGCTTTTATAAAACATACATATATGTATGTACGTATAAACAAGGCAATAGATCCCTCGTTTTTCGTAATGCCACTTTACAACATTTACTGACGGTGAATTTACCCTGCAAGCAAAAGAACTGGTACGTGACATATCACATACCGGTCACAAACACAATTGCCCTATCGCAGTTCAGGATCATTATATGAAAACGACCCAGAACTTTACCATGGGGACCGATTGCCTCCTAATAGAGACTTTTTTGGCCAAATTGTGATGGGTTTTAAGGAAGATTCGTGATTGGTTGAAAGGTCTAGTTCATTACCGAAAATGCACGAAAAAACTCAAGGACTAAAACCGACGCATTTCAATATGACAAATGTCCCCCCCGGCCAGCTGAAGTGGTAAGTACGGACCTACTACTAGGATGACTCTTAGTGATGCAGTTGGTGGAATACACATGCTCTGCATCACAATACGTCGTGCTAGTAGCGGTTCCGTTATCGCTAATTCAACCTCTCCTTTGTTGGCATTGTCACCATTTGTCTGAACGATAAGTACCTGTATCCTACCAAAACCTATGAAAATGCATTTTAAATACTATTTGTCGGTTAGGGCCTTTGTGAATTAAAGAGACGACATACATTTGTTCATATTTTTCTTTTTTAATAAACAATTTATTATTAAAAAAAAATTGCACTTATATGTATAACGAAATCAAACCAAGTGACAAAATCAAAAGATGACGTTTTCCTTTTACTGAAGTGAATTTACACATATAAGTAAATATACATATCTACATAATTACAATGTGCATACATTTACTTTAACGCACACTTGCTTCGTTTCGACATAAAACTTTGCCTTCTTTACTAACTTTATACATAGCTTGTGATACAATTTCCAAAAGTGAAATATAAGAAGTCCGAAGGTAGACGATGCAGCAATTTTACCATAAATTTGCCAAGTGTATTAGGTAGCAAAATTTTTACGAGCTCATTATGGCTCATTTCAGCGATTGTTGTGATCCTTTTATGCGCCTTTCAATGACTTCGAAATGGTTATGAGACTATTTTGTCTGTCGCTACTGAAACACCCCCAGAAGAAGGTTAACGTGTCCCAGCATTTAGATGTACATAGGTTGTTGATGATGTTATTGTTGTTGTAGATATTATTACTAGTGCTCTTGTTAGTGTGTATTAGTTAACAATTTTTAGAATTTTGTGTTTTCAATCGAAGGATCCGGAAGCTTTGTGTATTAAATGTGTTAGTGTATGGATGCTTGACGAGCGTTATAGAAATGTTAAAAAACTATTTACATCCTTACACGGCTTCCCAGGTGATTTTTATCTCGATGTTACTTACTTACCTACTTACTTAAAATAGCCTTTAACCGCCTAGGCGATTTTGGACGCGTGTTCTCAGATCTGCTTCCACTTGGTCCTGCCATCGGAGTGGTGGCCTCCCTCTTCCCTTACTTCCACCGGCGGGTGCCGAAAAGAATACCTTCTGGGCCGGAGCGTCTTCGTTCATTCGCACCACGTGTCCTAGCCAGCGAAGCCGCTGGGTTTTAATTCGCTGAACTTTGTCGACGTCTGTGTAAAGCTCAAACAGCTCATCATTATATCTCCTTCGGTACTCGCCGTCGCCAACATTTAGGGGTCCATAAATTTTTCGAAGAATTTTTTCTCTCGAATACTCCCAAAGCCGCCTCTTCAGATGCTGTCAGTGTCCATGCTTCTGCACCATATAGCAGGACGGGCACGATAAGTGACTTATAGAGTGTTGTTTTTGTTCGTCGAGAGAGGACTTGACTTCTCAATTGCCTACTCAGCCTAAATTAGCATTTGTTTGCAAGAGTTATCCTTCGATGGATTTCCAGGCTTACATTGTTGTCGGTATTAATTCTACTTCCCAGGTATACAAAGTCCCAAAAGGCTGGTTTTCATTAGATCAAAATGACTGACCTCAAAAACTGACTCAGCTCTCACCATAGAAATTTGGTGGCATATGTGTTTTCATTACGTCTCTAAAACTGACATGAAGTCGATAAAGCGGTGCGTGTCAAAGAGCATCGTCAAATTTTCGTGTCAGTCGATTGCATCCCTATTTTCATCACAGATGTCAATCGCGAAGTAAATTTGTTTGACAGCCGATCAGCTGATACATTGTGACAAACAAAAAATTAATTAAAAACGCGCAAAATAATAATTGGTTTACGCGCTAAATAATATCCGCAAAAATATATGGGTAATTGTCTACTTAGCTGTCAACTACTAATAAATTAGCTAAAATTATGGGAGGGGCCTTAAAAGACGGATCACGAATCTGGAAGCGTTTTTTTTTCAATATTTTGCTCCTCTGAAGAGATATTTCCATTTTTTATAAGCGTGGTCGAAGGCCGCCAACTCAGATAGGTGTTCTGCACATAAATACCCTGGTTTCCGCCCCAAATTTTGGTATCGCACCCGGGTAAATTTTCGGTTTTTTGACCATAACTCACTGAAACAAAAAATTAAAAAATCGCTTCCGGGTTCGTGATCCTGGGGCCAAGCCCCGTCTTTTGAGCCCCCTTCCATAATTTTAGCTATTTTATTAGCAGTTGACAGCTAAAATAGACAATTACCAAAGAAACAAACTGCAGTAGCTTCTGCGACGTTGGGCTTTGTGGCAACGTTGAGGACATGGACGCGGAAGAGGGACCAGCTAAGAAAGCAGAAGCAATGGAGGGTGAAGCTGAGCCTACACTTCCATCGTTTCCTCCATTTTTGTTATCAAAAAACATTAAAAAGCATTGGAATAATTAATAAATTATATTTTTACAAATTTTACAAAACTTTTAATTTGTGATGCTTATATCAGCTGTTCATTCGACGAATGACACCAATTTGCCAACATGTTGGCAAATCTATTTTGAGTGTCAATCTTTGCCAACGCGCTGTCATACTGAAATTTGACTGTTTTCACATGCATGTCATTTTATATGACAATGAGTCGTCAAAACTGACTGCAAACGCAATTGACACCATATGCCAGCCCGTTTTCATTAGTATGCCACCGTTTGATGTCATATTTTGACCTAATGAAAACCAGCCATTACAATCTCGTTGTTAAAAGCTCCTTCTATGTGAAGAAAAATGCCGAGCGTAAACTCCTCTATCCCAGAGGTGATAGCATGTAGAGCCGTCTCTACGGACTTGCCTTTAGAGTAGGCATGCTGGCTGTTGGAGATTAGTCCTGGATTTGCCGTTCGCCTAATGTAGGCATCAAGCAGTCTTTCTAGAATTTTTAGGAGGAAAGAGGTCAGACTTATAGGTCTGAGATCCTTTGGGCTATTGCAGGATGTCCTGCCTCCTTTCGGTATAAAGACTACCTTTGCCTTGGTCCATTCCGTGGGGATATAGGCCAGGTTGAGGCATGCCTTATAGATTTGGGTTAGCAGCGGACTTATAAGATCGCTCGCTGCTTGTAGTTCGGCGGGGAATATACCATCTAGTACCGGAGATTTGAAGGGTTTGAAGGACCTGATTGGCCAGTTCACTCCTTTTTTGCTGACTATGTGGTCCAAGGGCCGCAACTGCCTTGGGTTAGATTGCGAGTTCGAGGGTAGGTATGGTTGAGAGGTGCAGCCCGGAAAGTGGGCCGTGACCAAGGTATCCAGGATTTCGGCACTAGATGAGGCCCATTCTCCATCAGCTGTACGAATACAGCTGAGAGGAGTAGGGTTTTTGGAGAGGACCTTACGTAGGCGATTTGCCTCCGAGACTTGTTGTTGTGAAGTTTTTCCAGGATTTCCTTTTGGCTCTCCTGGTTAACTTCTTAAAAGATTTTAAGGCGTCCCTGTAGGGGGATCAGTATGTTTTGCCTGATTAAAGAGTTTTCTGCTGTTCTTCCTTTGCTCGGAGATTTCAGGGGTCCACCAGTACGGTTTCTTTCTACCCCTTTTTTAATCTCCGGGCAGGCTGCTATGAAGGCAGCGTTACAAGAATTGGTGACAGGATCTACTGCTTCGTCTATCTTAGACGGTGAGTCTAGCTCACCGAGAGAAGCAAACGTTATGTCTGAGAGAGGCGCTTCATCAGATCTTATCGGTAGGCAAGACCTACCGTGAGAAGCGTTTTCTTGGAGGGTAGAGGTCCCAGTCCGTACGTCTCCTGTTCCTGTAAACCGCCATAGGCGGAGGTCGCAAAAGCAGATTAAAAGTTACGTACATATTGTCAGAGTAGGAGTTATCATCGGAAACTTTCCATTCCTTAGCTAAGTCAGAGAAAGGTCCTGAAACCAGAGTAATGTCTAGAACTTCCCTCCTATTCGAGGTGACAAAAGTCGGCTTGACCCCAGAGTTACAGATATAGAGGTTGTTATTTATGATAAAATCAAAAAGAGACTCACCCCTTGTATTTGTGTCGGTTGAGCCCCATGCGAGGTGGTGCGCGTTGGCGTCAGCTCCATTGAGTATCGGAAGCCCCTTGAGTTGGGCCTCCTTTACCGCATTGCTGAGCCTATCCTGTGCAGAGATGGGGCGATCGTGCGCAAAGTATGCGGACATCAGCCAGAGGGTATAGTCCTGCAGCTCGAGGCTGATACAAGTGAAGTCATCATCGCTGAAAGGAGATAGTAGAAAATAAGAAAGAGTTTTTCTGATAAGAATACATGAACTGAGTCTAACTTTTGCAGGTGGCGTCACCAGCTGGTACTCATCGGTATTCAGCCGACAGACCCTGGTACCGACGACCCATGGCTCTTGGACTAGAACGACCGCCTCCGATGTTTTGCAGAGGCGTAAGATTAGCGCAGCGGAGGCTGCCTTAGAGTGATGCAGGTTGATTTGCAGTACCCGGACCATTAGGACCGTTCTGAAAACTCAGCATCGATGTCCATCTCCCCCTGCTCCGTCCCGCCCGATGCCATCTCAACGATTGTATCGTCGAAGCCAACATCTGACTGGTCGGATTCCAGGAGGAGGTGTTCGTCCATGCTGGTAGAGAACTGCCCTGCCAGCTCAGATACCGAGAGTGTATCACTCTCGGACTCTGGAGCACTACGTGCCAGTTCGATATCGACCTCATGTACACTCTAGGTGTTGCATGGGGTCGTGAGATTTTCTGCGGTGGAGGTGGGTACACTCGAGGCGCTGCCCACCTCCTCCAAATTCATCGGAGCCGACTCAATGGAGGTAGCTGCTGCCTCATAGTCAAGCGTAACAGGTGCACTCAAGGTGTTTCCTGCCATCACATCACTCTGAAGCTCGGGCTTCGTCTCCATCTCCTCCGGCTCCTCTCTCTGGGTACCATCCCGCTTGACTTTCAACGTGATGGAGTAGAAGCCGTAGCTTAACACTCCATCACATTTAGCAAGCCAAGGGAGAGACGCCTCGCTAATGACGAAACCGACATAGCGTTGCTTCTCCCTTGTCTCGCCCACGCGGACTATCCTCCAATCGCTTGAAGGTAGTCACGGGTTGCTTTGCGCGATGGTGCCCAGAACCTCGCCAGGCTCCGCCAGCTCGTCTGGAACCCAGGCCCAAGCTCTCGGTCTATTTGGAATTTCTTCCAAACTGACGGCATTCAGCTTAGCCCCGGGCCACAGCTCCCCCACCGAAGCTATGGCGAGTGTGTACAGACGGCAAGAGCGCTCGGAAAACTAGTTTAATTCTGCCCTGATACCAGCCGGCATGGGAGCAGCACCCGGGTTCTTGTCCATAATGTCCTTGAACTGCCTGAGAAGGCCGTTCAGGACATCCTTCCAATTGTCCGGGGTAATGTTTCCATCCGGATGGCCGCGGTTCAAAACCGCCAGCGTGATGTTGCCCTTGGCAACCTCGTTGAACGGTTTTGTTAGGGCAGGTGGAGGAGGGGCAGAGGTTATGGGCCTATGCCTTTTAGGAACGCTCGAGCCGTTTACCATCGACCGCTGCCTTTTAAGGGCTGGCCCATTCGACCCGGTTTGCGCCGTGTTGGCAGAATTGGTTGCGGTGTTTGCGGTGTTACGCGATGATTTTTCCGCAATGATTTTCCTGACCCAGGCCAGAGAGCTTTTTTGCTCTGCCGTCAGGTTATCGCTGGGAGACTTGCCCAGTATCTCTACGATTTTGGCGGCATTGCGTAGATTCCGCTGATTGCGGACTGAGAGGGGGACTCGTTTGCTAGCCTTAGAACCCTCTAGGGGGTCAGCCGGCTTGCCACGCGTTTCATTTGCATGGGCGGGGGCAGTCACTCTGTCCGTGGAGGACCCGGTGTTACTTTCCGCCACATGCTGAGTAGAGGTGCACGTAAGACGGGCCACCTGCGTTTGCTCAGCCGGGAGTTGCTTTCCCTCAGTGGGGCTAGCTTTTCCGGCTGCTACAGGTTCGGACTTGCCCCCAGGGGGTTTGGTCCTACTGCTGCTAGCTTGCGCAGGTGGCCGAAACTGGTTTGAGGCCGTGCAGGCCTGATCGGCGCCACCTTAGCGGTTCCCGATTGTGGCAGGGTTTTGTGAGTGTTGGCCTTTTTAACGCCTGTGCCAGAGGCAGCATCTTTACCCGTGCAGGGCTCCGAGGCTTGGTTTTTATGCATGTAAAAATAATATGACTGGTTCGTAGGCTGCCTACTGAGATGAGACCGTTCGGCAGCCTGAAAGTATGTGAAAGGGGGATATGAAACGGTCGACTACGACAGAGCCCCATGCCGCAGCAAGTCACCGCTACTCCCGGAGGTGGACCGATATCCGGGAGGCTCCGTAAGAATACAGTCGGATACCCCTGACTGCAAACCATCCAATGGGCACGGAATCGCATAACACCCTGGATTAGGGGGGCCACCATTTCATCTGGGTGTGGCCCGGTTCCCACCTTGAGGCCACGTTCAAGAATCATTTCCATATGCCAGAGCTATTAAGGAGCTAAGGCACCAATGGCACTGATTTCTGAACTTAGCTAGCACTCCCCTGCGTAGGGGTTTCTGTAGAGTCTATTACCAGCCGGCACCCTCTGGGAGGGTTCAGCCCAAGGATTTCTGCCAGCCCTGCTGCCCGTGCTGTCGTTGGCGGCTTTAAAATCAACAAAGGGATGGTGTGTGTCAATACTTTTCTCACGGGGTTTTTTCCAAGATTTGGCGTATTGTAAAAATCTGGTCGATGGTAGATTTACCAGGTCTAAAGCCACACTGATGAGGTCCAATCAGTCGGTTTACGTCAGGCTTCAGTCTTTCGCACAATACGCTTAATAGGACCTTATATGCGATACTCAAAATGCTGATTCCACGATAGTTGGCGCAGTTTTCGGGATCATCCTTCTTATGGATTGGGCAGAGAACACTTAGATTCCAATCTTCAGGCATGCATTCATCCCACCATATTCAGCACATATTCTGGTGCATGAACCTTACCAGCTTCTCGCCGCCGCATTTGAATAGCTCAGCGAGCAAGCCATCAGCATACGCCGCTTTATTGTTTTTTAGCCGAGATATAGCTATTCGCACCTCGTTATATGGACATCTGCCACCAGGTCGCCGTTGTCATTTTTACAGGAGCTTGCCCCGGGTTTAAAACCTTCTCGATGTTAGGTAGGTAGGTAGAAGTGGCTGCCGCAAAGGCACACCTAGGCCAGTAATAAAAGGCCCGTTGTGATACCACCAAACACTAGGAAAGTCAGTCCCGGGGCCCGGCCATATGGAAAATCCCAGTGCTGTCGGGACTCTCCATATAGCCGAAACCCGGGACTGACACTCCTAACCGACTCCGCTACCCCTCCTCGAACCATTTTGATAACTTGATGAAGGCCATCAAGTCCTTTATGTCTAGCTCCGCGACCTGGCTTAAGCTAACCAGGAAGGGAACTCCCAGAGAGCGCCTTCTCGCTCCGCTTAAGGCCGGGCAGTTGCAGATGAGGTGCTCCACCGTTTCCTCTTCCTCATCATCTTTGCAACTCCTGCAGCATCGTCGGTAGGGAACGCCTAGCCTTGCTGCGTGCCTACCAATAAGGCAGTGCCCGGTTAAAACACCTATTAATATGGAGATTTCCTTCCTTTTTAGGGCGTATATGGGTCTAGATCTTTTAAGATCGCATTTTAGCCAGGTTTGCTTGGATATCCGGCACCCTGGGGCTTGTAGCCATCTTTCGTTGGCTTCGCGGAGTGTATGCTCCTTCAGCATTTGCTTGCACGTGGCAAAAAAGATTTTAAGGCGTCCCTGTAGGGGGATCAGTATGTTTTGCCTGATTAAAGAGTTTTCTGCTGTTCTTCCTTTGCTCGGAGATTTCAGGGGTCCACCAGTACGGTTTCTTTCTACCCCTTTTTTAATCTCCGGGCAGGCTGCTATGAAGGCAGCGTTACAAGAATTGGTGACAGGATCTACTGCTTCGTCTATCTTAGACGGTGAGTCTAGCTCACCGAGAGAAGCAAACGTTATGTCTGAGAGAGGCGCTTCATCAGATCTTATCGGTAGGCAAGACCTACCGTGAGAAGCGTTTTCTTGGAGGGTAGAGGTCCCAGTCCGTACGTCTCCTGTTCCTGTAAACCGCCATAGGCGGAGGTCGCAAAAGCAGATTAAAAGTTACGTACATATTGTCAGAGTAGGAGTTATCATCGGAAACTTTCCATTCCTTAACTAAGTCAGAGAAAGGTCCTGAAACCAGAGTAATGTCTAGAACTTCCCTCCTATTCGAGGTGACAAAAGTCGGCTTGACCCCAGAGTTACAGATATAGAGGTTGTTATTTATGATAAAATCAAAAAGAGACTCACCCCTTGTATTTGTGTCGGTTGAGCCCCATGCGAGGTGGTGCGCGTTGGCGTCAGCTCCATTGAGTATCGGAAGCCCCTTGAGTTGGGCCTCCTTTACCGCATTGCTGAGCCTATCCTGTGCAGAGATGGGGCGATCGTGCGCAAAGTATGCGGACATCAGCCAGAGGGTATAGTCCTGCAGCTCGAGGCTGATACAAGTGAAGTCATCATCGCTGAAAGGAGATAGTAGAAAATAAGAAAGAGTTTTTCTGATAAGAATACATGAACTGAGTCTAACTTTTGCAGGTGGCGTCACCAGCTGGTACTCATCGGTATTCAGCCGACAGACCCTGGTACCGACGACCCATGGCTCTTGGACTAGAACGACCGCCTCCGATGTTTTGCAGAGGCGTAAGATTAGCGCAGCGGAGGCTGCCTTAGAGTGATGCAGGTTGATTTGCAGTACCCGGACCATTAGGACCGTTCTGAAAACTCAGCATCGATGTCCATCTCCCCCTGCTCCGTCCCGCCCGATGCCATCTCAACGATTGTATCGTCGAAGCCAACATCTGACTGGTCGGATTCCAGGAGGAGGTGTTCGTCCATGCTGGTAGAGAACTGCCCTGCCAGCTCAGATACCGAGAGTGTATCACTCTCGGACTCTGGAGCACTACGTGCCAGTTCGATATCGACCTCATGTACACTCTAGGTGTTGCATGGGGTCGTGAGATTTTCTGCGGTGGAGGTGGGTACAC
The DNA here is from genome assembly GCA_964058755.1 of Campiglossa producta. Lineage (NCBI taxonomy): Eukaryota > Metazoa > Arthropoda > Insecta > Diptera > Tephritidae > Campiglossa > Campiglossa producta. Next base: position 65,274,108 of record CAXKVI010000001.1, read on the forward strand.
TCGAGGCGCTGCCCACCTCCTCCAAATTCATCGGAGCCGACTCAATGGAGGTAGCTGCTGCCTCATAGTCAAGCGTAACAGGTGCACTCAAGGTGTTTCCTGCCATCACATCACTCTGAAGCTCGGGCTTCGTCTCCATCTCCTCCGGCTCCTCTCTCTGGGTACCATCCCGCTTGACTTTCAACGTGATGGAGTAGAAGCCGTAGCTTAACACTCCATCACATTTAGCAAGCCAAGGGAGAGACGCCTCGCTAATGACGAAACCGACATAGCGTTGCTTCTCCCTTGTCTCGCCCACGCGGACTATCCTCCAATCGCTTGAAGGTAGTCACGGGTTGCTTTGCGCGATGGTGCCCAGAACCTCGCCAGGCTCCGCCAGCTCGTCTGGAACCCAGGCCCAAGCTCTCGGTCTATTTGGAATTTCTTCCAAACTGACGGCATTCAGCTTAGCCCCGGGCCACAGCTCCCCCACCGAAGCTATGGCGAGTGTGTACAGACGGCAAGAGCGCTCGGAAAACTAGTTTAATTCTGCCCTGATACCAGCCGGCATGGGAGCAGCACCCGGGTTCTAGTCCATAATGTCCTTGAACTGCCTGAGAAGGCCGTTCAGGACATCCTTCCAATTGTCCGGGGTAATGTTTCCATCCGGATGGCCGCGGTTCAAAACCGCCAGCGTGATGTTGCCCTTGGCAACCTCGTTGAACGGTTTTGTTAGGGCAGGTGGAGGAGGGGCAGAGGTTATGGGCCTATGCCTTTTAGGAACGCTCGAGCCGTTTACCATCGACCGCTGCCTTTTAAGGGCTGGCCCATTCGACCCGGTTGGCGCCGTGTTGGCAGAATTGGTTGCGGTGTTTGCGGTGTTACGCGATGATTTTTCCGCAATGATTTTCCTGACCCAGGCCAGAGAGCTTTTTTGCTCTGCCGTCAGGTTATCGCTGGGAGACTTGCCCAGTATCTCTACGATTTTGGCGGCATTGCGTAGATTCCGCTGATTGCGGACTGAGAGGGGGACTCGTTTGCTAGCCTTAGAACCCTCTAGGGGGTCAGCCGGCTTGCCACGCGTTTCATTTGCATGGGCGGGGGCAGTCACTCTGTCCGTGGAGGACCCGGTGTTACTTTCCGCCACATGCTGAGTAGAGGTGCACGTAAGACGGGCCACCTGCGTTTGCTCAGCCGGGAGTTGCTTTCCCTCAGTGGGGCTAGCTTTTCCGGCTGCTACAGGTTCGGACTTGCCCCCAGGGGGTTTGGTCCTACTGCTGCTAGCTTGCGCAGGTGGCCGAAACTGGTTTGAGGCCGTGCAGGCCTGATCGGCGCCACCTTAGCGGTTCCCGATTGTGGCAGGGTTTTGTGAGTGTTGGCCTTTTTAACGCCTGTGCCAGAGGCAGCATCTTTACCCGTGCAGGGCTCCGAGGCTTGGTTTTTATGCATGTAAAAATAATATGACTGGTTCGTAGGCTGCCTACTGAGATGAGACCGTTCGGCAGCCTGAAAGTATGTGAAAGGGGGATATGAAACGGTCGACTACGACAGAGCCCCATGCCGCAGCAAGTCACCGCTACTCCCGGAGGTGGACCGATATCCGGGAGGCTCCGTAAGAATACAGTCGGATACCCCTGACTGCAAACCATCCAATGGGCACGGAATCGCATAACACCCTGGATTAGGGGGGCCACCATTTCATCTGGGTGTGGCCCGGTTCCCACCTTGAGGCCACGTTCAAGAATCATTTCCATATGCCAGAGCTATTAAGGAGCTAAGGCACCAATGGCACTGATTTCTGAACTTAGCTAGCACTCCCCTGCGTAGGGGTTTCTGTAGAGTCTATTACCAGCCGGCACCCTCTGGGAGGGTTCAGCCCAAGGATTTCTGCCAGCCCTGCTGCCCGTGCTGTCGTTGGCGGCTTTAAAATCAACAAAGGGATGGTGTGTGTCAATACTTTTCTCACGGGGTTTTTTCCAAGATTTGGCGTATTGTAAAAATCTGGTCGATGGTAGATTTACCAGGTCTAAAGCCACACTGATGAGGTCCAATCAGTCGGTTTACGTCAGGCTTCAGTCTTTCGCACAATACGCTTAATAGGACCTTATATGCGATACTCAAAATGCTGATTCCACGATAGTTGGCGCAGTTTTCGGGATCATCCTTCTTATGGATTGGGCAGAGAACACTTAGATTCCAATCTTCAGGCATGCATTCATCCCACCATATTCAGCACATATTCTGGTGCATGAACCTTACCAGCTTCTCGCCGCCGCATTTGAATAGCTCAGCGAGCAAGCCATCAGCATACGCCGCTTTATTGTTTTTTAGCCGAGATATAGCTATTCGCACCTCGTTATATGGACATCTGCCACCAGGTCGCCGTTGTCATTTTTACAGGAGCTTGCCCCGGGTTTAAAACCTTCTCGATGTTAGGTAGGTAGGTAGAAGTGGCTGCCGCAAAGGCACACCTAGGCCAGTAATAAAAGGCCCGTTGTGATACCACCAAACACTAGGAAAGTCAGTCCCGGGGCCCGGCCATATGGAAAATCCCAGTGCTGTCGGGACTCTCCATATAGCCGAAACCCGGGACTGACACTCCTAACCGACTCCGCTACCCCTCCTCGAACCATTTTGATAACTTGATGAAGGCCATCAAGTCCTTTATGTCTAGCTCCGCGACCTGGCTTAAGCTAACCAGGAAGGGAACTCCCAGAGAGCGCCTTCTCGCTCCGCTTAAGGCCGGGCAGTTGCAGATGAGGTGCTCCACCGTTTCCTCTTCCTCATCATCTTTGCAACTCCTGCAGCATCGTCGGTAGGGAACGCCTAGCCTTGCTGCGTGCCTACCAATAAGGCAGTGCCCGGTTAAAACACCTATTAATATGGAGATTTCCTTCCTTTTTAGGGCGTATATGGGTCTAGATCTTTTAAGATCGCATTTTAGCCAGGTTTGCTTGGATATCCGGCACCCTGGGGCTTGTAGCCATCTTTCGTTGGCTTCGCGGAGTGTATGCTCCTTCAGCATTTGCTTGCACGTGGCAAACGGCATACCTATGCGCTCTTTATCTTGAAGAATCTGCTTGGTCGTGCCCTGCCTGGCAAGTTCGTCTGCCCTACAGTTTCCCTCAATGTCCCTGTGTCCCGGGACCCATGTGAGGTTCACGCGGTTCTGTTGGGCCATCTCTTGAAGAGATCGACGACAGCTGAGCGTCAGTTCAGAGTTGAACGAGTAAGAGCCAAGGGATTTGATGGCCGCTTGGCTGTCGCTGAAAATACAGATATCCTGTCCGATGGTGCGTTCACCTATCCAAGTCACGGCGTCCATGATTGCTGAAACTTCAGCCTGGAAGACGCTGCAGTGACCAGGTAGTCTAAAGGAGAGTTCTAGGTCCAAATCCCTTGAGTAAACCCCTCCTCCGACTCTGCCGTCTAATTTCGAGCCATCATCATCATTTATTGGCGCTTAACCGCCTAAGCGATTTTGGCCGTTTCGTATCAAAGCACGCCAGTCATTCCTTTTTAGCGATAACTGACGCCAATTGGAAACCCCAAGGGAGTTCAAGTCATCCTCCACCTGTTGTTTCCATCTCAGTCGAGGCCTCCCCCTTCCCCTGCTACCGAATTCAGGCGACGATAGGAAAACCTTCTGTGCTGGAGCTTCTTTGTCCATTCGCATAACATGGCCCATCCAGCGGAGTCTTTGGGCTTTAATTCGCTGGACTATGGTCAGATCTGCGTAGAGCTCGTACAGCTCGTCGTTAAATTTCCTTCGATACTCGCCGTTGGCATCACGGGAAGGACCATAAATCTTCCGCAGAACTTTTCTCTCAAATACTCCAAGGGCCATCTCATCTTCTCTTGACATTGTCCATGAGTCTGAGCCATACATCAGGACAGGTATGATGAGAGACTTATAGAGCGTGATCTTTGTTCTTCGAGAGAGGACTTTAGTTCTCAATTGCCTACTCAGTCCAAAGTAGCACTTATTGGCAAGAGTGATTCTCCGCTGGATTTCTAGACTGATATTATTTTCGGTGTTGATACAGACATGGCGGCATACAGGCAACTCCTTTTTACGCTGTCAAAAGCGGCTTTAAAATCGACAAAGAGATGGTGAGTGTCGATTCTCTTATCATGGGTCTTCTCCAGGATTTGGCGTATCGTGAAAATCTGGTCGATGGTAGACTTACCAGGTCTAAAGCCACACTGATAAGGTCCAATCAGTTTGTCTACGATGGGCTTCAGCCTTTCACACAACACGCTAGAAAGAACCTTATATGCGATATTAATTCCGCGGTAGTTGGTGCGGTTAGCGGGATCGCCTTTTTTGTGGATTGGGCAAAGCACACTTAAATTCCAATCCGGAGGCATGCTTTCGTCTGACCATATTCTGCATAAGAGCTGATGCATGCATTTTACCAGCTCTTCGCCTCCGTGTTTGAACAGCTCGGCGGGTAGTCCGTCTTTTCCAGGCGCTTTGTTGTTTTTGAGCCGGGATATAGCTATCCTCACTTCATCATAGTCAGGTGGTGGGACGACTTTTCCATCGTCAGGGATTGGGGTATCGGGTTCGACGCCTCCCTCGCAATTTAGCAGTGAGGAGAAGTGCTCCCTCCATAATTTAAGTACACTTTGTACGTCGGTTACCAGGTCGCCATTATTGTCCTTACAGGAGCTTGCCCCGGTCTTAAAACCTTCCGTCATCCGCCGGATCTTTTCATAGAATTTTCGGGCATCATTCCTGTCAGCCAGCATCTCAAGCTCCTCACACTCACGCCTTTCGGCCTCACTTTTCTTTTTTCTGAAAAGGCGTCTCTCTTCCTTCTTTGCCTCACGATATTGTTGCCATACACTGCGGGTTGCGCCCGTTCGCAACGTCTCCTTGTAGGCAGCGTCCTTTTTTTTCGAAGCAGTTTTGCATTCCTCATCGTACCAGTTGTTCTTCCATTGCTCGGTTACATCGTTAGGTCGAGGATTGCCCTCTGCTAGCAGGTGTGAGAGTCGAGTTGTGAAATTATCAGCTGTCTGTGTCATGCGCAGCTTCTCGCGTCAAACTTTTCTTCCGTTACTGTGCGCACTTTCTTCGTTGCACAGAGGCGTGTGCGTATCTTGGCTGCGACAAGATAATGGTCAGAGTCAATATTGGGACCACGCAGTGTACGCACGTCCAGAACGGTGGAGCTATGTCTGCCGTCAATCAAGACATGATCAATCTGGTTTCTAGTTCTTTGATCAGGGGACAGCCATGTGGCTTGGTGTATTCGCTTATGCTGGAACCTGGTACTACTGATGACCATATTGCGAGCAGCGGCGAAGTCAATCAACCTAGTGCCGTTGGGGGATGTTATATCGTGGAGACTGAATTTTCCAACTGTGGGACCAAAGACTCCTTCCTTGCCCACCTTGGCATTAAAGTCGCCGAGCACGATTTTGATATCATGCTGGGGGCAGCGATCATAAGTCTGTTCAAGTTTATCGTAGAAGGAGTCCTTCTCTGCGTCGTCCGTCTCCTCAGTCGGCGCATAGGCGCAGATAAATGTTATGTTGAAAAACCTCGCCTTGATGCGGATCGCAGCGAGACGCTCGTTCACAGGAGTGAACGCTAATACTTGGCGGCGAAGTCTCTTTCCCACCACGAATCCTACACCACGCGCTTTGCCGCGTGTCTGGCCACTGTAGTATACGTCACAAGGACCGATGGTCGTCTTTCCTTGCCCCGTCCATCGCATTTCCTGCAGGGCGGTGATGTCGGCCTTTGCGCTTACGAGGACATCAACCAGTCGGGCAGCGGTACCGTCCCTTGAAAGGGTCCGGACATTCCCGGTACATGCCCTAATATCCAAATCATTATGCCTTATTCGTTTTGCCGGGTCGTCAACTTCGAGCCGTCGGTGTATATAAAAGTGCTGGGAATGTTTATTCTAAAACAACAATCTCCGACTGTTGTGGTCGCACACCGATCTGTGCTCAGAGGGAGAAAGCTGTAAGATCTTAGAATACAGGAGTGTCCAATAGTGCTTGCGCCCCAGACGGACGTTTCCCTTAGACGCACAGCCGATGCTTTCCCTAACAGATTTAGGTTTGTTGCCTTTCTTAGCGCAGGCCACCATACCACGACTCCATACAGCATAATTGGCTGGATTATCGCAGTGTAGATCCATCTGCAAATTTTGGGGCTGAGCCCCCATTTTTTGCCAATGGCTCTTTTACACGTGTAAAGTGCAATGCACGCTTTCCTATGGCGCTGGATGACATTCTCCTTCCAGTTAAGCTTTCTATCTAGAACTGTGCCTAGGAATTTGGCTTTGTCAGCTAAGTTCAGGCGCACGCCATCTAGTTCTGGTAGGTTCAACGGTGGTATCTTGTACCGCCTGGTATAAAGGACAAGCTCCACCTTTCCCGGGTTGATGCTAAGTCCGCAGCGAGAGGACCATGAAGAAACTTCTCGCAGTGCTACTTGCATCAAGTCACACAGGGTTTGTGGGAATTTGCCCCTATATGCAATAGCTAAATCGTCTGCATATGCCACTATCTTCCCGCCCCCCCACCTTGTGTCTCGTAGCAGCGAGTTTACGGTGAGGTTCCATAGGAGCGGGGAGAGAACACCACCCTGAGGCGTTCCTCTTGTGACATAGCGTGAAAGATCAACTGTTCCCAGTGAAGAAACTATTTTCCTTCCCTTTAGTAGTTGATCAACTAGTCCAATAAGAGACCTATTTATGCCCAGGTTTGTTAAAGCAGTGTTAATAGCCTCCGGCCTTATATTGTTGAAAGCCCCTTCGATGTCCAGAAAGGCCACGAGACAGTACTCCTTTTCATGCAATGATTTTTCAACAATAGAGACTAAGCTGTGGAGCGCAGTTTCCGTTGATTTACCTTTGGTGTATGCATGTTGATAGCTAGAAATAAGGTTGCTATCGTAGAGGAGAGGAGAGATAATCGCTAATTATCCTCTCGAAGGTTTTAAGTGCAAAAGACGAGAGACTGATCGGTCTGTAGTCTTTAGGCTCATAGTGTGAGGCCTTCCCAGCCTTTGGAATAAAGACTACCGTGGCGCTTCTCCAGGAGCACGGAATGTAATTAAGAGCCAGGCAGGCTGAATAGAGAACTACCAGCCATTTAGCTGATATTTCCAGCGTGTTTATGAGTTGTGCGGGGAAAATCCCGTCTGGCCCAGCTGCCTTGAACGGCTCAAAGCTTTTGATTGCCCACCTTACCCTTTCCTCCGTAATGGGTATGTTTACCGCCAGGTTTGTTGCAGATGCTACAGGTGCATCATACAAGTTCCCCGGAAAGCGTGTGTTCAGGAGCAGCTCCAGGGTTTCCCCTTCCGTGCTGGTCCAAGATCCGTCAGGCTTCCGTAAATAGCTAATGGCTGTTTGAGTTTTTGATAGCACTCGTCTAAGTCTCGCTGTATCATCGACTTTTTCGAACCCGGTGCAGAAATTTCTCCACGAAGTTCTCTTCGCTTGCCTTAGAGCCTTTTTATAGGCCCTCAGTTTAGCTTTATATTCGAGCCATTCAGGCTCCGTACCGATGCTCTTGGCCTTGTTAAATTGCTTCCTGCATGATATACGGAACGAATCCAGGTCGTAAGACCACCAGTGGGGTCTATGTTTGCCGCGTGGTTTTGGTACTGGACAAGCCTGCTCTAGGGCATTTGAGAGCGCCGTTGTAAAGGTCGTTACCAGATCATCCAGTTCTCCCACTGATGAGGGGGCTTGTGGAGGTAATACTGGTAGGTCCCTAGCTAATTAGTGTTGCGTAGATTTCGTTTCATAACTGGCTGCTCAACAATAAAGTCTAACACAATTTCTATGTACCGATGGTCAGAAAATGAATGCTCATCAAGAACACGCCATTTTCTGACCCACTCATAAGCGCCTTCGCTACAAACAGTGAGGTCTATAACCTCCCTACGAGCTTTAGTTATAAAAGTAGGCTCGTTACCCACGTTACAAACCACCAGGTTAGTTGTTAGTAGGTAGTCAAACAGAGACTCGCCCCTAGCGTTAATATCGGAGCTTCCCCACTGGACGTGATGAGCATTAGCGTCAGCTCCAATAATAAGATGAATAAGAATTATCCACCAGATCTTTCACCTGCTTTTGTGGAGGAGGTTCTTCGGCGTCATAGGGCATATAGACCGACGCCATCGTTAGGCTGGTGCTGCCGACTGTTAAGCTGGCAGCTGTAACGTCACCATTTGAGTAGTTGGGTAATAGAAAGGTGTTTAGCTCAGACTTTACCAAAATACAGGTTCTGACCTTGCCCTCATCATTGGCTTGGATGAGCTTGTACCCCTTAGTCCCCAATCCACATATCCTAGAGCTATTGACCCAGGGCTCTTGGATAAGGACCACGTCTACGTCGCCTTTAGAAAGACGACTGCTTAAAACAGCCGAGGCTGCTTTAGATTTGTGCAGATTTATATGAAGCACCACCAACATGAGAGAGCTCAGACTTCCCTGCCGCCAGCGTGTCGTCGAGGTCTGGCCTGTTCCGGGGGCTGTCTCTCAACGAGGAGTTGTTCAGAGCACCTGCACGATTTGGCGTGGCGGGAACCCTGCTGTCTGAAGCAGCATCAACGTTAGTATGCTCAGGTTTAGCCACGATCGTGACGTCGAGGCCTTCTTCGTCAAGCAGGCTTTCTTCTATCGCCGAGTTGTTCGCAGCACCATCGCAATTTGACGTGGCGGATAACATACTTTCCGCGTCGGACTCCTCTGCTTCCCCTTCCGATGCCTCGATCTACGAGTCCTCCGGAGCGTCCGGAATAGCAGCGCGCTGTGCATTGCCACGGTATACGTGGATCACGATCTGACCCAAGCCGTAATGCACTCGTCCGTTGCACCGTTTAAGGGGCTCGAGCGCCTCAGAGTGATAACCACCTGTCTATTGGGCCCAACCACATCATCGACCAGATTGACGCCCCAATCCTGCGTCGGGAGAGACGGATTCCAGACCTGCAGCATCTCAAGAATATTCTCGGGTTCTGCAGGGACGGCAGAAATCCATGCCCTTGCCCTTGGCCGAGCAGGAATGTCCTTCCAGTCTACGACATATAGTCTTGCCCCTGGGTAGACTTCACCCAGTCTTGCAACTGCTGCCTTATACAGTGCGACAGTTCTTGCATCCTCGCACGCGAGTATTTTGATCTGACCTTGGTGCCAGCCCGCGTCAGTACCTCGAGGCGGACTACCCGGAGACTCACGCATTAAGTCGAGGAGGGCCCTGCCCATTTCATTCCGGACATACAGCCACCGGTCTTTGGGGATGGACCAACGGTCGTTACCTCGGTCAATGAAACCTATAAGGATTCTGTCCTTGGTTACTTCAGCAAAGCTGAGTTTTCCCACTACGGGGTTGAACTGATGCCGCTTCGGATGGGGGTTTACCTCTCCGTCCGATCTCTGGCGTTTGAAGGGATTACCGTTCACCCTCTTAGGCACATAGGGCCTCTGGAAATTTGGTATCAGAGCTTTCGCTTCCTCCACCATCTTCCTTTCTTCCGGCGACAGCTTCTCCTGCGATGCTCCCTCATATTTTTTAAGGATCCTTGCGGCCTTTCTTTTATCCCAGTACGCAAAGCGTCGGGGAGATGCCTCTTGGGGGGGATTCAGACTCGTAGTTGCCATCGCGGTCTCTCCCTTTGCGGCGTCGTCCTTCTCTTTCGAAACTCTGAAACCAGGTCGTGAGACCATTGCCCCAGATGTGAAGAGATTGGGTTTCGTACCAGCGCTTGATGGAAGTTTAGCTTCCGCCGTTTTCTGCTTGACTGCGTAGGCAACCGCACTGCTGCTTGCTCCCATCAATTAGTTTGGGGGATGACTGACCCGTAGTTTCCATCGCTGTCGGCCTCCCAGTTAACTTTGAGGCGGAGTTTGTCCTCCGGGGTTGTGTTTTCGCTTTCTCCAGCATAGTTCTTCTCTGCTGCGGAGTAAACGAAGTCGTTAATTGCTTTGTATTTTGTGTGTTCTTCATCTTATTCGTACGAGCCCTCGCCGGACAAGGCCAGCTTAGGGTCAAGGGTAGTATAAGGGGAAGTGTGTCGTCCGCCGCGGCAGAGCCCCATACCGCGGTAAGACCATAGTTACTCCCTGAGGCGGCCCGGTATCAGTGAGGCTCCGTTCGACTTCTCGATGTTACAGTACATCAAATTTGGGTTTGCTTTATGATAATAAGGAAATTTAACGATGAGCTGTACAAGGTTTACGCAGACTTTACCATAGTTCAGCGAAATAAAGCACAAACTTAAATTATCGCCAGAGCCGTTTTTGAGAAAACTGCGAAATAACCGCGTTTTTTTTTCAACTGTCTTGGAATCGTTGGTATTCATGCAAAAAACGTAACCGACAAATGCAAAACCACGTAAATGCTGTAACCCAAATTTTACAGCAGAGACAAAAAACTGTTTAACTTTAGCAAGAACCGTTATGAAGTGGGACAAATTCCTACAAAGCTAGATGTTTATAATAGGGGGATCCATCAAACCATATAAGTTTACGAAATGCGTAAATTAATACATTTACCAGCTCAGTTAGATGAGTTTATGAGTACTTGATGTCAAACAAAAACTTTTTGTTTCGAAATTTTCATTAAAAAAAGTAATTTCTGACCTATTTTAAGAATTTTCTTCTATTTTTGTGTAAAGATCATTGAATGCATTAAAAAACAAGTAAGGAAAGCTGTCTTCGGCTGTGCCGAAGGCTAAATACCTTTCATGAATAAGCGTCACGATTTTCACTGTTTGATCCCCAGTACAGCCTGTGTGAATTTAACTTTAGCTCATACCGAAACTTTAGCTTATACGGTCCAATCTCATTGATTTTTAACATCGACATTCCACATTCTAAAATAGCAACATTTACGAAATTTCACGTTCCTACCGATATAATTACAAGAGTTATCTACCAAAATCCGTTTATCGGAACAATCGATTGTATGGGGGCTATGTGTAATATTTATCCCATTTCAATGATTTTCAACACCGATATTTTACATATAAAAATAGCGATGCTTCCAAAATTTCGCGTTCCTATGTGTTTAATTACAGGACTTATAGCCCAAAATCCGCTTATCGGAATAATCGATTGTATGGGAGCTATGTGAAATATTTACGCCATCTCAATGATTTTCAACATCGATATTTCGCATATAAAAATAGCGATACTTCCAAAATTTCACGTTCCTACCTATATAATTACAGGAGTTATCTACCAAAATCCGTTTATCGGAACAATCGATTGTATGGGGGCTATGTGAAATATTTATCCAATCTCGATGATTTTCAACATCGATATTTCACATATAAAAATAGCAATACGTCCAAAATTTCACGTTCCTACGTGTTTAATTACAGGAGTTATGGCCCAAAATCCGTTTATCGGAATAATCGATTGTATGGGAGCTATGTGAAATATTTATCCCATCTCTATGAGTTTCAACATCGATATTTCACATATAAAAATAGCAATACTTACAAAATTTCACGTTCCTACGTGTTTAATTACAGGAGTTATAGCCCAAAATCCGTTTATCGGAATAATCGATTGTATGGGAGCTATGTGAAATATTTATCCCATCTCTATGATTTTCAGCATCGATATTTCATATATAAAAATAGCAACACTTATAAAATTTCACGTTCCTTCGTGTTTAATTACAGGAGTTATAGCCCAAAATCCGTTTATCGGAATAATTGGTTGTATGGGAGCTATATGTTATATTGGTCCGATCTTACTGGTTCCGACAAATGATTCCTATATTGGAAAATGGTGGCCGCATACCAAATTTCAGCCAAATATCTCAAAAACTGAGGGACTAGTTTGCGTTCAAACAGACAGACAGACAGACAGACAGACGGACAGACGGACAGACGGACATGGCTAAATCAACTCATCTCGACATCCTGATCATTTCGGTATACTTATTGATGGGTCTATCTCTTCTTCTTCTCATATTTACAAACATCGGACCAAAGTTATAATACCATTTCATGTTCATGAAAGGTATAATTACAGGTCGAACAGCGTCATTGAATTGGATAAATTTACGAAATCGACGCAGAAGTTTATCAAATTTGTGTAAACTTCGTTGCATACAAATTTTGATAGTTCACTTACACACTTGATAAAATTATAAGTTTACACGCTTTATAAGGTGTTTATAAAGTTTGATAAAACCCCTAATATGTTTCTACCCCAACACAAAGTTTTGCTGAGAAGAGCGCAGGTTAAGCCTCACAAACCATCTGGCACATGCGTGGTTTTGCAGTAAAATTATTACTTGGCATTCTATTGCACAGAGTCCTAATTTCTTGTTACTGAAGAATGGAGCTGGGTCCCTGGGGTTCGTGGTAAGCAAATCTAAATTTTGACCGATGTGCCCTTTACGTGGATTTGAATTTGTCCGTTACGTGGTTTTGCATAATCACCGACGATATGTATTCTGAAAACAGAGCTAAAACCCTATCAACTCTTAGTTTTACTTTTAAGATATCTTGCCACTTAGTGAAATGCAATTGAAAGTGAATTTTTTTTACTCATACGCTCCCAGAATTAAAAATAAGAAGAAACTTTTTGAGTACGCAGTTTTAAAAAAATTGTTCACCTTTCTACTTGTAAATTGTATACTAGCAAAATATGCTGTACTCTGACTTCGGGATAAAAATCATTTCAGGCGAGCCGTGCATATGTATAGATATTTAGAAAATTTGCAGCGGCTATAATTTTTGTCATTAAACCTAGGTTTAGTTATATACACGTCTTTTCTTGTTGTTTTGCTAGCATATCATCCAGTGTGGTTTTTCTGTATTACAAAATTCTGGGTGACAAAATTCTGTAAATTGCAAAAAAATTCTGCTTGAACAAAATACTGCCTTTTTAAAATTCTGCTTTCTAAAATTCTGCTTTTTCAAAATTCTGCATGTTTAATGCGAAACATTCTGCTTTATTAAAGTTTTGTGATTTTCGTCATACAAGAATCTGTATCTATCTTTAAGAAACTGTAACTATCTTTTTTGTACATGAACATTTGCATTTTTGACAATTTTTGAAAGAACAAGTAAGGAAGTCTAAGTTCGGGTGAAACCGAACATTACATACCCAGCTGTGCACATAAAGTGGGCGTGATCGTTCACCGATTTTTCTTATTTTCTGTGGTAGTACTCTACATAAACATAACATACCTGGTACCTAGTTTCGTTAGCAGTCGAATTTAAAAATTGCTTGACTCATAAGTGGGCGGTGCCACGCCCACTTTCCAAAATTTTGAAAAAATTATGTAAAGAATGTGAAAGTTGATGTATGTACCAAATTATATTATTATATCGAAATCAGTTAATTAGATATGGACTTTTCAATATTTCCACCTCCTTTCAATATAACTTTTATGAAAAAGTAGGCGTGGTCGCGAAGCGATTTCGTTTATTTTCTATAGCTGAATTTACCACAACAATAGTATGTCCTCTACGAAATTTCGTTATACTAGCATAAACTGTTCTGAAGTTATTAAGAGTCAAAATTTTAAAATTTCTTCAAATATACGTGGGCGGTACCACGCCCCCTTTTAAAATTTTTTTATAAAATCGGCCTTAGAACATCCAAATCAATACATATTGCAAATTTTATCATTGTAGCTGCTTCTAATATTGAATTAACCCATTTTATACGTTTTTCGAAATTTTCGATATCGAAAAAGGGGCGTGGTTATGGTCCGATTTTACCCATTTTCAATAGCAATCTATTCTGAACCCAAATAAGTACGCATGCCAAATTTGGTGAAGATATCTCATTATTTGCTCAAGTTATCGTGTTAACGGACAGACGGACGGACGGACGGACGGACGGACGGACGGACATGGCTCAATCAAATTTTTTTTCGATCCTGATCATATTGATATATGGAAGTCTATATCTATCTCGATTCCTTTATACCTGTACAACCAACCGTTATCCTAACAAAGTTATAATACCCTGTGTACAAGTACAGCTGGGTATAAAAATGGGAAATCGAAAAAACATGCTAATTTTTGAGGCTAGAATACTAGAAAGCGGCTAGTCTGAGAAAATTTTGATCAATGCAACTTTTTTTAGGGAATTATATTTCTTTCAAAAACATGTTCAGGTCACAACAATGGTTTGTCGTTTTAATACCAAATATGAGGTAAGGTCTGAAAATTTTAAACTAGCGTTGATAGACCTCTAGACTTTAGTTTAAAAATCTGAAAAAATTACAGTAATTTTTTTTCACCTTTCTTAAAAAGAAAATGAATATAATTTTTGAAAAAAAACGAATATGTTAAAAACAACGGGGCGCATATACTCAAATTGTGTAAAAAGTTTTACTAACTAATAACCATACCTAACTTTGACAATGAATGTTCTGTTCCAAGAAACTTTAAAGGATACACACAGAATAATTTTCATGTTGAACCAACACTTTTTTAACACTTTTTCAGGTTATTATTTTTCAAGACTATCTAACATGAAGCTATTGTTTCACTGTTCCTACATGTTAAATCAACATGAAGGAACAGTGTGAATTTAACATGATCACAAAGGTTTGAATCAACATGATTTCCTGAAGATACAACATTATTTTTCTTGTTAAATCAACATGATCAGACATGTTAAATTAACACTATACTATGTTGAAATAACAATTTCGTCCTGTTAAATTTACACGATCTATCATGTGAAATTGACACGATATGTTATGTTAAATCAACACTATCTATCATGTTAATTTAACAGGATTTTATTGTTAAGTTAACACTATCTATCATGTTAATTTAACAGGTTTTTATTGTTAAATTAACCCTTAAAATCAAACACCTTGTTTTTGATTTTTTTAATAATTTTTCTTTAGTTAATTCATTTATCGAAAACCTTTAACATACATATTTTCAGGTATGAAAGAATATAATGCTTGTATAATTTATTAACACGATCTGTCATGTTAATTCAACATGTTTTTATTGTTAAATCAACACGATCTATAATGTTAAATTAACACGATCATCATGTTAAATTAACACGATCTATCATGTTAAATTAACACGATAATCATTTTAAATTAACACGATCTATCATGTTAAATTAACACGATCATCATGTTAAATTAACACGATCAGCATGTTAAATAATAAAAGTACACATATGTACATACATATACATATTCTTATTTTAATGCAATCATTGGCAACTTCTGCATCGAAAACAGCAACAACAACACTTGTTCATGTTAAAACAAACCGAATATAGTGTAAGGGATACACACTAATGTAATTCTAATACAGAAATATTTCATGTTATTCTAACCATACGCTTCATGTTAAAATGTTGGGGAACAGATGACAGTCGAAAACAACACTTGTTCATGTTAAAACAAACCGAATATAGTGTAAGGGATACACACTAATGTAATTCTTATGCAGAAGTACTTCATGTTATTTTAACCATACGCTTCATATTAAAATGTTCGTGTTGATTTTCCGAAATTGTTTTTGTTTTACGTACAAGAGGTGTTCATGTTGATTTAACATGAATCATGTTAACTAAAAATGTAAGAAATTTTTCTGTATGTAGAAAGTAAATTCGAAACAAAATGATTGTAACGTTTCCAGCAGAAACAAAACCTGTAACGAAACTAAATCAATTTTGTTCCTTGTAACAGAAACCGAAACAGAAACAAAACTCCTTTGTAACAAAACTCCGAAACGGTTCCAGCAGAAACAAAACCTGTAACGAAACTAAATTAATTTTGTTCCTTGTAACAAAACCCGTAACGAAACTAAATTAATTTTGTTCCTTGTAACAAAACCCGTAACGAAACTAAATTAATTTTGTTCCTTGTAACAGAAACCGAAGCAGAAACCAAATTAATTTTGTTTCTTAGTACCAGAACTCTAAAAATTCTTACAATACTATTTGCACTATATTAGGATGGACCTAATGCGGTAATGCGCGCCGAGCGACGATATATGTATACATATGTGTTGGCGGCCGCCGTGGTGTAGCGGTCTTCTACACCAAGTCGTGGCGGTTCGATGCCCGACAAAAGTAACATCAAAAATTATTTTCTGCCATGAGAAGCTTCTCAGCAAAAAATTCATTTGCTTTGCAAGTGCCGTTCGGAGTCGGCAAAAAACTGTAGGTCCCGCCAACTTGTAGGAAAAACTCAAAAGCAACACACCACAAGTTGGAAAGAGAAGCTCGGCTAAAAATCTCGTTAGAGGTTATGATAACCTGTTGGTATATCGCCGCCATTAGTTTTTAGTCTGTCGAATATCCCATTATCCATACAAAACGATATTACACCCGCCAAAGCATCCTGTACTGCTTCGACGTCTTATAAAAATGACTACAAAGTAGTTTGAATGAATTATTATTAGAAAATTAAATATTTGTTGATAACTGTTAATGAAAATTTTTCAGAATCCGTTGCCCTATGCATATGTATGAAGTGTGTTTATATATCATTTAAAAAAAAAAAATAAAAAAGACAACCCTATAGTCGCGCAGTCATATTTTTACCACGCTTTTATTAGGTTCACTTGTATGTTTGTATGTATGTAAACTCTCGTTCGGTCTAAGCCCCAGTGGCCCAAAAGCCGTAAAATGTCCCTACAATATGGGTATCAAACGAAAGGGGAAGACCCCAGGTTTCATTTGGACCTCGATATATTTCGATAAATTTATCGATAACTGAGTTATCGGTCAATATATGATTGCCCAAAAACCTAAAAAAAATCCTTACAATATGGGTATCAAACGAAAGGGGAAGACCCCAGGTTTCATTTGGACCTCAATATATTTCGATAAATTTATCGATAACTGAGTTATCGGTCAATATATGATTGCCCAAAAACCTAAAAAAATTCCTTACAATATGGGTATCAAACGAAAGGGGAAGACCCCAGGTTTCATTTGGACCTAGATATATTTCGATAAATTTATCGATAACTGAGTTATCGGTCAATATATGATTGCCCAAAAACCTAAAAAATTCCTTACAATATGGGTATCAAACGAAAGGGGAAGACCCCAGGTTTCATTTGGACCTCGATATATTTCGATAAATTTATCGATAACTGAGTTATCGGTCAATATATGATTGCCCAAAAACCTAAAAAATTCCTTACAATATGGGTATCAAACGAAAGGGGAAGACCCCAGGTTTCATTTGGACCTCGATATATTTCGATAAATTTATCGATAACTGAGTTATCGGTCAAAATGTGGTTGCCCGAAAACCTTAAAATTTCCCTACAATATGAGTATCAAACGAAAGGGGAAGACCCCAGGTTTCATATGGAGTTCGATATATTTCGACAAGTTTATCGATAACTGAGTTATCGGTCAAAATGTGGTTGCCCGAAAACCTTAAAATTTCCCTACAATATGGGTATCAAACGAAAGGGGAAGACCCCAGGTTTCATTTGGACTTCGATATATTTCGAAAAATTTATCGATAACTGAGTTATCGGTTAAAATATGATTGCCCAAAACCCTTAAAATTTCCCTACAATATGGGTGCCAAACGAAAGGGGAAGGTCTCAGGTTTCATTTGGACATCGATATATTTTGATAAATTTATCGATAACTGAATTTTCGTCAAAATGTGAGGCCCAAATTAGAGGTATACGCCGTCAAATTTGTCGGCGGCGGCGGCGTAAGGCCCATTTTATAGCGCCGCCGGCGTGCGCCGGCGTGGTGGTACAAAAAAATCGCATGTTGAATTTAAAAACTCCATAATTTCAATTGTTGGGACTTTTATTGAACTGACAAAAAATTTTGGGTACATTTTTTATGTAATGTAAATGAACGTAACTTTAAATGGTTAACATTTTATAATATAATATAGAAGAATACTAAAAACATAACGCATAGCAGTCTTTTAATCAAATTCTTACACTGAAATAACTATGTTACATATTGAGTCTAGAACTAAAATTATGTACATTAACCGAAGGCTTTGTTATGATCACTACAATATGCATGTGTGATTTAAAATATATGTTTATAGTGTAATATTATATCAATTCAGTCTTTGCATACATTGTTAACATAAAAGTAAAGCTATTGTAATGCTTACATTGATAGAAATTTACTTATTCAGTTTAAAAAAAAATGTGTACCATCCCACCCGACCAAGAATCCTATTTAAACGAACATCGGAGATTTATGATAGTTTCTCGTAGCTTCAAAGTTCGTTAGATACAAGAGTCTCGGTTTTAAAACGGATGTTAGGAAGTTCAAGAGAATTGTAATAGTTTCTCGTGACTTGAAAGTCCGTAAGATATAAGAGTTTCGGGTTTAGAACGGATGTTAGAGAGCTTAAGAGAATTGCGATAGTTTTTCGTAACTAGATAGTTCGTTAGATATAAGAATCTCGGGTTTAAAACGGATGTTAGAGAGCTTACGAGAGTTGCGATAGTTTCTCGTAACTTGAAAGTTCGCTTGATATACGAGTCTCGCAAATTAATCGGATGTTAATATTTTTTTATCAAGCTTCATGTTTTCTGTCAATTAAATGAAAAAAATTAGTTGAATTAAAAATGCTAAAATAGCAGAAGCTCGCCGTTTTTTCCTAGAACGCTATGAGGAAGAAGGTAATGGGCATGATTTATTTCGAATCCTACATAAGTAAGTTTTTTATATCCTTTGACTATTTAAATTTCAAAAAATCTCACAATGATATCTCTTCCTAAACCGTTAGGACTTGAGGAAGACTCCTCTGTATGGCTATATCTGGCAGGTAGAAACTCCAGGGCGACATTGCATCACGAGCCGTAATCCAAACTATTGGTGCCGCTACCTCTTGAGCCCTCTCTCTGTGCCGAACACTTATCCAAACCAACGATTGTTTTAAACATTTACTCAATGTACATTAATTATCTAGTTATATCTATTTGTATTAATCTTTATGATTAAAACGATATTTTACTATAATACTTAAAATAAAACAAAAAAATTAAAAAAAAGTGTAAATTTTGAATGTGGAATGATGTGGAACTTATCGTTATCGTAAAAATTCTCGACCCGTATTTGATACTGTTTGCGATACTTTCTCGATAGTGAAATGGTACCGAAACAAGATTCGTCAATAGTCCATTTACAGCTCAAATACGAATCGTATTTGATACTGTTTGCGTACTTTCTCGATAGTGTAAACGTACCGAAACCAGTTCCGTTAGCAATCCATTTACGGCACGAAAACGAATCGGAAAATGTATCATAATCTGATATCGAGAAAGTGAGCTCTGTGAGATTTATGATAGTTTCTAGAAGAGTCAAAGTTCGTTAGATACAAGAGTCTCGGGTTTAAAACGGATGTTAGAAAGTTCAAGAGCATCGCGATTGTTTCTCGTATCTTTATATTTCGCTTGATGTAAGAGTCTCGCAAATAAAATGGATGTTTATGTTTTTTTATAAACCTTCATGTTTTTTGTCAAAAAATGAAAAATTAGTTGAAATGTGAATGCTGAAATAGCATAAATATAAAAAGAAGCTGTATATTTTATCCGGATCTAGATAAATAAGTGCAATTTGAACCTGATTTCTTGATGGACAATCTGCAGTAAGTGTTCTTCAACTTTTGCATATTAAAATTTCGTTTAATCTAACTGTTATTGTCCTTCTTAATTTATTAGGATTTCATGAAAACTCTATCTACATGGCTTAACATAGCAGCTGCAAACTCCAGGATGACATCATCTCAAGAGCCACAATCTAAACTAACCGGAAGCTTCACAGTTTGAGCCCTTTCTCTTCACGGCGACCACTAAGCTAACGATTATTTTTAATGGCCCGTAGTCATAGTCAAAGTTAAACATGATTTTAAGTTAGTTAAAGCTTTTTTGACAGATAGGATATGTTAAGATGTGTCAAAAAGCCTTAACTAACTTAAAACCATGCTTAACTTTGACTATGACTACGGGCCAATGTGTTTATTCTATTTGTATTTGTAGTATGATCAAAACTGTGTATAAATTATATATTACCTATGGAAATTAAAATAAATCGATTGAAATTAACTAAAAAGATGTATTAATTTAGAATATGGAAAGTGTGAGAAACTATCGTTAGAGCACACTTTATCAATCCGTTTTCGATACTGTTTTAAGTACTTTCTCGATAGCAAAATGCATCGAAAACATATTAGTTTTCGACACGTTTTCGATACTGTTTTAGTAACTTTTTCGATAGCAAATCGCATTGAAAATATATTCGTTTGCGATCCGTTTTCAACAGCTATAAAGTGTCGTAAACTGATCGCAAACGGATATCGAGAAATTGACCTCTGCTGCCACAAACTGGGCGACATGTAACACTTTTACGATAGTTTTGCGGAACCCATTCTCGATACATTTGTCAGGAAAATTATTGCTAAAGCTTCGAAAACTTAAGCATTTTCGTGAGCGTTGGTCGGGTGGGATGTTATGTTTATAAAGTTGTATGTGTCTCTTTTCACAGCGAAAAATAATCATTTTAAATATTCTACACAAGACTCGTAGTTGTCATGGATAAAAATTGTTTTGTTAATGTTGTGAGGGCTTAGCTGTGACCGCTTATTTGTGACTGTCAGACCAGCTATAGAAAAAACTCGCTCACTCGGCGTACTTGTTGCAGGTATGCATAACACTTTTTTTGCTAGCTTGGATAGCAAGGGCATTGCAGCCGCCTTTTCCCTCCAAAACTCTAAAACATTCTGATTGGAGGACAGACTTAGCAGCAAATGACATTCTGCTTCTAAATTAGAGTTTTTCAAACTCGAAGAATACCGCTTGGCAAGTTTCAATATTTTAGAAGAAGGTGAAGTTTCTTCAGAATCGTTTACACTATTTCCGTTTTTTTGATGAATCACCAACAAGTCTTTTATACATCTCTATCAAAAACTGTACTTCTGTCTTACATTTGCTTTTGCAGTATTCTGTAACACAATCTAATGTGTTAAAACGCGGATCCAGCAGCGTTGCGCATACTAAAATATCAGTTATTGGAAATCTATAGTCAAGTTTACTCTTTATATATTTTTTTATTTGTTGCAATAAATGATCTTGACAAAAGCTGAAATTATTCTGATTTAAATCAGTGTCATCGTTTTCAGATAATATTGATAATATCTCAGTTCGAATGATTAACGCAAGAGAAATCGATGGGTATGAGTCCCCAGAAAGAATATTGACAGCATCTTTGAATTTTTGCAAAAAGTCTCTTAATTTATACAATAGTAGTACTTCCGTTTCGAGTAAAATTAAGTCACTTTTATTACAGTTTAAAAGAAGTTTATTAATGGCAGCCCTTTGAGATCCAAGACTATCAAGTAATGATAAGACACTGTGCTATCTTGTAGATATCGAATTTTTAAGGGTGATGTTTCTCTTATCCACCAAACTGCCATGCAAGTCATTGGTATTATTTATGTTTCTATATACTTCCAAGGACATATCATCAAGGGGACCGAACCCTTCGTCATAGTCGACCCATGAAGCGTCTTCTGAAGCCAGGAGTTCTTCCAAGTTATCAATTTTTGACAAAATCTCTTTTTGTATGGCATCGGCCTGTAACTTCAGAGTATGTGTTTTGAAACGTAGGGCTCGCGCGATTTTTTTACACTTTAAAATTAGACGATTTATTTCTGGAACGGAATCATACCCATCTACCGTAAGCAAATTCTGAAGCCCATGCCCTATACAGAAGTGGTTGTTAAGGCTGCCCAAATCGATGGCTTTCTTCATATTACTGCTTTGGTCAGTGACAACGAAATTCGAACCAAGCTTTACGTTAAAGTATTCAGTTACTTCCTCAATCTCCTGCAATATGTTGTTTCCTGTATGGGACTTTGAGACATATTTTGTTTCTAGTGTGAGACTCGACATAGCGAAGTTTGTTGAAAGGTAATGAAAAGTAAAAGTTATATAATTACGCCTACAGTAGTTATCCGTCCATAGATCGAAAGTTAAAGCAAAATGTTCCATCCCAGATATTTTTCCTTTAACGACTTTTAAAACGCTTTCATAAACATCATCTAATGCTGTTGTTGCAATTGTTTTATAATGTGGTATATCATTATCGTTTACTACTACATGGTATTTTTTTTAAAAGTCTTTTTAGGGACGGCCTAAATAAATTACAATCACATGAAAACTTACAACTTTGATCGCAAATATGTAACTCAAAATAATAAAAAAAGCGCTTCCGGATTTGTGATCCTGAGGCCAAATCCCGTCTTTTAAGCCCTCCCGCACAATTTTAGCTAATTTATTAACAGTTGACCCCTAAAGGAAACCAATACCTGCACTTTTAACACATTTAGGGCACGGCCATTAGCGTGTTGTAAATAAATAAAAAAAAAATTTGTAACTTTAGAAAATTATCACAAAAAAAATGTTAAACGAGCCGGCGCGCGCCGCCGCCGCCGCCGCGCCGCTAAAAAGGCTATTCGGCGGCGGCGCGTCGAAAATGACTTTTGTCGGCGGCGGCGGCGGCGTTTGCCGGCGGCGTATATCTCTAGCCCAAATAACTTAAAATTCCCTACAATATGAGTATCAAACGAAAGGGGAAGACCCCAGGTTTCATTTGGACTTCGATATATTTCGATAAATTTATCGATAACTGAGTTATCGGTTAAAATATGATTACCCAAAAACCTTAAAATTTCCCTACAATATGAGTATCAAACGAAAGGGACATTTGACTAAAAAGTAAAAAATAAATATAGTTTAAAAAAACTCACGCTTTAAAAGTGTAATGAACTAAAAAGTTGAAAATAATTTTAAAACCCTACACAGTAGTCTAGTGGAAAAAGCGTGGCCCGCTTTGTGCCATAATTTTGGTATATCGAGCGCAAGACGCTTTTCCCACATAATGCTAGTTTTTTTACTACGCTTTCATTAGCTTTACTTGTACATATGTACATTCATATTTATCGATAACTGAGTTATCGGTCAAAATAAGACTGTACAATAATATTGAAAATTGCCTACAATGTGGGTATCAAACGAAAGTGGAGGCCCAGAGGTTTCGTTTGCACTGCGGTTAGCTTCGATATGTTTATCGATTACTTCATAACACATTTAACTAGAAAGTAAAAAATAAATATAGGTTAAAAAGCGAAAACACACGCTTGTAAAGAATATAGCACTAAAAAGGTAAAAATAAATTAAATAAAAAACGAAGATTATGGAACAAAGCGGACCACGATTTTTCCACAAGACTACTGTGTAGTGGTTTTATAATTATTTTCAACTTTTTAGTTCATTACACTCTAAAAGCGTGAGTTTTAGTTTTTTTAAACTATATTTATTCTTCTCATATCTTCAGCATTTATTGTCGGATCTTAAAGTGTGATACTCTATTTGTTTGTGCCAAGGACCTGGATTTTCCTACCGAAGTTCCACTGTGGTACTTTCCCGCCAGTATGTAGCTGTCCAGTGACGCCAAGAAGTTAAATGTGCCACACGAGGTTTCAGAGGTCGACTAAAGTTACTTTAGTCGGTTGCAACAGACATATACATATATATTATATACTTGAAAATAATATATCCATCCTAATGTACTGCAAATATAGTTTTGCTACTGAAAAACAAAATTAATTTTGTTTCTGTTTCGGTTTCTGTTACAAGGAACAAAATTAATTTAGTTTCGTTACGGGTTTTGTTACAAGGAACAAAACTAATAATTTTGTTTCTGTTACAAGGAACAAAAATAATTTAGTTTCGTTACAGGTTTTGTTTCTGCTGGAACCGTTTCGGAGTTACAAAGGAGTTTTGTTTCGGTTTCTGTTACAAGGAACAAAATTAATTTAGTTTCGTTAGAGGTTTTGTTTCTGGAGTTTTGTTTCTGTTTCAGTTTCGTTACAAGCTGGGTAACAGAAACCGAAACCGAAACACGTTACAAGTCCCTGATTAAAATATAATGTAATACAGAATTTTGAAAGCAGAACTTTAAAAAAGCAGAATTTTAAAAAATACGGGCACAAGAACGACGGAAGCGACCTAATAAAAACATTTAAAAAAAGCAGAATTTTAAAAATCAGAATTTTGTTTTTAGAATTTTGTACATACAGAATTTGGACACCAACCCGATCCAGCATATGATCAACTTTTTTAATTAACCGAAATTTTTTTTATCAGTTTCTAAAAGGGGTTGCCCCCGCAAACTTTCCGAGTGTATTTCTGCCATGAAAGGCTTCGCAGAAAAAACTCAACTGTTTAGAAATGCCGTTCCGAGTCGCCAAAAACTGTAGGTCCCCCCAATTTGTAGAAAACAAGTCAAATCAACACACCACAAATTAGAAGAGAAGCTCTGCGCAAAAACTTTCTTTAGAGATTCTATTGGTAGCCTGTAGGTATATCGCACCTTAAGCTTTTTAAGAGGTTTTTCAAGCTTGCTGTACAGTTAAGATAACTAGGCTAAAATTATTACATATTAACTGAATCGCTTTAACAAGTCTGGGCATAAGCAGGTCTCTTATTGGACTTATTGATCAACTGCTAAGGGGTAGACGAATAGTTTCATCACTGGGATCGGTTGACTTATCACGCTATGTCACAAGGGGAACGCCTCAGGGTGGTGTTCTCTCCCCGCTTCTATGGAACCTCACTGTCAACTCGATGCTGCGAGACACAAGCTGGGGGGGGGGGCGGGAAGGTAGTGGCATATGCAGACGACTTAGCTATAGTATATAGGGGCAAATTCCCACAAACCCTGTGCGACTTGATGCAAGTAGCACTGCGAGAGGTTTCCTCATGGTGCTCGCGCTGCGGACTGAGCATCAACCCGGGAAAAGTAGAACTGGTTCTTTTCACCAACCGCTATAAGATATCACCGCTAACACTACCAAAACTGAATGACGTGCACCTGAACCTGGCTGACAAAGCCAAGTTCTTAGGCACAGTTCTGGATAGGAAACTAACCTGGAAGGAGAATGTTCTTCAGCGCCAGAAGAAAGCGTGTATTGCACTCTACACATGCAAAAGAGCCATTGGAAAGAAATGGGGGCTCAGCCCCAAAATATGCAAATGGATCTACACCGCAATCATTCGACCAATCATGCTCTATGGAGTTGTGGTATGGTGGCCTGCGCTGAGCAAGGCAACAAACCTTAATCTGCTAGGTAAAGTACACAGATCTTGCATGATCTGTATAAGCGGTGCGTTAAGAACAACGCCCAATGAAGCACTCCAGGCCATTCTTGGCATTTTGCCACTCGATCTGGAAGGGCACCGGGTAGCAGCAGCATCGGCTCTGCGTCTAAGGGAAACGTCCGGCTGGGGCGCAAGCACTACTGGACACGCCTGTATTTTGGGATCCTATAGCTTTCTTCCGCTGAGCACAGATCGTTGTGCGACCACAACAGTCGGAGATAGCGGTTTTAAAATCAACATTCCCAGCAGGGAAGAATGGGAGAGCACGGATCGGAGTCCCGCCACTCATGGCGGCACTTCCATTTATACTGATGGCTCGAAGTTAGACGGCAGAGTTGGAGGAGGGGTTTATTCAAAGGATCTGAACCTTGAGCTCTCCTTCAGACTACCTGATCACTGCAGTGTCTTCTAGGCTGAAGTTTAACAATCATGGACGCCGCGGCTTGGATAGGCCAACACACTATCGGACACGACATTTTTATATTCAGCGACAGCCAGGCGGCCATCAAATCCCTTGGCTCTTATTCGTTCAACTCTGAACTGACGCTCAGCTGTCGTCGATATCTACAAGAAATGGCCCAACAGAATCGCGTGAACCTCACATGGGTCCCGGGGCATAGGGACATTGAGGGAAATTGTAGGGCAGACGAACTTGCGAGGCAGGGCACAACCAAGCAGGTTCTTCGGGATAAAGAGCGCTTAGGTATGCCGTTTGCCACATGCAAGCTTATGCTGAAGGAGTACACACTCCGGCAAGCCAAAGAAAGATGGCTGCAATCTCCAGGATGCCGGATATCCAAAGAAACCTGGCCGAAATGGGATCATAAAAGATCAAGACAAATTTATGCCCTAAGAAGAAGAGAAATCTCCATATTAATAGGCGTATTGACTGGGCACTGCCTCATTGGTAGGCACGCAGAAAGACTTGGTGTGCCCTACCGACGATGTTGTAGGAGTTGTAAGGATGATGAGGAGGAGGAAACGGTGGAACACCTCATCTGCAACTGCCCGGCTTTAAGTGGCGCGAGAATGCGCTTTTTGGGAGTTCCCTTCCTGGTTAGCCTACGGAGCTGGACATAAAGGACCTGATGGCCTTCATCAAGTCATCTAAATGGTTCGAGGAGGAGTAACGGTGTCGGTATAGGAACGTCAGTCCCGGGATTCTGCTATGTGGAGAATTCCGTTAATACCGGGATTTTCCATATGGCAGGGTCCCGGAACTGACTTTCCTAGGGCCTTTTAATACTGGCCTAGGTGTGCCTCTACGGTAGCCACTTGAACCCTACCTAACTGAATCATATCTTAAATACTTTACATTTGGTTATACATACTTGGTACAGTGGCGTAGCGTGCATTGGCGGGAGCCCGTATAAAATTCTGTTTGGGGGCCCGTAGGAAGGGTAAAGATTTCTCACAAAATAAAAAGAAAATTGCCTAAAATTAGGAGAAATATTTATTCATCTGTGACTTTTTCCAAACTATTCGAACTAAATATGCATTATCCTTGGTTTTTTTCGGCAAGCTGATTTATTAAATCATTTATAAGGGACATTCCACCCAAAAGAGGAAAAGTACCAAATTTTTAAAATGCCATAAACTCCCACTGCTCTGACAGAACTTTACAATAAAAGTCTTTTTATTATCATGGGTTAGGGCTAACTAGTTGCATAGCTAAATTTTTAGGGAACTGCATCGATAAGACTGAAAAAACTTAAAAATTGTATCACGAAAAACAGGAAAATGTCCCAGGAGTCACACTCTTTAACCTTTGTAAGAAGTTTCTAAAAGCTAATACTGATCTTATTTTTAAAGAATATGGTACTATGTAGTATGCACTTTTGATTATATACAAATTGTAGTTCAAAGTTGAACTGTAAAGCTAAAATTCGTTTTCGTGCTCACAAAACTGCAACAAAGGGATTTTTCGGTTTCCCAGGAGTCACACTCACTTACTGAGTAGTTATAAAGCTATTTGTTGTTATTTCACCAATTCTTTTAATGCATTTATTGTATTGGATATTTATCCATGTCGATAAATATATTTCATAGCAATTGAAATCCCAATGTCAGTTTATTAAGTCAAAGTTGACTAAGCTCTCGAGCCAAATATCCCAGGAGTCACGATGGAATGTCCCATAACTAGGCTAACCATTCGTTCTGTTTTTTGAGGGGCCGTTCTGTTTTTCAGACGTCTGTCCCTCGTATTTTTTTTTTTTTTTTTTGGAAAACATCAAAATGTTCTGTTTTTTTCCTAGTGTCCCTCATTTATTTATTTTGGGGCATATTCATAGACTTGATAAAAGCTGATTTTAAGTTAGTTAAAATCAGGGTCTGAAACCGATTAAAATAACGTTCCGGTTTCGGTTTCGGTTTTGCAGCGTGTTTCGGTTTCGGTTCCGGTTTCGTTCTTCAAAATTTATTTCGGTTTCGGTTGCGGTTTCGGTTTCCAAATAAAAACACGAAAAAAAATCAATTTTACTACTAAAATACTCAAGTACCTATGTAGCTTCGAAATAGGTCTGAATTTTCTTAACTTTTTTCCTGCGGCCATGATGGGATTTCTCCAATATTATAATAAATTTTATTAACGCTATGCATGGATGAAATTTCAAAAAAACAAGTTCCTAAAATTAACTCTACTTTTTATTAAAAAATTATTAGAATGGAAGCTAAATGAAATGTATAAATCGTCAAAAACATTAAGATGAGTGGCGCTTTCTGAGGCAAGTCTGAACATTTCTTTTTCGGATCTTGTAAATTTTTTTCGATTGCTTCATTCAACTATAGTCAAACTTCCTGTTTCAGAATTTGTAAACTGAGGTCAAAACATGTCTTTTGTAACCTTGCTCGACAATCTTCCATGAAAGTTTGCAGGGTAGGTACCTGTTTGTAAAAGAAAATACCTATGTGCACACTAAAAGAAGTGAGACATTAAAAAATGAAAAACCTTATGGAACCGGTTCCGGCTTTTGAAACGGTTTCGGTTTCGTTCTTTTCCAGATCAAAATAACGGTTTCGGTTTCGGTTTTGAAAAATGAATCGGTTTTAATCGGTTACGGTTACGGTTTCGGTTTCAGTGCTTGGTTAAAATCAATATTTTATTTTGACTATGAATATTCCCTTTTTTGTTTAAAATATGTTTTAGATATATGAAAAAGGTTAAGGTGGCAGCCCTTTTTCTCATCAGAATTTAAGTAGTTATCGATAATAACTAACATCCTCATTGACCATATGATTGTTGGAAAGTAATTTTTTGTGGCTGCTGTGTGGCAAAATAATTTGAAAGAAATTGGTAAATCGTATTAAAATTGATTTGTTTACATTAAATTAAGTTACCAAATTCTTTTTTATCGTAGCATTATGCCTCCTCATAGAAAATGCACCTTCAACAACAATCTAAAAGAAATGTACGAATTTATAGTGAAAGCATCACATGCAACTGAAGTGAAGTGCTTGAAATGTAATGCTGTTTTTTCAATTTCCAATAGCGGAAAGTGGGATATTGAACGCCATTTAACGTCGAAAAAGCATCGACAGGCTAATATTGATGCGGCAACAAGTAAATCAGTTGTAATGTTTGTGCGGTCACACAAAATGGATGACAAGGGTTGGAAGAATAGCATCAATGAAGGAACTTGGGCGTACCATACCGTACAGCACAATCATTCTTTCCGGTCTAATGACTGCACATCAAAATTAATCAAAATATGTTATGACGAAGGTTATTCATCAGCACGCACTAAAACGGAAGCAATCATATGCAATGTTTTGGCACCACATATATTGCAACAAATTCAAGCGGATTTGCAGGGAGTCAACGTTATAACGATTTTTTCTGATTGTTCAAATCATGGCAGCATTCAAATTTGTTCTGTGCTTGTAAGATATTTTTTACCACAGAAGGGCATTCAAATAAAAATATTGGATGTAAAAAATCTTCCAGGTGAAACGTCAGACATTTTGAAAAGCTTTATTTTCTATATTGTATCTACTTTTGATGTAAAAGAAAAACTACTTGCTTTATGTGCTGATAACACCAATTGCAACTTTGGTGGGCCAGCAAGACGTGGAAAAAATAATCTTTTTCACAAGCTTGAAGAAGCTGCTGGGAATACGCTTATTGGAATTAATTGTGCAGCACACATTATTAATAATTGTATTCAATCTTCTATAGAATGTATGCCGATAGACATTGAAGTAAATGTGGTCAACATTTTTTCTTACTTCTACATTTGCACAGTTAGAGTTGAAAATTTAAAGCAAATATGTTATACAATAGATATTGAATATAAAAAGTTACTTGGTTTCAGTAAAACTAAGTGGCTTACTCTTAAGCCTGCAAAAGAAAGAATTTTAAAACTGTTCATACCATTAAAGGAGTACTTTCTACAACAACAAAAATGCCCTATCATTTTATATAAGTTTTCCCGTATCCGAAATGTGGCTTTTCTTTGCTCACTGTCAGTCATCATTATTCCATAATTATATTCTTCAGATTGAATCGCAGGATATTTGTATGATAGAAGTTGCGCTTTTAATTAAAGATCTTAAACTTAAAATCACCGAACGCAGGGAAGAAAATTTCATACCGCTGGTCTTAAGGAACCTAATTTTAGAGTTAGCTAAAATGGGATTGATAACTTTAGATGACTTTAAAACTATCTCGACAGGATTTTATAATAACTGCATTGACTATTTAAATTAGTGGGACCAAACCTTTAAAGACGTTGCTATACTCGAGTGGTTGCTTTTGTGCAAATTGCCATAATGGAGTTCGGCTGAAAAAAGCTTAGTATTTGTAAATGAGAAAGGAGTAACATTAATATAAATGATGTGGAATTATTTGACGAGTTTTCTTGTCTAAAAAATTATGTGACTTCAAAAAAATAGAATGAGTGGAAAAACTGTCAGAAAACGGTGGTAGATAAATGGGTTGAAATATTTTAGTAATTGTTGAATTCTGTACTAAAAAACGTGTGGACTGATGAAAAATCCCAGATGAAAGTGAAGACTATTAAAGGGATATTGATAACAAAATGTAACTATGATCTCACTTGTCTTGAATTTAAGGACTAATTACAGAGCCAAAAAGAATTGGTAAACAAAATTTATAATTCTGTAAAATATCAATAACTTTAATACATATATTTCTATTTACAATAATGGCTAAAAATATAGTTTCATAGTCATTTAAACTAAAATATGATTTCAAGCTAAATTTAAGGTAGAAAAATAAACAGACTATTTTTATTTCGCACCTACATAATTTATTGTAGATTCCTGTGATTAAACTTACAAATTTGTTTATTTTTGTTAAAACAAAAAGTCTGAAGAGAATGTGAATTACATATGTTTGTAAGCCTATTATTTGATGAATAAATATTTTTTATGATTTCAAATTTCATAAATATATGCTCGTACTTATATCATTTGAAATTTTGTCCCTCATTTTCGATTCATATTTATGGTCAGCCTATTATTATGATGACTTTAGTTTTGCAAAAGCTTCTGCTTTTATAGACAATAGTCTGACAGGAATTTCTGTCCCATCGAAGTTCTTAAGTAATTTTTAATAAATTTTAATTGTGAAAAACTTCTTTCAGCAGTTGCGATTGTATTTAGAAAGGGCAAAAATATAAAGCATGCGGTTATTACCTGGGGAAAAGTTTTCTTTTTTTATTTCAGATTTTAAGCATGTTTTTAGAACCTTTAACTGGTCATGAAGATTAGCAGAGATGAATTTAATGTATAAGAGGACTGCAATTTCTCTGGGTATCAAACGAAAAGTGCCAATGGGTGCCTCAATATGCGATGTGATTAATTTAAAAATCTCAAATGATTTCGGATATATCTGGAAATTCAATAGCTCGGTCGGTTTTGGAGGTATCGACCAATATGTGCCCAAAAATATTTTAATTACCTCCGGGCTTATATTGTTGAAAGCCCCCAATGTCTAGGAACGACACGAGACAGTAATCCTTTTCACCCAGTTTCTGTTGATTTACTCTTGGTGTATGCATGCTGATAGCTAGAGATAAGGTTGCTATCAATAGTCGTGGAGAGGTAGTCGCTGATTGTCCGCCAAAGGTTTTGGGTGCAAAGGACAAGAGACTTCCCCTCCTTTCCTTTCCTTTCCTGTCCTTTGCCTTCATTCCCCGTCATTTCTTTTCCTTTTCTTTCTTTTTCTTTCCTTTTTTCCTTTCCTTTCCCTTCCTTTCCTTTTCTTTCCTTTAATTTCCTGCCGTGCCCTTCCTTTTCTTTACCACCGTTTCCCTTCATTTCCTGTCATTTCTTTTCCCTTCCTTCCCTATCTTCACTTTCCTTCCTTTCCTGCTGGACTATTTTTAACTACATTTCAATATTTTATTTATTTTATTTCAGTTGCTTTCCTATAGCTGATTTTCCATATATGTATTTTCTTTTATTTAACTTCATTTTACTTTATATTATTTTGTATTATTTTCGCTACTAATTTTCTACGGTTTTTTTGTTTTATATAAATTTACTTTGCTACTTAATATACGTAAGTTTTTTTTCGTATATTTCACAATAGATATACTCAGAAAAAAGTTTCCTTACCGCAAGTAAAAAATGCCTTATTTCAAACTTCCCTCATTTGGCTCCAAACACATGGCTTGTTCTTCGGAAAATTTTACTTGTAAGCAGGAAATCTCTTACTTATATTGAGGAAATTAAGGAGTTCTGAGATCGATTCTCGGTTAAGCATTACCCTTTTTTTTTAATTTTTTTATATAACTAAGTAAAAAAAAAAAAATATTTTTCAGAGTTCTTATATTGACTTTAGCGAGAATATAACTCAGGTGTTTTGAACGCTCAACCCAGGTATCTACGATGACGCCATCGTATACTTAGGGGTCGTACATATATGACGTCACGCGATTTTTGGTGTTTTTTGAGACCCCCTCCCCCCCATGTCACACCCAGTCACAAACTCCAACCATTATGCAATCGAGTACTTATGTTTGTCGGTGTCTAATTGCAGGTTTGTTCTATGACAGTAGTGACAGTACCTTCCCAGCCAACATTTTCTATCGCGGATGTGTCCATAGTTGAATTTCATCGCAGAAGTTATAGCTGTTTCATCTTTTTCGCATCTTCCTTCGGGAAAAACTGTTCCCCGTATACGTGACAACCATATGCTAACAGGGTTCGCTGTTGAATTGATTGTATTATTACGGAGCGTTTTCCCTTCCATATCGCCTGCATCACTTCTAGAAGGTGTTTTACATTGTACAACAACAAGAAACATAAATATCGCCTATCTAACTTCTTGGCTTCACTTTTGAGTTACTCAGTTACTTAGTTACTCAGTCTCGCTTAAGTGCCGGTAGCTTGTGTTTTTATAAGCTTTTATTTAGTTTCACCTGATGGCTGTCTGTTATCAAATCTTGCAAGCTAAATTTGATACACTTCCCGGTGTCCGATTGATCTGAAATTCTGCACCCATATATAACCCCGATGACAATGCAATATTATAAAAAAAAAATTCGATAGGTGGCGCGTGGGTCGCTATATTTTCAAAATTCGAATTTATGGTCCGATTTAGCTGAAACTCGTAAAATGTATTACTACCATGAAAAGAAATATTTTTGTAAAAAAAAATTCCGCTAGGTGGGGCTGAGATAGTGGTAATAAAAACTCAAAATCGTAATTATGGACCGATTTGGCTGATATTCTACGTGTGTGTTACTTAATTAATTTCTAAATATACTGGAAGATTTAATATCTTAGGTGTAAAGTTTTAATGTTAGAAATATATAATTATGTACAATATGGAATTATTTTGTGGCAGACGAAGAAGCCAAATTATCTTTAAAGGTTACAATGAACTTATAAAGTGTTATATTCCTTTACAGCCAATTTATTTTTTACTTTTTAGTTAATTTTATAAACCAATAATAAAAGCTTATTTTTAAAAAACTTTTTTTTTCTTTAATTTTATGTATACATATTGTTGAATTTCTATGTAAATATCAGACAATGCCTGTGCCTAGAGCAAGCGTGATCGCCTGACATGCGTAGGTCATACATTTGAATGGCTACAAAAAAATTATTTAGTCATGATGTTGTGTATTTTTCACTCCCCTTCGTCACTGCAGGAGAAGTGAAGTGGTACCACTTGGGAAAGGGCGAAAAAATAGCGACTCCTAAGGGTTGGCAAATTTTATTATATTTGAATCACCATATGTAGTACATATCATGTACATATATTAAAACCCGTTTCTGTGTTAAATTATGGCAGCAGATGAACTGCTTAAAATTGTTTTAATAAATGTTATATTGTTTGGCTAGCAAATTATTTTGGTACGTTTTTTTAGGTTTGGTACGCAAAATTTTGAACAAACGGAAACCGTGAAGCGAACGTCTGTTAAACTAAATGAATTTTTCGTCAAATCAACCCATAAATCTGTTTAACTGACCAGATTTTTGGTATTAACAGTAGAGGACTGTTGATATAACTGTGATTTTTTCTCAGCTCGAGAAGACATATCGATACATATAAAATGTTGATACCTTAGAATTGTGGTTATTGCAAAAAAGAGGAAAAACTTTTGAACATTGCGCATTTATATATAAGATTTTTTAACCAAAAATTACAGCTATTTTGGGGCATATTCATAGTCGAAATAAAGTAGGCATAGCGTCAGCATTTTTGACAGAAAGGCGTTAGAAATTGTGTCAAAAAGCTGACGCTAACTTTACTGCCTACTTTATCAAAATGTATTCAACAAAGTGTGCTTGACAGTTAAATATTTTCTCTTGTAAGGGGCTATAATGTCAGACGAATGTAAACAAATGAATTATTCCTTTATGGTGCACCACATGTAAATTGGGTATCATTTTCTCTTCTTTAATATTAGCAATAATTTACTCTTATTCCATCCGCGATTTTTGTAAAAAATGTTTGGTTACAGTTTTCTTACCTTAGGTTACAAAACAGTTGAATTTCAACCGTTCTTCACTGGCACCGAAGTTTTTTTCACTACCAATAAAATACTTCTAAATTTGCTACCGAATATTCTTTCGTATTGCACATTTGAATTAAAGGTAAAATATAAATATTGAAAATTTTAAACAAAAGTTAATTTAGAAATTTTTTCCCAAAAGTTTATAAACGGAACAATTTTTTTCAAGTTGGTTAAAATATTTTTCTGTTTGACATTATACCCTGGTTCCGATTGAGAGCAACGTCAAATTCAAGCACACTTTGTTGAATACATTTTGTACTTTATTGTGACTATGAATATGCGCCTATGTGTTTTGTTTACTTTTTTGATCAAGAAAATTCGCTTAAATTTTAAGCTCCGAAGTTATCGGCAAAATTGTAGTTGTTCAAGTGGATACTAATGATTATTCATATAACTAAATCTCAATTGTTAAATACCCACGTTACTATTTGAATCCCATCGAAAAACCTTGCAGTGAAGTAAAGTAAATCGATAAATGAGTATACCAAACTAACGAATTGCCAATAAAATGGAACACATTCTAAAGATTATTTTATGCAACTTTAAACGAAGCTAAACTGCCCGATCAGCGGATCTAAGTAACATAAGTAAGCGAATGAAAGCCAGCTTCCTGACTTCAATTAGTATCAGAAAGGCAAATACTCGTACCTACTTTGTATAAAAATGCAATGGAACTGCTATGCGCACAGCTTTGGCGACAACAAGAAAGCCAACTGTTGGAAATACACTTCAATCTTTCTTCCACGGAACGCTTAACCCACGATTCAGTCGTTACCAGCCCTTGTTGCATAATTGCATCTACACAAGTACTGCATACGTACACACAAGGGCGTACGCAGGGGCAGGGAGCGGGGGCCGTTGCCCGACCTTTGCCGGATGAAACTAAACTTAAAAAAATCAACAACAAGCATTTTCTAGAGTTCCTAGAATAACAGAGATCTCGAAGTTTTTATTAGTTTTTAAAAGTCCAATTAATAACACGAGTTTACAGCCAAAAAATACCAAGGAGTTCATGCATATGGGCGAATTGGCACTGACCTGCTGAGCTGTGAACGTATTTTTAAACATTTTTGTATGGGTAGCTTTTCGAGATATCGGTAATTTTGTGTTTTTTCAGGTATTACGTCATTCAAATACTTTTCGCCAATATTACAAAAGCGATGGACGCAAGCGATACCTCGTTCGGAAAGAAAGGAAATTAAAATACGCTTCTAACGACGTATACACAGAGAAAAATGAGCTGGTCATATCAACCAAAATATGGGTTGATTCAAACAAAATCACTGTCAATTCTTATCCATTTTTCAATGCTATTGATTCAAATGCATTGAAACTGTTAACCTTAAGTTAACAGTTAAGCTGTTGTTTTAACAGTTAAGCTGTTATTTTCTTCGGGGGGTTGCTGGTTCGATTCTCGGTGAAGTCAATATAATTTTTTTTTTTTAAATAAGTCTTATTTTAACACCGAAAAAAATATTTTTCAGAGTTCTTATATTGATTTCACCGAGTATCGGACTCAGGTCTCTTCAACGCTCAAACCCAGGTATCGCACACTTATTATTACAGCTTTGTTCTAAATGACACGTTGCTTTGTTGCCTCCACCGAGAATCGAGCTCACACTGCTTTAACTGCTGAACGGAGATGTTTACCATCAGGCCATCGCGTACTTATGCTTGACGGCATCTAATTGCAGCTTTGCTCTATGAAGCTTGTTTACTATAATTTTTTCGTTCATTTCATATTGTAATTCGCAGATAGTTTATGGAATATTCGGAATACGTTGTTTATAATTGCATAAGCAGATGGAGGGTTTTTCCAATGGCAGTATCTTCGCTGTTGGATCAACTGCAGAAGTTGGTTTTTTTTTCCAAAATTCGGTCAGTTTTACCAAATTTTTTTGATTAAAAATTGGCATTCTATGACTGTTGAATCAACAGTTAATCAACAAAAATTCCGTTGAAATGACCAAAATTTGGTTAATTCAACAGAATTTGGTCAATTTCAGGGTAACACTTCGAGATTGTTGTTTTTACCAGTGCCATTTTTTTTTGTGTAATATGTAGCGGTAGACCAAACCATCGCTGAGCTATAGCTGGTCAAACTCGAAATTTTGTGGAATTTTTACGATTTTTGGAAAAAAAATTGGATTTTAAAAACGGTTTTTATGCGAAGTTGTAAAAATCAGGAACTTTTTATTTTTTATAAATTAAGCATAATATTGCCAAGATCTAGGAAAAACAGTATTTTTGGCGAATTTTTTTGTAACTTTCAACATCTCTCCTTTTAATATAACTAGAGTTTGCCCAGTGGTTGAAATTCAACCACGAAACCTTATTTTATTTCTCTACCTTTTTGAAGTTCAGTTTCCCTAACTTCATTTGCTATTTCTTAAATTTTCCTTACTTTTCCTTATTTTTTATATTTTCCGTTTCTATATATTCCTCTTCTTTTTGCCAGTTTCAATGTTTATAATTATTTATTTAAAGTCGTTTTTATTCGTATTTCTTTCCTTTCCTTTTTTCTCCTATCTTTTCCTTTGGTTTCCTTTGCTTTCCTTTGCAGTTCTCTCCTTTCTTTTCATCTCCTTTCCTTTTCTTTTCTTAACTCTCCTTTTCATTTCTTTTCTTTTTTTTCTTTCCTTTCCTTTCCTTTCCTTTCCTTTCCTTTCCTTTCCTTTCCTTTCCTTTCCTTTCCTTTCCTTTCCTTTCCTTTCCTTTCCTTTCCTTTCCTTTCCTTTCCTGCCCTTTCCCTTCCTTTCCTTTCTTTCTTTTCCTTTCCTTTCTATTCCTTTCCTTTTCTATCTTTTCATTTCACTTTATTTTCTTTCTTTCCTTTCTTTACCTTTTGTCTTTTCTGTTCCTTTCTTTTTACTTTCTTTTTCTTGCCTTTCCTTTCGTTTCATTTCATATCCTTTGCTTTAGTTTTGTTTCGTTTGCCTTTATTTTATTTATTTTATTTTAATATCTTTTCTTTATTTTCTTTTTTTCTTACCTTTATTTTCCATGACATTCCTTTTTTCTTACCTTTCTTTGCCTTTCCTTAGTAAGGAATCCTTACCTGTAATTTCCTTTCCTTACCTTTCCTTACATTTCGTTACTTTCTTTCTTCTTCTTTTTGTAACTCCTTTAGTTTTATTTATTTTCCATTCATTTCCTTTAATTATTTTTTTCCCTTTCCATTCCCTTCCTTTCCTTTATTTTTCTTTCTTTTTATCTTTATTTCTTTTCCATACGTTCCTCTTCCCTACCTTTTATTTCCTTTCTTTTCCTTTTCTTCCTTTCTTTATCTTTATCTTTCTCCAATTTCCTTTATTTTTCATTCCTCTACTTTCATTTAATTTCCTTTCTTTACCTTCCTTTCTTCTTTTCCATGCCTTTTCTTCTCTACCTTTACTTGCCTTTGATTTTTCTCTCTTTTCCTTTCCTCACCTTACCTGTACTCTATTTTCCTTTTATCAATTCCCTCCCCATTCTTTCCTTTATTTTATACTTTTATTTATTTCATTTTGATTTATTTTTAATTATTTCCTTTCCTTTCATTTCCCATAAATTTATTTTTTTACTATCAACCATATTTCTATTTTTACCACGCTTTTATTAGGTTCACTTGTATGTTTGTTTGTTTGCTTGCTTGCTTGTATGTATGTAACTATCGTTCGGTTTAAGCCCCAGTGGCCCAAAACCCGTAAAATGTCCCTAAAATATGGGTATCAAACGAAAGGGGAACGCCCCAGGTTTCATTTGGGCATCGACACATTTCGATAAATTTATCGATAACTGAGTTATCGGTCAAAATATGATTGCCCAAAAACCTCAAAAATTCCATACAATATGGGTATCAAACGAAAGGGGAGGGCCCCAGGTTTCATTTGCACATCGACTTATTTCGATAAATTTATCGATAACTGAGTTATCGGTCAAAATATGATTGCCCAAAAACCTAAAAAATTCCCTACTATATGTGTATCAAACGAAAGGTGAAGGCCCCTGGTTTCATTTGGAAAACGACATATTTCGATAACTGAGTTATCGGTCATAATATGACTGCCCAAAAACCTAAAAAAAATCCCTACAATATGTGTATCAAACGAAAGGGGAGGGCCCCAGGATTCATTTGGACATCGACATATTTCGATAAATTTATCGATAACTGAGTTATCGGTCAAAATATGATTGCCCAAAAACCTAAAAAATTCCCTACTATATGTGTATCAAACGAAAGGTGAAGGCCCCTGGTTTCATTTGGAAATCGACATATTTCGATAAATTTATCGATAACTGAGTTATCGGTCATAATATGACTGCCCAAAAACCTAAAAAATTCCCTACTATATGTGTATCAAACGAAAGGTGAAGGCCCCTGGTTTCATTTGGAAATCGACATATTTCGATAAATTTATCGATAACTGAGTTATCGGTCATAATATGACTGCCCAAAAACCTAAAAAATTCCCTACAATATGTGTATCAAACGAAAGGGAAGGCCCCAGGTTTCATTTGGGCATCGACATATTTCGATAAATTTATCGATAACTGAGTTATCGGTCAAAATATGATTGCCCAAAAACCTAAAAAATTCCCTACAATATGTATATCAAACGAAAGGGGAGAGCCCCAGTTTTCATTTGGACATCGACATATTTCGATAAATTTATCGATAACTGAGTTATCGGTCAAAATATGATTGCCCAAAAACCTAAAAAATTCCCTACAATATGGGTATCAAACGAAAGGGGAGGGCCCCAGGTTTCATTTGGTCATCGACATATTTGGATAAATTTATCGATAACTGAGTTATCGGTCAAAATCTGATTGCCCAAAAACCTCAAAAATTCCCTACAATATGGGTATCAAACGAAAGGGGAGGGCCCCAGGGTTTATTTGCACATCGACATATTTCGATAAATTTATCGATAACTGAGTTATCGGTCATAATATGACTGCCCAAAAGCCTACAAAATTCCCTACAATATGTGTATCAAACGAAAGGGGAGGTCCCCAGGTTTCACTTGGACTTCGACATATTTCGATAAATTTAACGATAACTGAGTTATCGGTAAAAATGTGGTTGCCCGAAAACCTTAAAATTTCCCTACAATATGGGTATTAAACGAAAGGGGAGGGCCCCAGGTTTCATTTGGACTTCGATATATTTCGATAAATTTATCGATATCGATGATTGCCCAAAAACCTAAAAAAATCCCTACAATATGGGTATCAAACGAAAGGTGAAGGCCCCAGGTCTCATTTGGACTTCGATATATTTCGATAAATTTATCGATAACTGAGTTATCGGTCAAAATATGATTGCCCAAAAACCTAAAGAATTCCCTACAATATGGGCATCAAACGAAAGGGAAAGGCCCCAGGTTTCATTTGGACTTCGATATATTTCGATAAATTTATCGATAACTGAGTTATTGTCAAAATCTGAGGCCAAATACCTTAAAATTCCCTAACAATATGGGTATCAAACGAAAGTGGAAGTCCATAGGTTTCGTTTGGACTGCTCTATTTTTCGATATATTTATCGATAATTTCCTAGGACATTTGACTAAAAAGTAAAAAATAAATATAGTTTAAAAAAACTGAAACTCACGCTTTTAGAGAGTATTGAACTAAAAATTTTAAAATAATTTTAAAACCCCTACACAGTAGTATTGTGGAAAAAGCGTAGTCCGCTTTGTGCCATAATTTTCGTATATCGATCGCTCGACGCTTTTCCCACATAATGCTAGTTTCTTTACTGCGCTTTCATTAGCTTTACTTGTACATACATTCATATGTATGTTTGCTTGTTTGTATGTAACTCTACTTCAGTCTACCCGATAGTGGCATATGACTGTCACAAAAACCTTGAAAAGTGCCTTCAATATGGGTGTCAAACGATAGGAGGTTGCATTTGGACTTCGATATATTTATCGATAACTAAGTTATCGGTCATAATGCCTACTGCCTCTATGAAACGAAAGGGAAGGTCCACAGGTTTCTATTGGTCTTTGGAATATTTCGATATATTTATCGATAACTGAGTTATCGGTCAAAATGAGGTTGTCCAATAATATTCAAAATTGCCTACAATATGGGTATCAAACGAAAGTGGAGGCCCAGAGGTTTCGTTTGCACTGCGCGAAAACACGCGCTTTTAAAGAATATTGCACTAAAAAGGTAAAAATAATTTAAATAAAAAACGAAGATTATGGAACAAAGCGGACCACGCTCTTTCCACAATACTACTGTGTAGGGTTTTTAAAATTATTTTAAAATTTTTAGTTCAATACTCTCTAAAA
Organism: Campiglossa producta; assembly: GCA_964058755.1. Classification (NCBI taxonomy): domain Eukaryota; kingdom Metazoa; phylum Arthropoda; class Insecta; order Diptera; family Tephritidae; genus Campiglossa; species Campiglossa producta. The sequence goes on from CAXKVI010000001.1 coordinate 65,314,523, forward strand.
GCGTGAGTTTTAGTTTTTTTAAACTATATTTTTTATTTTAAATTTTTTTATTAATTTTCCATTCGCAGTCTATCCACCAAGGGAGTTGCGCACGATGTTGCTTATTTGTATTTTTTTTTTTTTTTTTTCAAAACTTCAAGTCTAGGCAAGTCTGTATACCTACTCACAGATTTTGTTTTTGTAAACACTGTTTAAACCTACGTTCAATAAATTTGACGGGCTGGCTCATGTTTATTATTGCTGCCAACAAAACAATTCACTCACACTCGGGCTCTCCCCAACAGCAATGAATGCAAACACAACAATGCAAGTGGTCATACCTACATACACACATAACAGCGGCTCTATAAAGTGAGGGGGTGTTTAGCATTTCATATTATAATTAATTTTTTTAAATTTTTGGTTTGTTGTCGCACACCCTGCTCGGGCAGACCTATCGATTTTGTATACCTTAGAATTGTGGTTATTGCAAAAAAGGGAAAAAACTTTTGAACATTGCGCATTTATATATAAGATAAGATTGTAACAGGTCTATGAACGGTTGATTTGGATTCTTTTTATTTGCTTAGTAATCATTAACACTATGAATTATTTTTGAATATCTGCCTGTATATTGCAGAATTCTTAGAATTCGTGTTTGTCTGTCTGTCTATCTTTCTGTCTGTACAGATTATACGTCGTTAGAAGCGTATTTTAATTTCCTTTCGAACGAGGTATTGCTTGCGAAAAGAATTTTTAAATGAAGTAGGTATCACAGAAATAACACAGAATGGCCGATATCTCGAAAACCTGCAAATTCAACTGTAAACATGAATTTCTTGGAATTTTTTCAAAGTAATTATTTGTAAAACAAGGGAAATTGGTATGTAAATGAGGTAAAGTCTGTAAAATCTAAACTAACAATGAGAGACCTCTAGAACTTAATATAAAGAACTGTAACTTTCACAGTAATTTTTATTACTTGGTCCAGTCTTCTGTACACCCCGGACGCTCTCTCTGAAGATTTAATTTAGGATGAATTTTCAAAAAACCCAGGAAAAATTATAGTTATTTGGCAAATATATAAATGGCCCACCTTTGTGAAGAGCTGCGTACGCCCTTGCGTACATAATTTTTCAGTGCTGAATTCGCCGTAGCATATTTGACGAATTGATGAATAAGTTGACGTGCAACCTATTATTAATGTACGTGCAACAATTGGGCGTAGCATTTGTTAAATGGTCGCTGAGTATTCGCGACAGCTCGTGCAACCCAATTCAAATGGAACTCTTTAAGTTTATGCCACCAAAAGCGTTAGCTCCATCACAGCCGCACTGCAACTCCCATCACAAGTGTCGGCGAATGGACAGAGTATAATAATGCATGCGAGGTACACAAGTGAATACATTGCTACGGTGACCATCCGTTCTGTTTTTGGCAGAACAGTTCTGTTTTTAAGGAGCTTGTTCTGCGTATTTTTTTTCTAAGGAAAATAACAGAAATGTTCTGTTTCTAAGCAAATGTTCTGTTTTTGTTCTGCTTTTTTGTGCCGGCAGCAAATGTAATGAGTAGCTCTGTAAAGTTAGTTTGCTCAATAATTTCAAAACTTTATGAAAAATTTAAAATCTTTCAAAATATTTTAAAAATATTTAGTTTATGTTTAACGCGGTCAAGTGCTTCAGCGAAATCAAAAATTGAGTACGTTAAAATACAAAAACGTACCAAATTTGGAAGTATTTTTTTCGCACCAAAAATGGTACATTTCGGCCAAAACGGCAACCGTGGTTATGGTAGGTTTTAAATTAACAAGGAAATGTCTCTCACCATCAAGAAATACCATTCACAAAAAGGAAAAATATACTTAAAAAATGACTTTCAATTGATGCACTTTGGTTGAAATTATTTGAGACTGCAATTTCAATGTTTCTAAGACGTTGGCAACATTTTTTTATTGCAAAGACATGATTAACGCCATGAAAAAATTTTTTTTTTTCCAAATAATGAGAGTGTAACCCCAAATAGTATATATCCGGGTAGCGAAATTTTCACGTAAAGGCAATACCAAGTCTTAAGTAAAAAGAGTTCTGGTTTTTGAAAAAAATGTATGGTCACCGTATACATTGCATATGTATGTTGGTACCACATATACACTGCAGGGGATTGACTTTGGTGCAATAGCGAAATCACTTAAAATAATTGTTGCACCCACATCGGCAACAAAGGTGAATAGGCAAACAATCACTATTGTAAATAAGTTCCCTGTCGGAAAAACAAACATACCCTAAAATTTTCCCAGTTAGAAATCAAAGGTTGTCTGCTAGGTATCATTTCTCAGGAAATAATTAGGTAGTAATGGTATGGTAATGGTATGGTATGTATGGTAATGGTATGGTAATGGTATGGTAATGGTATGGTAATGGTATGGTAATGGTATGGTAATGGTATGGTAATGGTATGGTAATGGTAGGTAATGGTATGGTAATGGTATGGTAATGGTATGGTAATGGTATGGTAATGGTATGGTAATGGTATGGTAATGGTATGGTAATGGTATGGTAATGGTATGGTAATGGTATGGTAATGGTATGGTAATGGTATGGTAATGGTATGGTAATGGTATGGTAATGGTATGGTAATGGTATGGTAATGGTATGGTAATGTAATGGTATGGTAATGGTATGGTAATGGTATGGTAATGGTATGGTAATGGTATGGTAATGGTATGGTAATGGTATGGTAGTATGGTAATGGTATGGTAATGGTATGGTAATGGTATGGTAATGGTATGGTAATGGTATGGTAATGGTATGGTAATGGTATGGTAATGGTATGGTAATGGTATGGTAATGGTATGGTAATGGTATGGTAATGGTATGGTAATGGTATGGTAATGGTATGGTAATGGTATGGTAATGGTATGGTAATTGTATGGTAATGGTATGGTAATGGTATGGTAATGGTATGGTAATGGTATGGTAATGGTATGGTAATGGTATGGTAATGGTATGGTAATGGTATGGTAATGGTATGGTAATGGTATGGTAATGGTATGGTAATGGTATGGTAATGGTATGGTAATGGTATGGTAATGGTATGGTAATGGTATGGTAATGGTATGGTAATGGTAATGGTATGGTAATGGTATGGTAATGGTATGGTAATGGTATGGTAATGGTATGGTAATGGTATGGTAATGGTATGGTATGGTATGTAATGGTTGGTAATGGTATGGTAATGTATGGTAATGGTATGGTAATGGTATGGTAATGGTATGGTAATGGTATGGTAATGGTATGGTAATGGTAATGGTATGGTAATGGTATGGTAATGGTATGGTAATGGTATGGTAATGGTATGGTAATGGTATGGTAATGGTATGGTAATGGTATGGTAATGGTATGGTAATGGTATGGTAATGGATGGTAATGGTATGGTAATGGTAGGGTAATGGTATGGTAATGGTATGGTAATGGAGGTATGGTATGGTAAATGGTTGGGTAATGGTATGGTAATGGTATGGTAATGGTATGGCAATGGTATGGTAATGGTAGGTAATGGTATGGTAATGGTATGGTAATGTATGGTCATGGTATGGTAATGGTATGGTAATGTATGGTAATGTAATGGTAATGTGCTCATGATGAAATGGTAATGGTAATGGATAACTGTACTGGTAATGTAATGGTACTGTAAGGTAATGTAATGGT
>CAXKVI010000001.1:65318408-65473664 GCA_964058755.1 Campiglossa producta
GGTATGGTAATGGTATGGTAATGGTATGGTAATGGTATGGTAATGGTATGGTAATGGTATGGTAATGGTATGGTAATGTATGGTAATGGTATGGTAATGGTATGGTAATGGTATGGTAATGGTATGGTAATGGTATGGTAATGGTATGGTAATGGTATGGTAATGGTATGGTAATGGTATGGTAATGGTATGGTAATGGTATGGTAATGGTATGGTAATGGTATGGTAATGGTATGGTAATGGTATGGTAATGGTATGGTAATGGTATGGTAATGGTATGGTAATGGTATGGTAATGGTATGGTAATGGTATGGTAATGGTATGGTAATGGTATGGTAATGGTATGGTAATGGTATGGTAATGGTATGGTAATGGTATGGTAATGGTATGGTAATGGTATGGTAATGGTATGGTAATGGTATGGTAATGGTATGGTAATGGTATGGTAATGGTATGGTAATGGTATGGTAATGGTATGGTAATGGTATGGTAATGGTATGGTAATGGTATGGTAATGGTATGGTAATGGTATGGTAATGGTATGGTAATGGTATGGTAATGGTATGGTAATGGTATGGTAATGGTATGGTAATGGTATGGTAATGGTATGGTAATGGTATGGTAATGGTATGGTAATGGTATGGTAATGGTATGGTAATGGTATGGTAATGGTATGGTAATGGTATGGTAATGTATGGTAATGGTATGGTAATGGTATGGTAATGGTATGGTAATGGTATGGTAATGGTATGGTAATGGTATGGTAATGGTATGGTAATGGTATGGTAATGGTATGGTAATGGTATGGTAATGGTATGGTAATGGTATGGTAATGGTATGGTAATGGTATGGTAATGGTATGGTAATGGTATGGTAATGGTATGGTAATGGTATGGTAATGGTATGGTAATGGTATGGTAATGGTATGGTAATGGTATGGTAATGGTATGGTAATGTATGGTAATGGTATGGTAATGGTATGGTAATGGTATGGTAATGGTATGGTAATGGTATGGTAATGGTATGGTAATGGTATGGTAATGGTATGGTAATGGTATGGTAATGGTATGGTAATGGTATGGTAATGGTATGGTAATGGTATGGTAATGGTATGGTAATGGTATGGTAATGGTATGGTAATGGTATGGTAATGGTATGGTAATGGTATGGTAATGGTATGGTAATGGTATGGTAATGGTATGGTAATGGTATGGTAATGGTATGGTATGGTATGGTAATGGTATGGTAATGGTATGGTAATGGTATGGTAATGGTATGGTAATGGTATGGTAATGGTATGGTAATGGTATGGTAATGGTATGGTAATGGTATGGTAATGGTATGGTAATGGTATGGTAATGGTATGGTAATGGTATGGTAATGGTATGGTAATGGTATGGTAATGGTATGGTAATGGTATGGTAATGGTATGGTAATGGTATGGTAATGGTATGGTAATGGTATGGTAATGGTATGGTAATGGTATGGTAATGGTATGGTAATGGTATGGTAATGGTATGGTAATGGTATGGTAATGGTATGGTAATGGTATGGTAATGGTATGGTAATGGTATGGTAATGGTATGGTAATGGTATGGTAATGGTATGGTAATGGTATGGTAATGGTATGGTAATGGTATGGTAATGGTATGGTAATGGTATGGTAATGGTATGGTAATGGTATGGTAATGGTATGGTAATGGTATGGTAATGGTATGGTAATGGTATGGTAATGGTATGGTAATGGTATGGTAATGGTATGGTAATGGTATGGTAATGGTATGGTAATGGTATGGTAATGGTATGGTAATGGTATGGTAATGGTATGGTAATGGTATGGTAATGGTATGGTAATGGTATGGTAATGGTATGGTAATGGTATGGTAATGGTATGGTAATGGTATGGTAATGGTATGGTAATGGTATGGTAATGGTATGGTAATGGTATGGTAATGTATGGTAATGGTATGGTAATGGTATGGTAATGGTATGGTAATGGTATGGTAATGGTATGGTAATGGTATGGTAATGGTATGGTAATGGTATGGTAATGGTATGGTAATGGTATGGTAATGGTATGGTAATGGTATGGTAATGGTATGGTAATGGTATGGTAATGGTATGGTAATGGTATGGTAATGGTATGGTAATGGTATGGTAATGGTATGGTAATGGTATGGTAATGGTATGGTAATGGTATGGTAATGGTATGGTAATGGTATGGTAATGGTATGGTAATGGTATGGTAATGGTATGGTAATGGTATGGTAATGGTATGGTAATGGTATGGTAATGGTATGGTAATGGTATGGTAATGGTATGGTAATGGTATGGTAATGGTATGGTAATGGTATGGTAATGGTATGGTAATGGTATGGTAATGGTATGGTAATGGTATGGTAATGGTATGGTAATGGTATGGTAATGGTATGGTAATGGTATGGTAATGGTATGGTAATGGTATGGTAATGGTATGGTAATGGTATGGTAATGGTATGGTAATGGTATGGTAATGGTATGGTAATGGTATGGTAATGGTATGGTAATGGTATGGTAATGGTATGGTAATGGTATGGTAATGGTATGGTAATGGTATGGTAATGGTATGGTAATGGTATGGTAATGGTATGGTAATGGTATGGTAATGGTATGGTAATGGTATGGTAATGGTATGGTAATGGTATGGTAATGGTATGGTAATGGTATGGTAATGGTATGGTAATGGTATGGTAATGGTATGGTAATGGTATGGTAATGGTATGGTAATGGTATGGTAATGGTATGGTAATGGTATGGTAATGGTATGGTAATGGTATGGTAATGGTATGGTAATGGTATGGTAATGGTATGGTAATGGTATGGTAATGGTATGGTAATGGTATGGTAATGGTATGGTAATGGTATGGTAATGGTATGGTAATGGTATGGTAATGGTATGGTAATGGTATGGTAATGGTATGGTAATGGTATGGTAATGGTATGGTAATGGTATGGTAATGGTATGGTAATGGTATGGTAATGGTATGGTAATGGTATGGTAATGGTATGGTAATGGTATGGTAATGGTATGGTAATGGTATGGTAATGGTATGGTAATGGTATGGTAATGGTATGGTAATGGTATGGTAATGGTATGGTAATGGTATGGTAATGGTATGGTAATGGTATGGTAATGGTATGGTAATGGTATGGTAATGGTATGGTAATGGTATGGTAATGGTATGGTAATGGTATGGTAATGGTATGGTAATGGTATGGTAATGGTATGGTAATGGTATGGTAATGGTATGGTAATGGTATGGTAATGGTATGGTAATGGTATGGTAATGGTATGGTAATGGTATGGTAATGGTATGGTAATGGTATGGTAATGGTATGGTAATGGTATGGTAATGGTATGGTAATGGTATGGTAATGGTATGGTAATGGTATGGTAATGGTATGGTAATGGTATGGTAATGGTATGGTAATGGTATGGTAATGGTATGGTAATGGTATGGTAATGGTATGGTAATGGTATGGTAATGGTATGGTAATGGTATGGTAATGGTATGGTAATGGTATGGTAATGGTATGGTAATGGTATGGTAATGGTATGGTAATGGTATGGTAATGGTATGGTAATGGTATGGTAATGGTATGGTAATGGTATGGTAATGGTATGGTAATGGTATGGTAATGGTATGGTAATGGTATGGTAATGGTATGGTAATGGTATGGTAATGGTATGGTAATGGTATGGTAATGGTATGGTAATGGTATGGTAATGGTATGGTAATGGTATGGTAATGGTATGGTAATGGTATGGTAATGGTATGGTAATGGTATGGTAATGGTATGGTAATGGTATGGTAATGGTATGGTAATGGTATGGTAATGGTATGGTAATGGTATGGTAATGGTATGGTAATGGTATGGTAATGGTATGGTAATGGTATGGTAATGGTATGGTAATGGTATGGTAATGGTATGGTAATGGTATGGTAATGGTATGGTAATGGTATGGTAATGGTATGGTAATGGTATGGTAATGGTATGGTAATGGTATGGTAATGGTATGGTAATGGTATGGTAATGGTATGGTAATGGTATGGTAATGGTATGGTAATGGTATGGTAATGGTATGGTAATGGTATGGTAATGGTATGGTAATGGTATGGTAATGGTATGGTAATGGTATGGTAATGGTATGGTAATGGTATGGTAATGGTATGGTAATGGTATGGTAATGGTATGGTAATGGTATGGTAATGGTATGGTAATGGTATGGTAATGGTATGGTAATGGTATGGTAATGGTATGGTAATGGTATGGTAATGGTATGGTAATGGTATGGTAATGGTATGGTAATGGTATGGTAATGGTATGGTAATGGTATATTCAAATAATAAACTATCCAAAATTTAAAAAAAAATTCAGTTTCATAGTTTTTGAGCCATTTCATCACACATAAACCAATAAATCAGAAAATCGCTTTATTATATAATACGAAACCATCCACTGCGAAGCATTGATCGAGAAAGTGAAAAAATTTTTTTTCTGCTAGACTGCTTGTCAAGCAACTTGCCAGTCTCTGCCAATTGTATTTAAATGGTTACGTTGACGTCTGTAAGTCGTAAACAAGTCGTCAAATTCAGTGGGTAATCTTAAATGAAATGAACTGTTCTGGGCTTCGTTACTGCTTATTTAATGTTCTATTTATTTTACGCTCACCTCATTATGCCAAAACGTGCAATTTCAACGCACATCGTGCCACGACATGCAACACAACAACAATAACAGTTACCACAACAACAAATACGAACACAACAACGGGTAGAAGCGCATGCTTGATATTATATTTCAATGTTGTGCATTGACTTCTTAGGTTTAAATAAATATATGTAGTTTAAAAAAACTAATACTCACGCTTTTAGAGAGGTTTGAACTAAAAAGTTGAAAATAATTTAAAAAACCCTACATGGTAGTATTGTGGAAAAAGCGTGGTCCGTTTTGTTCCATAATCTTCGCTTTTTATTTAAATTATTTTTACCTTTTTAGTGCAATATTCTTTAAAAGCGTAGACTGCGGTTTATTTCGATATATTTATCGATTACTTCATAGCACATTAAAACACACGCTTTTAAAGAATATTGCACTAAAAAGGTAAAAATAATTTAAATAAAAAACGAAGTATCAAACGAAAGTGGAGGCCCAGAAGATTCGGTTGGACTGCGGTTTATTTCGATGTATTTATCGATTACTTCAAAGCACATTAAAACAAACGCTTTTAAAGAATATTGCAGTAAAAAGGTAAATATAATTTAAATAAAAAACGAAGATTATGGAACAATGGGGAGGGTCTGGACCCCTTGGACTCCTCCCCTGAATCCGTCCCTGAAAATTACTATCAAACGATAGGGGTTGCATTTGGACTTCGATACATTTATTGATAATTGAGTTATCGGTCAAAATTTGGTTTCCAAAAAACATTGAAAATTGCCAGGCTTCGTTTGGACTGCGTTATACTTCGATATATTTATCGATTTTCAATGTTTTGTGGCGAATGTTCTCAAGAATCGCTCATCTCCCAATTCTAGCGTATTTCCATCACTAACGTCACTACCACAACTACAGGTGTTTAGATACATGACGTGAGAGCGAGAGAGGGAGAGGCAGCTCGAGTGTTTGCGAATGTGGCACAAAGAGGAGATGACGATAGATAAACGCTTCGAGAACACTGTTGCACATATAAACCAGAAATGTGTAGACATTTCTAGGTTGTGAAGCTGCTGTTTGCTAGGGTATATAAACCGCGCAAAGACGACGCACCTCAATGAGTTCATTTTGAAGTGTTGTACAGTGAAGTACTGAACAGTAAATTAACCCGCGATATTGTACTACGGTTTTTAGTACTGAATAAAGCGTACTACTTATTAAACAGAATCGGAGTGTTTTATTTAACGTACAGTGATCGAACTCAGGGAAAATAATCAAGGAATCATCGAATTCGTCACAATTGGTGTCAGAAGCGGTATTGTTAAATAAATACAAGGACATTGAAAAGGATAACAAGGACATTGAAAAGGATAACACGGACATTGAAAAGGATAACAAGGACATTGTAAAGGTAACAAGGATATGGCAAAGTATAATGACTTGAAGATCCAACAACTCAAAAACGAGTTGGAGAAACGCGGAATGGTAACAACAGGCAATAAGCCAGAGCTACAATCACGTCTACGCGAGGCTATGGAAGCGGAAGGAATCAACGTTGACGATTATATTTTTCAGCTTTCGGAAGAGGAAGCGACGAAAATAGAAGAGCAAAAGGATACTCCGGATTCAGTAACAAATGTGGACACAAACTCGCTGTTGGCTGTATTGGCTCAGATGTCGACGAATATAACATCAAAGTTTGAAGAACAGAAAACTTGCATGGCATCTCAGTTGGAACAACAAGAGACACGCATGGCATCTCAGTTGGAAGAAGAGAAAACTTGCATGACATCTCGGCTGGAACTGGTGTCATCACAGATCTCCGCTCAAATGGAGGAACAGCGGTCATTTATCACTTCGCAGTTGGAAGCACAGGAGGTGTTGGTGTCCTCAAAACTGGAAGCACAAGATGCAAAGATTGCACAGCTGCAGGATAAAATGGACGCTGAAGTCAATGCGCTGAGAGGACGTATCCAAGAGTTGCAGCTGAATCGTCCATCTGTTTCAACAAGCACACCCAAGGTAAAAACCCCATCCTTTGACGGTTCTGTTCCTTTCCAGGTATTTAAGCTACAATTTGAGAAGACAGCAGCTGTGAACAACTGGGGCGCTGAGGACAAAGTCCCAAAAAGTGTGCATTGTTCAAGAAGGAAGTAAGTTACTTGGGGCACAAGGTTACTACGGAGGGAATTTGCACGGCTAAAGAGCAGATCGAAGCAGTAAAGGATTGGCCAAGACCCAACGATTTGCATGAGTTACGAAGTTTCCTTGGACTGTGCACGTATTATCGCCGATTTGTACCGAATTTCGCCAGCGTAGCCAGTAGCCTTCATGAGTTGACCAGAAAGAATATGTCATTTGATTGGAAGAAGAAACATGAAGTGGCTTTCCAAACCTTGAAGAAACGGCTGTGCACTGCCCCAATGTTAGCGTATCCAATCCCAGGTTCAACGTTTATTCTGGATACAGATGCAAGTGGTTAAGCGATTGGAGGAGTTTTGTCATAGATTGTCGATGGGCAGGAGAAGGTAGTGGCGTACTATAGCCGCACAATTGGAAAGCCCGAAAGGAACTATTGTGTAACACGAAGAGAGCTACTGGCATTGGTAGAGAGCATCAAACATTTCCACAAGTATCTCTATGGACAGCGATTCCACGTCAGGACAGACCATGCAGCGTTGAAATGGCTTTTGCAGTTCCGTAATCCGGAAGGTCAATTGGCACGGTGGATAGAGCGACTACAAAGTTATGACTTTTCCATAGAGCATCGCAAAGGCAGCAACCACGGCAATGCTGATGCAATGTCCCGGCGACCATGTAACCTAGAATGCAAGCATTGTTCGAAAGCTGAGGCCAAGGAAGATGTTATAGATGTGCGGCTGATGACTATAACATCTACGAACGAATGGAACATGGATCAATTAAGGAAGCATCAGCTAGAGGACCCAGATCTGGTACGTGTGATGCAAGGAATCGAGCAAAACGAACGACCAACAAGAGAGGAGATGTCAGCAGAGAGTCCTGGAGCAGTCTGAAACTGGTATCCGGTTGCTTACATAGAGTATGGGAAAGCGAAGATGGTCAATGTGCTCGGAAGCTGGTAGTTGTCCCAAGGAAGAAAATCTCCTATGTTTTGAATGAGCTACATAATGGTCCAAGTGGAGGTCATCTCGGAGTCACGAAAACGTTGGAGAAAGTCAAGCAGAGATTATATTGGGTTGGTTGCCGGCAGTCGATCGCGGAGTGGATTGCCAACTGTGAGGTGTGAATCAAAGCAAAGGGTCCGAAGTCGAGAAGCCATGGACAGATGAAGCAGTACAACACAGGTGCACCGTTTGAGAGGATTGCCATGGATGTAGCTGGTCCATTTCCTACTAGCAAACTCGGGAACAAGTACGTATTAGTTGTTATGGACTATTTCAGCAAATGGCCAGAAGTTTACCCGATTCCAAATCAAGAGGCAGAAACCATTGCAGAGGTGTTCACTAACAATTGGATAGCGAGGTTTGGTGTACCGATGGAATTACATTCTGACCAAGGCAGGAATTTCGAATCAGTCGTCTTCCAAGAAATGTGCAAGATATTGGGTATTCGGAAAACCCGAACAACTGCATTGCATCCTCAGTCAGATGGCATGGTGGAACATTTCAATCGAACCTTGGAAGAGCACATGAGGAAAGTAGTGGATAAGTTCCAGAAAGATTGGGATACGCACATCTCCTTGTTTCTGATGGCATATCGCTCGGCAATACATGAAACAACGGGTCAGACTCCGGCAAAAGTAATTTTTGGGAATGATCTGCGGTTGCCAGCTGACTTGAAGTTTGGGATAAATGCTGATAAAGGAATAAATGCCAGGAAATCCACTAGCATCTTGGAAGAAGAAATGAGAGAAATACACGATCTTGTAAGACAACGGACGAAGATCATTAGTGATAAGATGAAAGCCAGATACGACAAAGCCATCAACTCGGAAGGTTTTAATGAAGGAGATTTAGTGCTGTTATACAACCCACAACGAAAGAAAGGTTTGTCCCCAAAACTGCAATGTAACTGGGAAGGCCCATATAAAGTAATAAAGCGGATAAATAATGTTGTCTACCGCATAAAAACTGTTGGAAGACCACGAAACAAAATGAAGGTGGTTCATCTGGAGAGGCTAGCAACGTTTGGATTGGGAAATGTGTCTGATCGGGACTTAGGTGGAGGGCAGTGTGGCGAATGTTCTCAAGAATCGCTCATCTCCCAATTCTAGCGTATTTCCATCACTAACGTCACTACCACAACTACAGCTATTTAGATACATGACGTGAGAGCGAGAGAGGGAGAGGCAGCTCGCGTGTTTGCGAATGTGGCACAAAGAGGAGATGACGATAGATAAACGCTTCGAGAACACTGTTGCACGAATAAACCAGAAATGTGTAGACATTTCTAGGTTGTGAAGCTGCTGTTTGCTAGGGTATATAAACCGCGCAAAGACGACGCACCTCAATCAGTTTATTTTGAAGTATTGTACAGTGAAGTATTGAACAGTAAATTAACCCGCGATATTGTACTACGGTTTTTAGTACTGAATAAAGCGTACTACTTATTAAACAGAATCGGAGTGTTTTATTTAACGTACAGTGATCGAACTCAGGGAAAATAATCAAGGAATCATTGAATTCGTCACAGTTTTTTGGAAACCAAATTTTGACCGATAACTCAATTATCGATAAATGTATCGAAGTCCAAATGCAACCCCCTATTGTTTGATAGCAATTTTCAGGGACGGATTCAGGGGAGGGGTCCAAGGGGTCCAGACCATCGCCGAAATGGATGCGTTGGGGGGGGGGGGGGTTAAACCCGTATACGTAGTGCTTTCGGGCATAGTTTATCTCTACATATAATAAAATTGTAACAGGTCGATGTCTGTGCATGGCAGATATCAACAAAAAATTGATTGGGGAAGCATTATTAAGCGAGTAGAATTCAAATCAACCATTTTAAAATTTTTTGTGTGTCTGTCTGTCTGTCCGTATGTTTGTGGCCGTATCACTCTGAAAGTAATGAATGGAATTGAATGAAACTTTTTTCGTTGGATTGCTCGACGTTCAACTTAAAATGTAAGATACTACTTTTTTCGGTATCTCAACCGGTTTTGGAGTTATCGCCCAATATGTGGACCATGTCTGTCAGTATGTTTGCGGTTATAGCAGTCTAAAAGTACTGAAAATGGAATCGTTGGATTGCTAGACGCTCAACTTAAAGTTTAAGATATTATTTTTTGCGATATCTCAACGGGTTTTGGGGTTATCGCCCAAAATGTGGACCAGGGGTGAAAAATGGCTTAGTACAATATGCGATGTGAGTCATTGCAATATCTGAAATGGTTTGGGAGATATGTTGAAATTTCGATAGCTCGACCGGTATCGGAGGTATCGACGAATATTTCCACAAAAATGTGTTAGTACATTATGGGTATCAAACAAAAGGTGTTTATGAATGCTGTCATAAACAATTTGATTAATTTCAATACCTAAGCTACCCCGGAGATATCTCATAAAATATAAACCTTCTTAATAGCAAAACGCTTAATATGGGTATTAAGGGAAATGTACTATTTTCTTACCTTATAAGAAATTCTCATACACGTGTTGATTACATTGTTTTAAACAGAACCGATACTACCAGTTACCCAGTAGAGTTTCTTAACTCTCTTTCAGCACCCGGACTACCAGCGCATAACATCGTTTTAAAAGTTGGTATTCCGATTATGTTGCTTCGAAACCTAACCCCGCCAAAGTTATGTAATGGAATCCGTCTTAAAGTTAAATGACTTCGAAATAATGTGATAGGAGCGGAAATTCTAACGGGTTGTGGAGCAGGTGAAGTAGTTTTCATACCACGAATACCCATAATACCAAACAATTTTCCATTTCAATTCAAACGTGTTGAGTTTCCCGTCAGCGTATGTTTCGCTATGACAATAAATAAGTCACAGGGTCAGACACTCCGAGCAGCCGGTATCGAACTTAGGACTAATTGCTTTTATTCTTTGCTAACCCAGCTGCAACAAAAAATAGAAATTATACGCATACGAAGTCGCGGGCACCAGCTAGTAAATAATAAAACTTGAAAGTGAAATTGAGTGTAGGTCAAAGTTGAGAAAAACGTCCAGTGTCCGGAAACTAGTGCAGTCACCCCATGTACATATCGCAACCTAAATCAAATAGCGTCACAACTGAAAATTTTTTCGGACACGTTCTTAGCAGAGTTTGGTAAATAAAAGCAAATACTACCAGTACATATATTTTTTTTCTTTTTGACTCTTATCGTTACTCTCTAAAAAATACTGTTATGCCAAGTTTTTAAAAGTTGCAGCCTTGAACTTTCCAAAAAAGGTGGTGCCTTGATCTTTCCAAAACTTTTTGTTACTTGCAATGGTGCAAAATTCAGTCATTTAACTTTTTCCAAAAATTTGGCTTTGCGGAGTTTTTGTTATTTAACCCCAATTGCACAGGTTACGAAGGGGCGGAAAAATTCATGGATGTGCTGACAAGGATCGCGAAACTTGTGAAGAAGCTATTAGTCTCCATCGCGCTTATCATAAGCTCAATTTGGCAAAAAGGCTGGCTCGATATTAAGAGCTAATATAACTACCCCATGTCCGCAAGCAAAGAAAACACGTCTTTGGAGCGCTATTTCCGCGGGCCTTATTGCACTGCACCTACACAAACTACTAACGTTTTACTTGCATCAATTGAAGCATCATCGCGAATAACGTTCTAAGTGTAATTTTTTTCATATTGTCCAGGTAACAAATTTTCTAAAATTTGACACACCAAAACTTACAGTTGCATTTAAGTCATGATATAAATACTGCAGGTAAAACCGTTCTCTCTTTTGATTTTATTTTGAAGTTTTTAAGCAATTAAATATTTGCCAGTATATAAGTCAAATAGAAAAAAAAATTCCAAAAAATTAGAAAAAAATACAAATTAAAAAATATTTTCGAATTTACACTGCACGTTTAGGTGGACTAGAGTTCGCCCAGTGGTTGAAATTCAACCACAAAACCTTATTTTATTTTCCTACCTTTTTGCTATTTCTTAAATTGTCCTTTCTTTTCCATATTTTGTATATTTTTGGTTTCTATACATTCCTATTCATTTTGCCTTTCCTCCCTCTTTACACCATTTATTTATTTATTTATTTATTTATTTATTTATTTATTTATTTACAAAAAAAGTAGTCTAGCATTAGATATACTTACAGACTACGTAGACATCTATTATATATAAATGCGCAAACATAACAGGTTTCTCCCTTTTTTGCAATAACCACAATTCTAAATAAAATTTGGTATGTATCGATATGTCTCACCGAGCAGGGTGTTCCACAACAAACCAAAAATTTAAAAAAATTAATTATAATATGATTTGAAAATCACACCCCTACATGTGATATACACGCATTCGCTTTATAGAGCCGCTGTTATGGGTGTATGTATGTAGGTATGACCACTTGCATTGTTGTGTTTGCATTCATTGCAGTAGGGTGAGTTGTTTTGTTGGCAGCAATAAGATAACATGAGCCAGCGCGTCAACTTTATTGAGCTTAGGTACAAACAGTGTTTACAAAAACAAAATCTGTGCGTGGGGATTCAGAGAAGCAAATGCTTTTAAAAAAAAAGCACAAATAAGCTAGATCATGCACAAGGCCCTTCGTGGCTAGACTTAGTGAAATAAAATAAAATGGAAAATTGATAAAATTAAAAAAAGTAAAATCAGAAATAGAAAAGTGATTGAAAGTAAAAAAATAAAATTGTTGGAAATGAAAGGAAAGGGAATAGTATAAAATAAATAAAAATGAAACAAAATGAAATAAATAAAATATTAAATTAAGAAAATAATAGGAAAGGAAAGGGATGGATAAAAGGAAAATTAAGGTAAGGAACGGAAAATATGACAGAAAAATCAAAGGGAAAGGAAAAATGGAAAAGAAAAAAGGAAGGGAAGAAAGGAAATGTAATGTAGGTAAAGCAGTGGAAAAGAGAAGCAAAAGGAGAAAGACAAAGAAAGGAAAGAAGAAAAAAAGAAGGGAAAGAAAGGGTAGCGAGGAAGAAGGTATGGAAAATAAATGAAAATAAAAAGAAAGAAAAATAAAGGAAAGAAAGGTAATGAAAAGCTAAAAAAAGAAAAGCAAAGGAGTTGCGGAAAGGAACAAAAGAAAATAAGGAAACGGTAGGAAAGGAAAGGTAAGGAAACGAAATGACAGGCAGGGAAATTTAAGAAAAAAAGTGAAAGAAAATAAAGGTAAGAAAAAATAAAAGAAAAGAAATGAAATGAAAAAAAAATGAATAAAATGAAAGGAAACTAAAGCAACGGAAACGAAAGGAAAGCAAAGAAAAAGCAAATAAAAGGAAAAAAGGAATGTAATGGAAATGGAAAGAAGGATCAGGTAAGAATATAAAAGAAACGAAAAGAAAGAAAACGAACAGAGAAGAACAAAAAAGAACAAAAAAGAAAGAAAGAAAGAAGGGAAATAAAATGGAATGAAAGAAGTGAAAAGGAAAAGAACGGAGAGGGATGAATAGAAAAGGAAAGAAAAGAGAAGGGAAGGAAAGAAAAGCAAAAGATATAAATTGAGATGAAAGGAGAGGAAAGGAAAGTAAATAAAAGCAAATGATAGCAAAGGAAAGGAAAAGAATGAAATACGTATGAAGACGACCTAAGAAGAATAAATAATTATCAACACTGAAACTATATTACTGAATAATGTAAAGAGGGAGGAAAAGGCAAAATGAATAGAAATGTATAGAAACCAAAAATATACAAAATATGGAAAAGAAAGGAAAATAGGTAGGAAAATAAAATAAGGTTTTGTGGTTGAATTTCAACCACTGGGCGAACTCTAGTATGTATAAAAGAACAGAACATTTTTTATAAAAATATATTAGAGAGAAGAGTTTAAAAAACAGGTTTTGACAGTGAAAAAGTCGATTGATAAAGAATCTGGGAGAAGATTAAACTCCGTCATTGCTCTAAAGATGGGCGCATTAGAGGCATAGAGAATCCGAGCACGGTCTGTATAAAAAATATTATTATTTCGCAGCAGCCGATTGTTCGGGACATGAAACCGGAAGCTCTCGAGAAGAGATGGCGCATCTATGTTACCGTTAATAATGTCGAAGACTAAAGTCAACGACAGGATGGTTTTTCTGCATTGTAGAGACTGAAGGTTAATGAGTGCACATCTAGCAGCGTAAGAAGGAATCGGCTCAGAAAAATTCAGTGATCGTAGCGCAAAGCGCACAAAAACTTTTTGAGCTCGTTCGAGCCTCTTGATATGGCATTTGTGATATGGTCTCCAAATGAAGCAAGCGTATTCAAGCTTGGAACGGACGAGCGATGTGAACAAAAGCTTAAGCGTATATGGATTGGAGAAGTCTGAGCTAAAACGGCGAATAAACCCTAAAACAGAATATGACTTGGCTATGGTAGAGTTTAGATGGGTCATGAAAGTAAATTTAGAGTCAAAGATTACCCCCAAGTCCTTAACTTCGTTAAGAGTTGATAGGCAGGAACCACCAATGTGAAATGAAGTAGGAATGCAACTACGAGATTTATAAAATGTTACATGAAAGAATTTAGTAACATTCAGCGGCAGGTTATTTGTAATACACCATAAAGCTACATTGTTCAGATCAGACTGAATCTTAACAGAGTCTAAGGAATTTGAAGTGGTAGAGAAAATCTTTAAATCATCAGCGTAAAGTAGAAAGTTGGAGTACTGGAAACATGCCGAGATGTCATTTATAAAGATTGCAAACAACAACAGCCCCAGAATACTGCCTTGAGGCACCCCTGAGGTGGCAAAAAAAGAATTAGACTTAGCATTGTCTAGTACTACTATACATTTCCGCTGATTAAGGTAAGATTTTATCCATGATAAAAATGTTGAGTGAAATCCCAGTACTGCTAGTTTAGAGACCAGAATAGTGTGGCTAACCTTATCAAATGCTTTTGAAAAGTCTGTGTAAACAGCGTCTACTTGAAGATGGTTATTGAAGGCCGATGGCTACATTGGCTACGTTGTTTTTATTCCTGCTCTTAAAAATTGGGCTACACAGTAAAAAGAAAAGTCTAAATTTAATACCAATTTGGTGTTTATATATAACAACGCCAAAAAGTATTAAATTAATACTATTTTCCGTTTAATTGAGAGAAAGAGTGTTATTTTGGTATTATTTTAAGACCATTTGGACTAATTTAATTGCCAAAATTGAGAGAGAGAGAGCGATTTAGTATTATTTTGGTATTATTTTAAAACCATTAGTCCAAATTTAATTTCCAATCTTTTTCAGGGTCTTAAAATAATACTATTTGGTATTAAATTTAAAAAAAGTAGTCTTTCATTTTTTACTGTGTAATGAAAGTAACCTTCCAGGGGTCAATAAACTCGCCACACTCAAGAGATTTATTAAACAGCAGGAGAAGTGGGTATGCTAAAGCCAAACAGTTCTTGAAAAGATAAGACGATAAGCCGTCAATATCAGTCTGCGTAGATGACTTTATGTTCCTAATTCCATTAAGAACATCTTCAAGGGACACAGTAAGGGCACCAAAGTTCACAGGGGAACCGATTGGTGGGGAAAAATTTGGGGAAGTCCCCGTGTGCGAAACGAAATTTGACCGAAAGAAGTCAGCAAAAAGATTAGCCGCCTCAGCAGATGAGGAGGCTTGAGCCGCATTATAAAAGACTGAGGATGGGATAGTCGAGCAGGCTTTTTTGGATTTGACATAAGTCCAGAATGCCTTGGGATTCTCCTTAATATCCGATTCGATGTTTGGAACGAAATTTCTATGTAGCCTCCGTGCCAACTTTTTAAATTTTTTAGAGTAACGGAGGTATCTAACTTTATAAAAATTTGTCTTGGTAGACTTATATTTCTTATAAAATCTGTTTCTCAGATTCTTTAACTTCTTTAACTCCTTAGCAAGGTCTGAAACCGATTAAAATAACGTTCCGGTTTCGGTTTCGGTTTTTGCAACGTGTTTCGGTTTCGGTTCCGGTTTCGTTCTTCAAAATTTATTTCGGTTTCGGTTACGGTTTCGTTCCGGTTTCGGTTTCCAAATAAAAACAGGAAAAAAATGTTTCTACTAAAATACTCAAGTACCTATGTAGCTACGAAATAGGTCTGAATTTTCATAACTTTTTTTCTGCGGCCATGATGGGATTTCTCCAATATAATAATACATTTATTAACGCTATGCATAGATGAAATTTCTGCAAAACAAATTCCTAAGTTAACTCTACTTTTTTATTAAAATGGAAGCCAAATGAAATGTATAAATCGTTAAAAACATTAAAATTAGTGGCACTTTCCGAGGCAAGCCTGAACATTTCTTTTTCGGATCTCGTGAATTTGTTTCGATCGCCTCATTCAACTATATTCAAACTTCCTCTTTCAGAATTTTGATACTGATGTCAAAACGTGGCTCCACAATCTTCCATGAAAACTTTCAGGGTACCTATTTGTAAAACGAAGTACCTATGTGCCCATTCACATAAGTAAGTTATTGAAAAAATTCAAAACCGTTTGGAACCGGTTCCGGCTTTTGAAACGGTTTCGGTTTCGGTCTTTTCCATATCAAAATAACGGTTACGGTTTCGGTTTCGGTTTTGAAAAATGAATCGGTTTTAATCGGTTACGGTTACGGTTTCGGTTTCGGTTTCGGTTTCAGTCCTTGCTCCTTAGTATACCATGGAATCTTATAGAAGTTGTTTTTCTTAAGGGGTATATTATCCAAACAGATTCTACTTATGATACATTTAAAAGCATTAAAACAACAAGTTAGATCCTCTCCCAGAAAAGCAGCTTCCCAATCAATGGAGGAAACTTTTTGGAAAATAGCATCGAAATTAGCACGCCTGAAAGAGAAACTGGATGGTTCTGATCGATTCCCGAGAGTTTCGAAAACATAAACTTCAACATCCAGTGTATGCGGGGTATGATGTACACCTGCACACGACAGCGGATCAGCACATTCCCTTAAAGAGCAATTAATATTGTCACTTATAAATACAAGATCCAGAATTCTTGATAACCGATTGGTGAAGCTGTTTATCTAGGAGAGGTTAACACTAAAGAGATTATCAATAACATAAGACTCAGAAAAACTGTTGATATTGTTAGGAATAAGATTATAACTATCTTGAACATGCAACCAATCCACATTAGGTAAGTTAAAATCGCCTAAAATACAAAAATTGCTGTTATCGTGAATACGAGTTAAATTGATAATGTTATCTACATGTGACTTATAGAGAGAGTCAGAACTAGAGGGCGGTATGTAGGACGCCAGAATAAAAGTGTTTGAGGTGCCATGTATTAAGACACAGAGTTGGTCCAGTAGTGAGTCGTTATCACTGAGATCCACAAGTGACGAACGAATATGTCGGCGCACAGCAACTAAAACTCCTCCACCTCTGGAAAGACCAGTCTTCGATTGGTCTCTATCTTTACGATAAACATTAAATACGTTGCAATCAAAAAATTCACCATCGTGGAAATCTGAATTGAACCACGTTTCAATGATGACAAATACATCATAAACAGAATTGGAACTCATATTGAAAAGCAGTTTGGACTTAGTTCGCATACCTGAGACATTATGGTAATAAATACTTAGCTGTGTGGAGCGACCAGGAAGGCTAGGACGCCTGCTGGATTTCACGAGTTTTTGGAAAAAACTGGAAAGGTTTGACGGTGACATTAGCCGGCCACAACTCAGGGTTAAAGAGTTTAGCGTAGTCAGACGAAAGTACACGAACTTTAAAGGTCACTCTGGCCAAAGTGCTAACATCAACATCCTTCTTAGTCAGGCTAAAGCAAGCAATGTTAGACGCATTAATATTAGCATGCTCAGAAATATAATCTATGATATTCTCCTCAGTAACAGACGGCTTAAACGAAGATAAGTGTATCCACCTATAACGCACAAAAACAGCTAAGTCAGCATTCGTGTTGGTACCAGTAATAACATCATGGGATTTAACAGAAATCGGTTAAGCAGCATTCACAGCACAGTATAGACAGTAGTTGCACTCACTAACACAAACGTACTTATATTCACCTCCATAGAGAACTTCGGGTTGCAGTCAACTATTTTCAGCCATTTCAGGGTGTTGTGTTGCAAATTTTATGAGGTAATAAATTACTTTCAAAGAGGAGAAATAGTCAAATTTAGGATTTTGCGTTTTAAGTAAAACTATATATGTATATATTAGGTCATATTTCTAAAAAAAAGAAATTACTATTTTACAACTCAACCAAGAACCCATGCACAGCGTTTTTTCTCACGCATAGGAGTATTCAGTCGAAAACAAATACAGCTTTATTGCGTTGAGTGACATTTATAACTTTGACAAATACGCACAAAACCAAAAAATATACAAGGAAAAATCAGCTGATTATGTCATCGTACCCAAAAAGATAAAACTAGATCAAGTCTGCGTTAACGCGTGTTAAAACGCGGTTATAAGACAGGTTGCCTTTGTCTACGTGCATTTATGTCAGCTGTCAAAATTAAATGTCACAACGAGACGCTTCAGTTGTTTCTGTTTTCAGAGTACTTTGCAATGTATTCCAATGTTGTTACTCCTTGGAGTATCTATTTTCAGAGCGATCGTGTCGTGATTTTGTCAATAAAGCATGAGCAATGATCGGCTTTCAATAAGCTGAAGGTGGTCCGCTGAGGTATTAGAAAGTATTACAATTGAAGTACTCCAATATCACAAAATTGAAACACATGATCCAATGATTTTTGCAAAATTTTACGCAAAACAAATTTCGAAATTTGAGAATTTTTCGACAAAAAGCTTATCGTGCCAATCTAAATAAATTTCACTAGTGAACCTTTTTCATACATTTTCGCTCACAAATTATATGAGAGGGAGAAAATCCGCAAAGTAAGAAATTATTTAGAATCTGCCTGTATATTTTATTGTGGGTTAGAGTGTAAAATGTACTTTAAAAAACGTAAATGGTTGTTAATATTCGCAAAATTTGCTACGAAGAAGCCCATTGTATTCGAGAAACTGTAAAACGTATTCCAGAAAAATCAAATGTACTTCAGAAACATCTTCTGGATTGGAATTTGTTGTTTCTGAAGTAGAACTGATTATTTTGGAGTACATTTTTAAGCTTCTGAAGTCTAATTTACGGTCTCGAGTACAAATTACAGTTTATGAAGTACAATTTATAGTTTTTGGAGTACAGTTGATTATTCTAAAGCATATTTTACAGTTTTTAAGATACAATTGACTATTCTGTTTCCTTTAGGGGTCAACTGCTAATATATTAGCTAAAATTATGGGAGATAGCTCAAAAGACGGGTTTTGGACTCAGGATCACGAATCCGGAAGCGCTTTTTTTAATTTTTTGTTTTAGTGAAAAGTTATTGTCAAAAAACCGAAAAATGACCCGGGTCCAATAACAAAAATGGGGCGCAATCCATGGTATTTATGTACGAAACACTTTTCTGAGTTGGCGGCCTTCGGCCGCGCTTATAAAAAATAACCCTGGGCTACGCCATCCCAAGTCCGGACGTGTGACATAACCGTGGCTACCGCCACGGCGGGACTTTTTTTGCACGTTTTTAGGGACAGTCTAATAAAATAACAACAACCACATGAAAACTTGAAACTTTGATTGCAAATATCTCTGCAGAGAAGCAAAATATTAAAAAAGCGCTTCCGGATTCGAGATCCTGGGGCCGAACGCCGTCTTTTGAGCTATATCACATAATTTTAGCTAATTTATTAGAAGTTGACCCCTAAAGGAAACTAATACCATGCAGAGTGCATAAGATTATGCCGTATGGGCGACTGTTATGGTACCCCCTGGGACATTGTATAGATGGAATAAAAAGGCCTCCGGCGGCAGCCACGATTACGTGCAGCTTGCAATGCTCCATCGCAACTTGTAGTTCATGGTTTTTGTTCACAATAAGAATAGTCCTCATTTGCCAGGTACTGGAAATACTTATCCGGTTAGTAATAAGTATTTCAACTTCTCCAGCTAATATTTTGACTGGGGTGTAAAAGTAGGTCGCCTCCCAGTTGGTGCACCCTGGGTAACGCTAAATGACCTACATAGCCTTCACGGCTAGTTTCTTGTATTGCCGGTTCTACGAGAACGGTACCAGTACTTGTGCTGTACCCATCGTGCCGAAACGACCCGGGCCCTTTTCTTATATCGACCCGGCCAAGAGCAATACACTCGGGATGACCCTGTCTGACATTTAGGCAGGGCTACACCTCGCTACAACAACAACAACAACTGGACACTCCTAAAATAAAAACACATTAGTTTTTATATATAAGATGACTCATAGTTCATTAACACCGTACCTTGATATTAAAGCTACCAGATAATCGTATATTACTATTAAATAAATAGTATAAGTAAATATAAAACTGCAAGCAAAATATTTTCTTTATTTTGTTTTGGAAAATTTCTAAGAATTTCAAATTCACCTCAATGTCCTCAACTAACAGGGGTGCTTTTTTGCGCAAAACTACTATTTAATAGCATCGTTCATAAAGAGCCGATCATCAATATGCATTTGTACGAAATTTTACAATATGGCCTTTAATATACATTTTTTATACTTCTTGTAGTGCAGTAAATTCATGATATTATATTAATTCATGGAATATATACATTAAATTCATTTTTTTTCTTGAAATATTTCTAAAGTTTTTTTTGTTACTGAAATGCAACCATGCGTCCGCGAAATTCCATCCTACCATGGATTTCAACTCTGAAAAATTCACCTCCATGGAGAACTTTCACCTCAGTGCAAACACTGGTTATACTGTGATTCACAGGCTGATCGTTTACAGCATTGCTGTTTGACATCAAAGAATTACCAGCAGCATTAGCAACAACTTCAATAAATGACAGTACGCCGGCAGCGCAAGACTGTTTATTTACGACAGGTGCAGATGTAGATGCGTTTGTTGGTTTATTGGCTTTGTCTTTTCGTTGACTTTTTGCTTGGGACGAATTTGTATGCGATGGTATAGGAGCTTCACCACCACTTGGTTGAAAGGTAGAAGAGTGAGCAGGAGTACTAGAGACTGCAGTTGCGTGTTTGACTGCAATATTACTAGCAGCGGGAGAATTTATTTTGCATTTATCTTTATTCCTCTTCTTTTTGCCAGTACTACCACGCAGAACACCACCCACCACTTCATCATAAAGCTTATGCAAATTACTGAGCTCAGTTCGCATTAGTTCTAATTCGCCCAATAACCGGGTTTTGTCGGCTTGCAGAGAGTGTATACCGGCAACCGCGCTTGCTTGCTGTGCTCGCAAACATTTTACTTCGGCAAGAATAGATGATAACAAAAGATTGATATTATTATCATTTACATGTTGTTGTTGTTGTTGTTGTTGTTGTTTATGTACAGCAACAGCATTGTTCGACATACAATCATACCGATTATTAACATCACAAACACCACAAATACACATTTCGTCCGAATTTTTGAAATAATCAAAGTCGGCAGCAAATGTACCAACAACACACTGCAGGTGATAAACCACTTTACATTTTTCACACTGCACACTGCTTTGGGAGCGTTCAACTTTGTGACCACAGAAACAAAGCATATTGTTTATGTTGTTTGTGTAAAATAATTATAAAGTCAAATATGTATGATAACGCGAATAAAATTCACGAAGTAGTCAACTTGTATATTAGAATTGTTTAATAGTTTATATTGTTTTACATAAATGTATAATGAGTTGCACAAAAATTAATTAATTTATCTTAGTTTTGCACAATTTGTTTGAATTGATTTAGCACGAAATATATTTGTATTGCACAAATAGCGAAATATCGTTAAACGAAATACAGAGAGCTCGAGTGAAACACGTCCATACACGACGAAGGTTGGCTTATTAATTTTCCTTTCCTCTCCTTTCATCTCAATTTATTTCTTTTGCTTTTCTTTCCTTCTCTTCCCTTTTATTTCCTTTCCTTATCTTCTCCGTTCTTTTCCTTTTCTTTCCTTTTCTCTTCTTTTCTTTTCTCTTCTTTCCTTTTCTCTTCTTTCCTTTTCTTTCCTTTTCTCTTCTTTCATTTCATTTTTCTTTTGTTCCTTTCCGCAACTCCTTTGGTTTTCTTTTTCTTTCATTCATTTCCTTAAATTATTTTTTTTAGCTTTTCATTACCTTTCTTTCCTTTATTTTTCTTTCTTTTCATTTTCATTTATTTTCCATACCTTCGTCCTCGCTACCTTTTCTTTCCCTTCTTTTTTTCTTCTTTCCTTTCTTTGTCTTTCTGCTTTTGCTTCTCTTTTCCACTGTTTTACCTACATTACATTTCCTTTCTTCCCTTCCTTTTTCTTTTCCATTCCTTTCCTTTCCCTTTGATTTTTCTGTCATATTTTCCGTTCCTTACCTTAACTTACCTTTATTTTCCTTTTATCCATCCCTTTCCTTTCCTATTATTTTCTTAATTTAATACTTTTATTTATTTTATATTATTCCCTTTCCTTTCATTTCCAACAAATTTTATTTTTTTACTTTCAACCACTTTTCTATGTCTGATTTTATTTTTTTTTTAATTTTATCAATTTTCCATTTTATTTTATTTCACTAAGTGTAGCCACGAAGGGCCTTGTGCATGATCTAGCTTATTTGCGTTTTTTTTCAAAAGCATTTGCTTCTCTGAATCCCCACGCACAGATTTTGTTTTTGTAAACACTGTTTGTACCTAAGCTCAATAAAGTTGACGCGCTGGCTCATGTTATCTTATTGCTGCCAACAAAACAACTCACTCTACTGCAATGAATGCAAACACAACAATGCAAGTGGTCATACCTACATACACCCATAACAGCGGCTCTATAAAGCGAATGCGTGTATAGCACTTGTAGTGGTGTGATTTTCAAATCATATTATAATTAATTTTTTTTAATTTTTGGTTAGTTGTCGCACACCCTGCTCGGCGAGACATATCGATACATACCAAATTTTATATACCTTAGAATTGTGGTTATTGCAAAAAAGGGAGAAAGCTGTTATGTTTGCGCATTTATATATAATAGATGCCTGAACACTGTAAAATGGCAGGTGTTGTCGGCACTGGGAAGCGTGAATAAAACAGGCAATTTCGATAATCAGCGCAGTTGGTTTACTGCATAAGCATTACACGCACAGTTTTATTTCCTGATGAAATTAAAGTTTTATAAAGTACAAATAAAATATTAGAAAGTACTTACATTTGGTTTTGCCTCCCTATCGCTTGCCACTCAACAAAGTTTTTAAAGTAAAGTAAAAAAGACAAATGCAATTTCATGCAAACGAAGGGAGGTGCCAGATCAACCAAATGCTTGCATTTCCTTCTACATCTAGTTTTTCGTCAACAACAGGGTAACTCAAATGAAACATAAAGAACATGAAAATGAATCATAAACATTAAATTAATTTAAATCAGATTCGGCAACATCCCGACCACCGGAATCGGGTCATATTCACCAACATCTAGCCTGGCCAGCGCGCACGCCGGTCGTTTAAAGATTCCAGCTTTGGTCTGTACTTCGGCCACTTGAACTTGATTGTCCTTCCCTGGGAACACGCGTATGATCCTCCCAATTGGCCACTTGGAGCGGTGTACGTTGCTGTCGCACAACAGGACTATATCGCCTATTCGCAATGGCTCAACTAGCTGGTACTACTTGGTCCGTCGGCACAAATCTGGAAGATATTCAGCCAGCCATCTTTTCCAGAAACGATGCTGAGCCTGCTGCACCTTCCTCCACTCCTTCCTGGTCACCACATGGGCCTCCTCTCTTGGATGAGGGGTCT
The DNA here is from genome assembly GCA_964058755.1 of Campiglossa producta. Lineage (NCBI taxonomy): Eukaryota > Metazoa > Arthropoda > Insecta > Diptera > Tephritidae > Campiglossa > Campiglossa producta. The sequence continues at coordinate 65,341,975 of CAXKVI010000001.1, forward strand.
GTTCTGTGTTGGCAGTACCTAAAAGAAAATGGTTAGGAGTTAAGGGTTCGTCGGTGGGTGTGTCTAGTGGAATATGCGTTAGTGGGCGGCTATTTACCAGGTTTTCTGCTTCGCATAACATGCTGTATAAGCTGTGTTCATGTAGATTCTCATTGTACAACGCGTGACCCATGGCGCGCTTCACACTGCGGACTAACCGCTCCCAGCAACCACCTGCGTGCAGATTAAGCGGACAATTGAACACCCATTCGATTCCTTCGTTCGCCAGCGCATCAGCTATCTTGCCATTATTGAAGTCCGATTGCTGTCGTTGCAGTTCCTTGTTAGCACCGATGAAGTTGGTAGCGTTATCCGATCGAATGCGAGTTGGGGTGCCTCGTCTGCACATAAAGTTGCGAATGCAGAGCAAGCACCTGTCGGTACTGAGGTCCTTAGCAATCTCCAAATGTATAGCGCGCGTAGTTAGGCATGTAAATAACGATATCCAGCGCTTTTCCCTTCGCCGGCCTACTGCCACGTGAAACGGACCCATGTAATCCAATCCGACATAGGAAAACAATCTTATAAAGGGTGTCGTTCGATCTTCTGGTAGCTGTCCCATTATGGGCTGCCGCGGTCGCGCGGGCCTTCCTGCATACGAGACATTCTTTCGCCGCACGTCGCACAGCACTCCTGACGTGGGGAACCCAAAAACCTTCGACGTATATCGGCGATAGTGGCCTCCTCGTTCTGATGTTTTCCCTTACGATGATAGAGTTCGACGATTAGGTTGGTGACGTGGTGTGCCTTCGGGAGGATCATCAACGTATGGTGTCAGCTTACACAAGCTGCTATTGTGCGGCAACTGCTTCCCTGCTAGCAATGCGTCATAGTCTTCCGGAAATGTGCCTCTTTGTACCGCTCGACAAATCATATACTCGGATGTTTCTAGCTCAGCCATGGTGAGATACCCATGTTCTCTCAATATTTGATGCTTCTGCCGAATGTTATTGTAAAAGCGCATCATCCAAGCTATGACTCTCTCCATCCGGGTGAAACAAGAAAACCTCTTAAAAACGTCGTCACCATATCTTAGGTGGAACATGAATTTTGTTCGAAGCTCTTCGCTGGTTCGCGTCTGGACCTCAAAGGCTCGCCACTCTGATTCTTCCTTAATCAAAAAATCCGGCCCTGACGCCCAGAAGGACTCGCGTTTTCCGCTTCGTACACGTGTCGCAAAATCAGCTGGATTGACCATACTTGGCAACCACCTCCACTCCGTTTCTTTGCTACCCGCCAAGATCTCGTTCACTCGATGAGCTACATACGGCTTGTATCGCCGATCATCGGATGTTATCCACGCCAGCGTAGTCTTGGAGTCGCTCCACATTATTGTTCTTACTGGTTCAATATCATGATTTTCCAGGATGACTGCACGGAGTTGAGTAGCCAAGACAGCGGCTTGTAGTTCCAAGCGCGGTACCGTTGTCAGCTTCAGCGGCGCGCATTTTGCTTTTCCCATCGCGAACGCTAAGCGTATCCGACCACGACCGCTGCTGACCCTCCAATATGCCACGGCTCCATAGGCCGACTCGCTGGCGTCAGCAAACACGTGCACCTCCACGGGAGATTTGAAAAAGTTCTCGTCGTAACATCGCGGCATTTTTAACGTTTGGATGTCCTTCAGCATATTTAGCCACTTTCGACACATCTCGTAAGGCTCGTCCGGTATTCCGTCATCCCATCCAACTTTATCTTGCCACACCTTCTGCAATATTAACTTCGCAACTATGGAGTATTCCGCCGCCAGACCAAAGGGGTAATACACCGACATGGTTATGCTCAACGCTTCCCGCTTGGTTGACCTTCTTACGCCTGTCATCAGCCCTTTGTTGACCTTACCGAATGATAGCGCGAATTTTAGCTCGTCGTTCACCGTGTCCCAAACCATGCCGAGCACTCTCTGAAAGTTACCCTCGGAAGGTCGAGACTTACCAACGTCTGCTGCATCTCTCCGTCATTGAAAAATCTGGTTACCTGCTGGTTGTTCGACACGAACCGTTTTAGCTCAAAACGGCCTTGTTGGTGCAGCCAAACTACTTCCTTGGTAACGCGTATTGCCTCTTCGCCGGTGGAGAAACAATGAACGTAATCATCAACATAATGATTGTGGATAATAGCAGCTGCTGCTTCAGGAAACTCCGTCTGATGCTCTCTGGCGTTCTTATTTTTGACAAACTGGTCTGCGCATGGCGAGCATGTTGCCCCAAACGTCATCACCGTCATAGCATATTCCTCGATTGGTGCGTCGCGTTCGCTTCTCCAAAGGAACCTTTCTGCATCTTGATCTTCACGCCGTACCATCACCTGATGAAACATCTCTACCACGTCTGTGCAAATTCCAACGGGTTTCTGTCTGAATTTCATCAACACCATTATCAGCGACTGACCCAAGTCGGGTCCACTTAGCTGAGTTTAGTGACACACCGTTCATTTCTGCAGCGGCGTCAAATACAATTATTAGCTTTTCGGGCTTATTTGCGTTGCGCACTCCAAAATGTGGTAAATACCAAGTTCTTTCGCCACGCTCCTGTGCTTCCGCCTCGCCCAATCGCCTTACATAACTCTTTCGCATGTATTCCGCCATGATGTGCACGTATTGTTCACGAAAACTCGCATCGTTTGAAAATTTTCTCTCCAGCGTCATGAACCGCCTTTCAGCCATGTCTCTGCTGTCTGGAAGTCTCACTTCATCATTCTTCCACAAGAGTCCTGTCTTGTACCGTTGCCCGCGTTTGACCGTTGTTGTTTCGAGTAGAAGTTTAGCTCTCTCCTCCGCCGCGCTCTTTATATGCGCGTGTGTGCCACTAACTTCCACATTCTCATTTACGATAAAGTTTTAAACTAATTGCTCGAGTTTAGACTCGCCACTCTGATGCACAAGAAACGAATGCAGATTCGCTGATGAAGGCTGCACACCACTTGATCCATAAACAATCTAGCCAAGCTTCGTCAAAACAACCGTCGGCCCACGCCTTCCATCATCTACGACACGTTTAGCCACACCCAAGTGTGCGTTATCCAGCCCAATTAATATATATGGCACTGCTGCTTCGTAGTTCGCAATATGCAGGTGTTGGGAGAACCGATGCTTCCACTGAAGTTCAGACATGTTCACTGTTTGCTTTGGTAACTGCAAGTTATCAACAACCTTGACACCCTTCATGCAGAATCGTCTGCTGCTTGTATCAAGACCTGAAATTTCAATGTTACTATTCAATACAGTCTGAGTCACGGAATTGTTTCCAAACCACTGCAGTGTTAGCTTCTATTTACTACCCTTCAGCGCAAGCTGATTTGCTACTCTTTTGTTTAATAATGTCACTGCCGAGCCCTCATCAACAAACGCATAACACGTAACCTCCCGCTCATTCCCATACAACTTGACGGGTAAAATTTTAAAAAGAATATTTGGGTTTTCATCCGGCGCTACTGCGTTAACTAGTGAAAACTTGTTGTCTTGATGTGTCTGGTGCTTGATCTCCACTCCTACTACGTTGTTGTTCAGCTGCATGCAACAGCTCATGTACTTTCCTCGCGCAATTTTTTAAACCGCATATGTGCTCTTTTCTGCACCTGTTGCTTCTATGCCCACACACCAAACAATTAAAACACAGCTTTCGTTCTCGCACAAATTTCCATCTCGCTTCTACATCCATTTCTTTGAAGCGGCTACAGTCTCGTATGTGATGAACTTCAGCACACAACGCGCAACTATTGCTGTTGTTGGTTCCCACATGAAATAATTTCATCCGTCCATCGTTCCTACCTTGGCTTGATCGCGTTTCATGAACTGAGTTGAGACACGTGATGTTTACAATGCGCGCTAGCTCCTGTAACCATTCGCTAAAATGACAGATCGTCGCCCTAGGTGTGATATTTATAGCATGTCGTGCCCACTCTAATCTACGAGATGTTGGTAACTTAAACAGCAGCTCTTCCATAAGGGTAGGATTTTCTAGGTGGTGTTGACAACCGGCGGCTTCCAAAAACGTAGCTAAGTTTTGCACCTTTGTGGCAAACGGCACCAACATGTCCAATCGATTTTCAGGTACTGGTGCACAGCTTCGAATGCGCGTGATTTGGCTCTTTACTAGCTGCTCCGGTCTGCCAAAGCGCTCACCTAACACGTCGATAAGTCGTGGTACATTACTGCTGTGAATCAGCACACACTCAACTACTTCGCGCGCCTTACCCTTTATGGCTTTCTGTAGTCTTATCATGTTCTGCCGCTCATTATACCCATACTTCTGAGTTGTCATCACGAATGATTCCCGAAACATCGGCCAGTCCTCGGGTTGCCCATCAAATACCGGCAGGTCATAAAGCTTCTTGATCGCACCTTGACTAGAGGAGCTACTTAAGACACGATTTAAATTGGCTAATGTTTCGGTAATCGACTCGCTTTCATCATTACCCCCAGATGGCGAATTCTTTGCACCTAAATGTGTGTTGGACGTCGCATTGGTTGACATATTCGAAAGCCGCGCCACCGTGTTTTGCAATTCGGCCATTTGCCTGACCATAGCGCTAATTTGTAGTTCGAGTGACGATTGTTGTTGCTGTTGTTGTCGTCGTGCCGTTATATCTTGCTCTTGTACGGTCACATTAAGCTCATCGTTGTCGCCGTCTTCATTTGACCCACAACTATTCGACCCAGATCGCGTTAACGGCATTTTACCGATAGCCCTTCAGCCGTACTTGTAGCAGATATATGTATATGTGATTCCGACCACCGTTACTCGAACCACACAACCACACCAACTAACCCCCAACTACGCCAAACCAAATTCAGGTACTCGCCCCTTCTTCTCCAAATAGTTTCACTGCAATCAACACGAAGGAGTCATCAATAATAACATAGCTTTTAGTGGTCCAAGTGGTCGCAAAGATGAAATCCAAGTTTTTCTGATGGCTGCGTTTGCCCTAGCAAACCGGTAAATGACGAATAAAAAAGTACCGCAAGTGCGACTTTTACCAACCAAATGGTGAACAAATGAAATAAAAGATTGTTGCACTGGGAAGCGTGAATAAAACAGGCAATTTCGATAATCAGCGCAGTTTGTTTACTGCATAAGCATTACACGCACAGTTTTATTTCCTGATGAAATTAAAGTTTTATTAAGTACAAATAAAATATTAGTAAGTACTTACATTTGGTTTTGCCTCCCTATCGCTTGCCGCCCAACAAAGTTTTTAAAGTAAAAATGACAAATGCAATTTCATGCAAACGAAGGGAGGTGCTAGATCAACCAAATGCTTGCATTTCCTTTTACATCTAGTTTTTCGTCAACAACAGGGTAACTCAAATGAAACATAAAGAACATGAAAATGAATCATAAACATTAAATTAATTTGAATCAGATTCGCCAACAGCAGGAAATGAGATGGTAGATTAGCCTGCTAGAGGGGCACATTCGCTCCTCTTTTACAGTCCTTATTTTTTACAATTCTAGCAATAGTTATACTCACAAATTGAAGAAAAATAAAAAGAAATTATTTTGATTTGTAATTTATTTGATTGAAAAAACCAAACAGAAAAGTCGTGGCAAAAAATAAATGAGTATGAGAATTGCTTAAAAATGTCATTAGTGTCACTAACTGTTTTACCTGTAGTATTTATATCATGTTTAAAAGTGACATACATTATTTTGCATAGAACCGTCGAAAGTGATTCGTAACGGCACTGGATGATCATAAGGAAGGTGTAAAACTGATAATATGAAAGATATAAAAGAAAAAGTTGAGGAGACAGATGAGAGAAATAAATTTAAAAAATATGACTTTCGCGTTTTTTTGCTCTCCTTACAAATTCTGATTTTGTAACTTAGAACGTTATTCGCGATGATGCTTCAATTTCCAAACCACAATTTAAAATTTCCTTAACGGTCTTGGCGCCAATTTTTAGCTTTACAAAAACCTAAGTCTGTTTCTACAGAGCAAAGACCGCAGTGTTTTGAGCAAATGCGGGAAATATTCAACAGATTTGTATGAAGAAATGCGTGAAAATTCTGAGGCGAAGTTTCACGAAATCTTTCTCGCTACCACAGAATTAGCTCACGCAGTCAACGTGAAACTGGAAACTCCTAGACGCATTGGACAGCAGTGGAATCGCGACAACTATGAAGGCGATGCAGAATCGTATTTTCGTCGATCAACATACATCCCGTTTCTGGATCATTTCTTAAGTGAGCTGCAACCTAGGTTTCTAGACCATCGAGTTTTGCTGTCGACGATCGAGAATATTCTGCCAACAAATGCACAGATCTTAATGCAGAAAAAGTAAGATCGACAATGCAAGTTTTTGAAGACAATGAACCAATGAGATTCTTGGGGAGCTCGTATTGGTTCGTCCTCAATATTATTTTTTTATTTTCACTCCTCCTCCTTCCAGACATTGTTCAAAGATTCAAAGAAAACAGCGAGCAAAATAATTTCTTGACGCTTTAAACAACTGCGACAAGCAGTTGTATCCATCGATACATCGTCTTTTAATAACTAGCGTTTTTAAACATACACCGAAATGTGGAAGTATCTATTGAAAATATAATCGATATAATGCCTAAATATCCAAGAAAAATGGATATTCTTCTACAATCTAAATTATCCAAAGTTCAAAATATATTGACTAATAATAATAATAACTAAATCCAGCAAAATTGTAAAATGATCATTATTACTGTATAGAAGCTAAATATTCGCCAAGTAAAAGCAGGAGCGTCTCGCTGCGATCCGCATCAAGGCGAGGTTTTTCAACATAACATTTATCTGCGCCTATGCGCCGACTGAGGAGACGGACGACGCAGAGAAGGACTCCTTCTACGATAAACTTGAACAGACTTATGATCGCTGCCCCCAGCATGATATTAAAATCGTGCTCGGCGACTTTAATGCCAAGGTGGGCAAGGAAGGAGTCTTTGGTCCTACAGTTGGAAAATTCAGTCTCCACGATATAACATCCCCCAACGGCACTAGGTTGATTGACTTCGCCGCTGCTCGCAATATGGTCATCACTAGTACCAGGTTCCAGCATAAGCGAATACACCAAGCCACATGGCTGTCCCCTGATCAAAGAACTAGAAACCAGATTGATCATGTCTTGATTGACGGCAGACATAGCTCCACCGTTCTGGACGTGCGTACACTGCGTGGTCCCAATATTGACTCTGACCATTATCTTGTCGCAGCCAAGATACGCACACGCCTCTGTCCAACGAAGAAAGTGCGCACAGTAACGGAAAGAAAGTTTGACGTCGAGAAGCTGCGCATGACACAGACAGCTGATAATTTCACAACTCGACTCTCACACCTGCTAGCAGAGGGCAATCCCCGACCTAACGATGTAACCGAGCAATGGAAGCATATCTCTCACTCATTGCCTATCGCCGCTGAGGCCACTATAGGGTTCCAGCGAGCCCGCAAGAACAACTGGTACGATGAGGAATGCAAAACTGCCTCGAAAAAAAAGGACGCTGCCTACAAGGAGACGTTGTGAACGGGCGCAACCCGCAGTGTATGGCAACAATATCGTGAGGCAAAGAAGGAAGAGAGACGCCTTTTCAGAAAAAAGAAAAGTGAGGCCGAAAGGCATGAGTGTGAGGAGCTTGAGATGCTGGCTGACATTTATGGTCCTTCCCGTGATGCCAACGGCGAGTATCGAAGGAAATTTAACGATGAGCTGTACGAGCTCTACGCAGATCTGACCATAGTCCAGCGAATTAAAGCCCAAAGTCTCCGCTGGCAGGGCCATGTTATGCGAATGGACAAAGAAGCTCCAGCACAGAAGGTTTTCCTATCGTCGCCTGAATTCGGCAGCAGAGGAAGGGGGAGGCCTCGACTGAGATGGAAACAACAGGTGGAGGATGACTTGAACTCCCTTGGGGTTTCCAATTGGCGTCAGTTATCGCTAAAAAGGAATGACTGGCGTGCTTTGATATGCAACGGCCAAAATCGCTTAGGCGGTTAAGCGCCAATAAATGATGATGATGAAAAGCAGGATTTTATCAATACAATGGCCCGTAGTCATACTCAAAACTAAACATTATTTTAAGTTAGTTAAAGCATTTTTGACATATAGCACCTGTAGAGTTGTGTCAAAAAGCTGTAACTAACTTAACTAACTATGGGCCTATGAAAATATATTTTAGCAAAATCCCCCCGAAATAATTTCCTGGATCCGCCCCTGCCCATTTTGAAGGCACATTTCAAGATTTTTGGGAAAGTCATAAGGTTTGTTTATTGAGCTGCTCTAGCTTACGCCAGTTTGAGATATTTCACAAAATTGTGTTTCATGAACACTAGGGTGATTCAAATAAAAAAAAATTTGGTTCTTTTTTCGGTCTTACCCCCTGAAACTATAGGTATTGATGAGAAAACAAGCCTTGCAAAAAATTAGCGCTCTAACTTAACCCTTAGGGTTGGCTATTTTTTTCGCCCTTTCCCATACATTTTGTATGGGGAAAAATGGCATTTTTTTCAAAGTGAATTTTCTTTCAATTTTTGAAACTTTTTTCAAAATATTTTTACATACTCTTCAAGTTGAAGCTTTGAGGCTTCCAAAATGGTATGCCATGTGCGGTTATCTTAACTATTAAAATAATTACAGACATTTAAAATTTACTAGATTTTATAGGTGTTACTGTGTATATGTGTGCAATAGTACAAAACTCAGTCATTTTCAAAGGGCAGTAATTATCTTAATAGTTAAGATAATCGCACATGGCATACCATTTTGGAAGCTTCAAAGCATCAACTTTAAGAGTATGTAGAAATATTTTGAAAAAAGTTTTAAAAATTGAAAGAAATTTCACTTTGAAAAAAAATGCCATTTTTCCCCATACAAAATGTATGGGAAAGGGCGAAAAAAATAGCCACCCCTATGGATTAAGTTAGAGCGCTAATTTTTTGCAAGACTTATTTTCTCATCAATGCCTATAGTTTCAGGGGGTAAGACCAAGTCGACATTTTTTTTGAATCACCCTAATGAACACTTTTCTTGCTCTTGGTTGCTCTATCTTTTGTTTCATGAGTATACTCATATATACCGTATATAATATACGCATATATGCTCAAAACAAAACTAGACTAATCCCGATCACAAATTTCTGCTCTATTTTTTTTGTGGAGTAAGTTAGAGCAGAGAAGCAATTGTCAGTCAAGAAAAAATAAATTTATGAAAACTTCAAAAAAGCTAGCTTGCAGAAAAGCAACGTTTTAGTATACGTGCATTTGCATTAATCTTGAGGATTTAAACAAAAAAACCAAATAAAAAGAACTATGGAAATTCAATTGTTTCATGGCATTTCTGCTCTGAGTTGCTCTAAGCTGCTCTATTTCTATTTTGACAGCTGCCCTTCTCTGCTCTGCTCTAACCTGCTCCGAACTTTTTTTGTTCAGTAAACAAACCTATAGGCCACCATCGGTAGACTGAATTAGAGTTACATACAAGTAAGTAAGCATACATATGTATGTACATATGTATGTACAAGCAAAGCTAATGAAAGCGTAGTAAAAAACCGTATTATGCTGGAAAAGCGTCGAGCGCTCAATATACGAAAATTATGGCACAAAGCGGACCACACTTATTCCACAATACTACTATGTAGGGTTTTTTAAATTATTTTCAACTTTTTAGTTCAATCTATATATATAAAAATGAAAAGTACTCTGTGGGACCGCGGTTTCTGGCTTAACGGCTCAACCGATTTCTATTCTGTAAAATGTACTTTCATGGACCTCTTCTGTAGCGGGTTTATAAAAAAAACAACGATTAAAAACCTTTAGTTTTGTTGCCGAAAAATGAAGAAAGCTGAGACGTCTAAATTTCACAATTTTCTATAGGAAATCGGTAATCTATATATATAAAAATGAAAAGTACTCTGTGGGACCGCGGTTTCTGTCCTAATGGCTTAACCGATTTCTATTCTGTAAAATGTACTTTTTTCATCAAAGCATCTTTAGTCGATATTTTTTCCCAGTGCATTTGGGAAAACAACTTAGGTCAGATAAGATAGAAAAAAGAAAAAACCTTCTAACTAAACCTCACCTATCGTTTAGAAAACCATCTTAAGTCAACTTGTTCTGATGTTTTTTATTTTGCTTTTGGACAAACAACCTAACTCGGTGTAAGTGCTTTTTCCTCGGGCAGAACTTGAAATTAACTTGAACTTAAGTCTAAATAGTTGAAAGTTTTGTGAAATTTTTCGTCTCAGGTGATTTTTAAAATGTTTTTATTAGGTCGCTTCCGTCGTTCTTGTGCCCGGATTTTTGCATTCGATTTTGAACCAACTTCCTGTTGTGCTAGGGTCTTGAAATATTCACCACAGTTCAGGTCGCGATGACAATGCAATATTATGAAAAAAAAAATTCCGATAGGTGGCGCGTGGGTCGCTATATTTTCAAAAATCGCATTTATGGTCCGATTTGGCTGAAATTCGGAACATGTATTACTACTATGAAAGGAAATATTTTCCTAAAAAAAATTCCGCTAGGTGGAGCTGAGGTCGGGGTAATAACAGCTGAAAATCCTAATTATGGACCCATTTAGCTGATATTTAGCGTGTGTATTACTTAATCAATTTCCAAATGTTCAAAAAAAAATTGGATCCGCTAGGTGGCGCGTGAGTCGTTCTATTTAAGAAATGCGAATGTCTGTTTTCGGTGTCGATTAATTCGTTTTTCAACGAACTTCCCTTTGAGGTAGAATCTTGAAATTTTCATCATCGTTTAGTCTTCTGCCTCCACGCAATATAACAACAAAATAACTCCGATAGGTGGCGCACGGGTAGAGATATTTTAAAAGTTTCATTTCCAGAGATTTTGCTTTGGATTTTGTACTAACTTCCCGTTGAGCTGGGGTTTTGAAATTTTCACCATCGTTCAGGTTTCGCTGACAATGCATTATACGAAAAAAAAACAATCCAAAATATTGCTTTAATTGCAAAAGTCCCATTTATCGGTCTATGTTGTTGTTGTTGTTGTTGTAACGAGGTGTAGTCCTGCCCAACGCGTATTTTTCCTTAACCTAATTGTCATCAATATCTTCTAACGGGAGTCCAAGGAAACTAGCAGTTTCAATAGGGTTGGACCAAAGAGAGAAGGGTGTTAGAAGAGTGGGCTCAAATGAGCAAGAAATAAGTGATTGGTATTGTGGGGGGACGAGCCGCATGCCGGACATACATTCGGAACATCAGGGTTCAGTCTAGATATGTAGGAGTTTAACCTACTACAACATCCAGAGCGTAATTGAGCCAGAGTGACCCTTGTCTCTCGAGGAAGATGACGCTCCTCTTCAGAAGTGCCAGGTGTTGCGGCATGTAAGACATTGTTTAGCGAACAGAGCGCAGAGTAATGGCCAACAGACGTTGTATGGATATGCCCCAAAGCCTGTTTGTGCACCTGTAGATCAAACGGCGTTGTTATATAGTGACGGATCTCATCAAAATGTTTACGTAGATGCGACCTTATGGTCCTAGGAGGCGGAATGAGTTCAAGCAGTTGTCTACCGGGATGCTGTGGTTTACAGCAATTCAGTAGGTACTGCTTGTTTAGCATTTCATTATGCTCCCTAACTGGAAGCATTTCCACCTCATTATGTATATGAGATATAGGTGACATAAGGACGCACCCCGTAGCGGTTCTGAGCGCGGTGTTTTGACAGGCCTGAAGCTGATTCCAGTGAACGTCTGCAAGCCCCGGCGACCATATCGGCGACGCATAGTTCAGGATCGGCCGACCAATTGCCTTGTACGTTACCAACAACGTTTCTTTGTCTTTACCCCAAGTACTGCCGGCTAGTGACTTGAGGATTTTGTTGCGGCTCTGTAATTTTGAGACAATTGCAGCTGAATGGGCAGCGAAAGTGTGCATGGTGTCAAAAGTCACTCCTAAAATTTTGGGTGAGCGACAGTAGGTATTTTAAGATCACCTACATAAATTTCTAATTCCATGCCAACCTGCGCTGTCCACGTCGTGAATAAGGTCGCCGAAGACTTTGTTGGCGACAATGTCAAGGTTCGGGCAGTGAAGAACTCGACTAGAGAGGGGAGATAACCATTTATTTTAGAGCACAGCTCATCAACGGAAGTACCAGTTGCCAATATCGTGCAATCGTCTGCGTAAGAAACAATCGTAACTTCTTCTGGTGGAGGAGGAAGCTTCGAAATATAGAAGTTAAACAATAACGGGGAGAGGACACCACCCTGTGGTACCCCTTGTTTTATCTTCCTGGCTTTAGATTTTTTGTTTCTGAATACAACAGACGACCGACGACCACTGAGATAATTGGCGGTCCAGCCCTTTAGACAGGGGGGGAGTGACGAGTCTTCCAAATCAGCTACAAGTTGCCCATGATTTACTGTGTCAAAAGCTTGACTCAAATCAAGTGCAACTAGAACCGTCCTGTCATTAGGCCTGTTTTGATTTAGACCGTTAGTTATCTGAGTGTTTATGACATTTAGAGCAGATGTTGTGCTCCTACCTTTCCTGAAGCCATGTTGGTGCTCGGCTAACATCAGATGTGATGTATAGAGCGGGAGTAAGACCGCTTCAAGTGTCTTTACTACTGGCGAGAGGAGTGGTATCGGGCGATATGACTCCCCAACGTTAGCTGGCTTGCCAGGCTTTAGTAGTGGGATCACAGTTGCCTGCTTCCATTTATCGGGTATGACAGCTGTGATCAGAGACAAATTGAAGACGGCAGTTAAATATTTGACTCCCGCTAGGCCGATATGTTTTAGATGCACCATGGCTATGCCATCACGGCCGATGGCTTTGGAGTTTTTGGCCTTCCGGATGGCCTCTTGAACCTCTGTAGCGGTGATGGGAACGGGGGCATAGTTTTTGTGTTTATGCGCACGCCTGAAGATTCCACGTCTAGTCCTGTCTTGCGCAGGGTGTGGGACATATTGTCGACAAAAAGCCTGTGCACATTTCCTGGGGTCATTTATTGTCTTGTCACCAAATGTAATGTCGACATTTTTTGGTGGACCCGAAGGATTCGACAAGGACTTGACGGTGGACCATAATTTCCCAACACCGGTAGAGAGGTTACAAGACCTGAGGTGCTCCTCCCATTTGGTTTGTTTGTGTTCGTTAACCAGCCGTCTGATTTCCACGTTGAGATCACCGATCTGTGGGTCAGAGGGATCGATGTTGCGTATGAGGTCACGTTCGTTGGCCAAGGCTGCGGCCTCAGCTGGGAAGTTAGGCCTAATATCTTTTATCCTACCAGCTGGTATAAAACGGGCTGTAGCCTTATCGGTCTATCTTCCTTATTGCTATCTGAATATTTCGTACACATGCTATAATGCGCATGCTATAATGCGTTTTCAGCGCCATCTGCATATAAATAGCATCGAAATTTCAAATATTTGGATTTCACTTACATACATTTAGGCGCAGTCATGATGTATTTTATATTGCTTAAAAAAAGAGTAATTTTATTCATGTAACCATAGAAACACCGCGTAAAGCGTGTAAACGTAGAAAATTACCGAATGCGTAAATGAACTGTCAAAATTTTTATGGAACGAAGTTTATACAAATTCGGTAAACTTCCGCGAGGAGTTTAGTGTGTAAACACCTCGAAAATTTACCCAATTAGATTACGCTGTTCGACATGCAGTTTTTCAAAGCAGTCAATGCACACTAGACAGAAATAGAAGAAAATGCTAAAAAATTGGTCAAAAATTAAATTAATGGGAATTTCAAAATAAAAAGTATTCATATAAATGTATCTATAGCGTTCATCTAACTGAGCTGTTAAATGTATACATTTACGCTTTCATTAATATCCAATTACAATCTTAGAAATTTTCACAGACTCACAACTAAAAAGTATAAAATAAAAAATAGAATAAAAAAATATTTTTAATTTAAAATGTTTTTAAAATGAACTAAAAACTGGAAAATAATTTCCCCTCTGTCTACATAGATTCTTCACCACGTAAAGCTTATCCGGAACATTTGTGAGTGGGAATTCCTATAGGTATTAAATAGTACTTGGAGTTTGAAATGTATAAAAACATTTGGCGCTTGCTATATCGTGAAAAGATGTTTTTTTTTTAGAAAAGCTCATATCGGTAATAAGATTGTTAGAAATTAATGCGAACCATCTTTAGCGTGCGCCAATGTTTTTATATATTTCAAACTCCAAGTACTATTTAATACCTATAGGAATTCCCACTCACAAATATTCCGGATAAGCTTTACGTGGTGAAGAATCTATGTAGACAGAGGGGAAATTATTTTCCAGTTTTAGTTCATTTTAAAAACATTTTAAATTAAAAATATTTTTTTATTCTATTTTTTATTGTAAATGCTCTTACCTGACATAAGCGGTTTTTTTTTTTTTTCAAAATGTCCAAAGATATATAAAAATGAAAAGTCCTATGTGGGACCGCGGTTTCTGTCTTAACGGCTCAACCGATTTCTATTCTGTAAAATGTACTTTCTTGGACCTCTTCTGTACCAGGTTTACAAAAAAACAAAAAACCATTAAAAACCGTTTGTTTTGTTGCCGAAAAATTAAGAAAGCTGAGACGTCTAAATTTCACAATTTTGTATGGGAAATAAGGGGCACCACACAAAATTATTTTTTCGAATAAAGAAAATATAGGTATAATCGCGAATTATGGAAATGAATTCAACAAAAATTTATTTTGTGCAGAACGAAGTCTGCGGGTTCAGCTAGTCTATATATATGTATATAAAAATGAAAAGTACTCTGTGGGACCGCGGTTTTTGTCTTAACGGCTTGACCGATTTCTATTCTGTAAAATGTACTTTCTTTGACCTCTTCTGTAGCAGGTTTATAAAAAAAAACTATTAAAAACCTTTTGTTTTGTTGCCGAAAAATGAAGAAAGCTGAGACGTGTAAATTTTACAATTTTCTATAGGAAATAGGTAATCTTCTTCTATCTATATAAAAATGAAAAGTACTCTGTGGGACCGCGGTTTCTGTCTTAACGGCTTAACCGATTTCTATTCTGTAAAATGTACTTTCTTGGACCTCTTCTGTAGCAGCTTTATAAAAAAACTATTAAAAACCTTTTGTTTTGTTGCCGAAAAATGAAGAAAGCTGAGACGTCTGTGTTTCACAATTTTTCTATAGGTAATTTATATATAAAAATGAAATATCCTTCGTATCTCTGCGATGCCTGCCTTAACGGCTGAACCGATTTCTATTCTGTAAAATGTACTTTCTTGGACCTTCTCTGTACCAGGTTTACAAAAAAAAAAAAACGATTAAAAACCTTTTGTTTTGTTGCCGAAAAATGAAGAAAGCTGGGACGTCTAAATTTCATAATTTTGTATAGAAAATAAGTGGCACCACACAAAATGTTTTTTTTTTCGAAAATATTGGTGTAATCGCGAATTATGGAAATGAATTAATGAATTCAACAAAAATTTATTTTGTGCAGAACGAAGTCTGCGGGTTCAGCTAGTACTCTCTAAAAGCGTGAGTTTTAGTTTTTTAAACTATATTTATTTTGTACTTTTTAGTCAAATGTCCTATGAAGTTATCGATAAATATATCGCAGTCCAAACGAAACCTCTGAACCTCCACTTTCGTTTGATACCCATATTGTTAGGAAATTTGAAGGTTTGTGGGCAATCACATTTAGACCGAAAACTTATAGCGTTTTCTTTTCTGCACAAAAATGTCGCCCTCACCGCATGTCCGCTAAAAGCCACGTTCTGTTGTAAAAGGGGCATTGCCTTCATAGAGGGCATCATTATCTTTTCTCAACCGCCCTCTCCTATAAAATTGCAAAAAAGTAACATTTCTTGCCCTCGCTGTCGTAGACGGTGCGATTATTTGCCCTGATATATGGCAACAACAAAAAAAAAAAACAGTATACTATCTGTCACTTTCTAACACATGTGTATCATCTACGATTTCCAAATGAAACCTGGGGTCTTCCCCTTTCGTTTGATACCCATATTGTAGGGAAATTTTAAGGATTCGGGCAATCACATTTTGACCGATAACTCAGTTATCGATAAAATTATCGAAATATATCGAAGTCATAATGAAACCTGGGGCATCCCCTTTTGTTTGCTACCAACATTGTAGCGAAACTTTTTTGGGTCTTAGGGCAATCACATTTTAACTGAGTTATCGAAATATATCGATCCTGTGACCTGTGACCTTCCCCTTTCGTTTGATACCCATATTGTATGGAAATTAAAACGAAATACCTGTTGGCATCAAGCAAAGAGTCAGCACATTCGCGCCTTGGCAACCACGCCACTGTTGGCAGCCATAATTTCGAGATAGTAAGGGACTTTGTATACCTGGGAAGCAGCTTTACTACCAACAACAATGTAAGCCTGGAAATCCATAGAAGGATAACTCTTGCAAACAAATGCTACTTTGGGCTGAGTAGGCAATTTAGAAGTAAAGTCCTCTCTCGACGAACAAAAACAACACTCTATAAGTCACTTATCGTGGACACTGACAGCATCTGATGAGGCGGCTCTGGGAGTATTCGAGAGAAAAATTCTTCGAAAGATTTATGGACCCCTAAAAGTTGGCGACGGCGAGTACCGAAGAAGATATAATGATGAGCTGTATGAGCTTTACGCAGACGTGGACATAGTTCAGCGAATTAAAACCCAGCGGCTCCGCTGGCTAGGACACGTGTTGCGAATGAACGAAGACGCTCCGGCCCAGAAAGTATTTTTATCGGCACCCACCGGTGGAAGTAGAGGAAGAGGGAGACCACCACTTCGATGGCAGGACCAAGTAGAGGCAGACCTGCAAGCACGCGGTGTCTCTAATTGGCGCCAGTTGGCTCAACAAAGAACCGACTGGCGTAACATGTTGGACGGCCAAAATCGCCTAGGCGGTTAAAGGCTATTTTAAGTAAGTAAGTAGAATTTACAGAAAATAAGGGTGGAGCCTAGAACGCCAGGGGATTTGTGTCTTTGTCCAAGTTTTTCCTCCCCGTTTTTCAACTAGGTATAGAATTTACAGAAAATTTGATACCGATAATGTAGGGAAATTTTAGGGTGTTTGGGCAATCACATTTTGGCCGATAACTCAGTTATCGATAAATTTATCGAAATATATCGATGCCCAAATGAAACCCGGGGCCTTCCCCTTTGGTTTGATGCCCATATTGTAGGGACATTTTACGAGTTTTGGGCTACTTGTGCCTAGACCGAGGGAGAGTTACATACATACAAGCAAACAAACAAACAAACAAGCAAACATACAAGCAAACATACAAGTGAAGCTAATAAAAGCGTGGTAAAAAGATCTTTATTCATACTGCGGTATAGCTGCCAGAAGGGCTTAGGGTAGAACCACAGGACTAGCGCTCTTGGACGTCGTAGGCGCTCTAAACGTCACCCGTTTTTCTACTAGGTATAGGTATAGAATTTACAGAAAATAAGGGTGAAGCCTAGAACGCCAGGGGATTTGTGTCTTTGTGCAGGTAATTGGAAACAGTTTCGTTTAATACTTTTATAAATGTATATGTTGGTATGTTTTTTTAATTACTTTATTTACTTTATTAATAAAAACATATATAGGTACTTAAATTGAGAACAAAATTACCTTTCACTGTTTCTGGCCTTTAACGTCTCTTACGTCTTTTTAGCGACTTCTCTTTTCGCAGTATATAAAAATTAATAATAAAAAACATATTGTTACCTTAATTTACAGGAGAAACAAAAAACAAAAATTTGTTTACATGGAACGCCTGTAAATATAGCGTAGTTAATTTGGAATATCTCCGTTATTACTGCTGGTAACTCCTTAAAATTTGTAGTGAATGTGTATTTTAATATACCATACATAAATATGTTAAAAACTCATTTTCGAAAAATTTGTCAATTAGGGCCTTTGTGAATTAAGGTAACGATATACAAAAATTTTGTTTTAAGCTGTTCCTTATATCAACTTTTTTTGCAAATGTTGGGTTCGCCGGACGGAATATGATAGATTTTGCTCTAAAAATAAGCTGTGCAAAATTTCACTCGAATTGGATAACTTTTAGAACTTGCACGTTGCATTTGAAAATTTACAAAACCATATGCGTTCAGGGTGCAACAGATTATATAAAAACATTGATAGCCGAAAACTTGGTACAGATTTATTACGTGAAAAAACGTGCAGATCCCGATTCTGAAGAAATAAACCAAAAACTCGCTATGGGTTTTGAGATTTCGCAAAGTTATCGTTTTTAAAAAAGTGAGAAAACACCATTTTTGTATTTTAAGAAAAATCTCTAGCTTTGCTTATCCCATCGAACCCCGCTAATCACCCCATAAAAGGTCTCAATAGCTCTAAAAATCCGTCATTGAAACTAATAACTTTTTTAATTTTATTTTGATACGATGTCATAGCTCATTCAATTCCAAATCATATTGTTCAAAGCTGTTTGCAAATCAGATCAGAAATACCAATGTTATAACCATTTTAGTATCACTATATAGCTACATTTCTCCCGTGATATCACAAAACAAAGTAAGTGTCAGTTACTTGGTTTCGTCTTTCTACGAATTTTCGGAATCCTGTTAAAAAAATCTATCAGGGACATCGATCCGTTTCTTCCTATCTTGTTTCTAAGTACCTTAAACTAGAAAAGTTAGAAAACCAAGTTACTTAAAATGCACTGGATCAAGAAATTGGTTCACAACAAAACCAAGTAACTCGTGTTCTTTTTCTGGTAACTGAAAATTTTGCAACAAATACTATGCTTTTTTACAAAAAGTCATTAGAAATCAATTTCTTATCGTGACTCTAAGTTTCTGTTTTAGTTTCGATCTCCTATCAATGCAAAAACCATTAAAAGTCATTTGTTAATCAAGAATTATTAGAATTTCCTAAAAAAATGTATGTGATTTTTTCACAAAACCAAGTAACTTTTAAAGATGCTTGATTTATCTTATTGTTATAAGAAAAGTATTTGAGATAATTATAAAATCATTGCAGGGATAAACTAGGGAATGTTATGTGATTTCCGCCCAGCATCAGATGGCGAATCAGAACACATTTTGCCAGAGGAGTAAGACCTTTTTTAACCAAATCTGAAAGTTGTGGTAGTGTAAGAGAACTTTTTAGTCTTGAGTCAGACGCAGGCCAAGAGCTTCTGTTTCCTCAAGTGCAGCCCACTATAGGGGAGGTCTAATCTTGGCTTGCCTGATGGTGAGAATCTAAAAAATATATTCAACCAGGTTTCATCATTATTTATTGGCGCTTAACAGCCTGGGCAATTTTGGCCGCTTCGTATTAAACCACGCCAGTCGTTACTTTTTAGCGACAACTGACGATAATTGAAAACACCAAGGGAATTCAAGTCATCCTCCAATTGTTGTTTCCAACTCAGTCGAGGTCTCCCTCTTCCTCTGCTCTCCAATTCGGGTGTCGATAGGAAAACTATGTGGGTTGGAGCTTCCTTGTCCATTCGCATAACATGACCCAGCAGAGACTTTGGGCTTCAATTCGCTACACTATGGTCAGTTCTGCTCATCGTTAAATTTCCTTCGATACTCGTCGTTGGCATCTCGGGAAGGACCATAAATCTTCCGGAAAACTTTTCTCTCAAATACTCGAAGTGCTATCTCATCTTCTCTTGACACTGTCCATGATTCCGAGCCGTACGTTAGGACTCGTATGATGACTTATATATCGTGATCTTTGTCTGTCGAGAGAAGACTTTACTTCCCAATTGTCTACTTACTCCGAAGTAACACTTGTTGGCAACAGTGATTCTCCTTTGGATTTCGACTATCGAGGAGATAAACAAGGAAAATTTAGTGTAAGACCCAAAAAATAAAAAGGATTTGCTTCCGGCATGCCATTTCGTTTTTATATGGAAGTGCACAACAAACCCAACTAACTATCAACTTGCTTGGATCTGTCGTGAAACAAAATTTTTTTTTGTATGAAAGCCAAAAATCGTAACAATCTAAATTCAAAGTTACATGGCAGTTACTTGGGTTTGTTCTAAAACAAAAACTTTCTTTGTATGAAAGGTGAAAATCGTGTTTTTTAAAAACTCTGTAACTGTTTATATTGGCCAATAAATCCATAACTACGTCGCAAAAAATTCCCTGCACATGTGCATAAAAAAACTTTGGGGTCTTATCTTGTCATAACTGAAAAAGTTGTATAAACAAGTTACTTTTTGCCGGAGATATGGCCTGCTACGCAAACCCTTAATTTCCCAACATTTTTAAAAAACTAGTTGCTTGGTTTTGTTGTATCACGGGAGATTTGGTATATCGATATTTATAATCGAGATAATTATTTCAAAATCACAAGTGTTTTTGATGTCATATCCATACGAAAATTGTTGTGGGTTTTATGTATCAACTTTTCGACTGCTTTGCTGTACACAATCGATATGATAAATCTAGCTGTAACATATTTTTAAATTGGATATAGCTTTGGTACTATTGAGTCGATAATAAAATTGTTAAGATAAATTTTGTTTGAAATTGATTAATCTTTAAAACGACATAAAAATCAAGGCAGCATAATTATTCGTTTTTGATGTATTTAACAATTAATGACGATGTGACTTGGAATTTGTAATATTTCTCGACTAAATCTGCTAATAGCTCATAAACTGGGTATCTGATTGAAACCTATTATATGGCGGATTAATAGAGCTATCGAAGACCTTTTATGCGGCGAATAGAGGGGTTCGATCGGATAAGCAGCAGGAGATTTTTCGTAAAATACAAAAATGGTGTTTTCTCACTTTTTTAAAAACGATAACTTTGCGAAATCTCAAAACCTATAGCGAATTTTTGGTTTATTTCTTCAGAATCGTAATCAGCACGTTATTTCTCGTAATTAATGTGTACCAAGTTTACAGCTATCAATGTTTTTATATAATCTGCTGCACCCTGAATGCATATGGTTTTTTAAATTTTCAAATGCAACGTTCAAGTTCTAAAAGTTATCCAATTCGAGTGAAATTTTGCACAGCTTATTTTTAGAGCAAAATCTATCATATTCCGGCCGGCGAAAACAATTTTTTTCTTAAGGAACAGCTTAATGTACATACTTTCTTCTCCAGTAATTCTATTATTCCAAAATTTTCGTTTACTATACTTTAACTTCAAAAAAGCAATTCATCATGACACCATAGACATGTGTACTTTTGCATGCCAATAGTGGGCGCTCTTTTCATTCAACTGCCAATTACACCGCCTTCAAACGACTTCCTTCCTTCCTTTATTTACACACCTATGCAAACTTTATCACTTTTGCATTTTTCATATTTACTTCAATACTTTTGTGCTTTCTCGTTTAACTTTTCAATTAGGACTTTGTAGCTATGTTAACCACTTTATTCTCTGATTGTAACATGTCCGCCTATTTTATATAATAATGCTTTTACCTGCAAAACCTACAAACAACGCCAATATGAAATAAAAATGTGCATGTCGTCGCTGGCCGCCCGATACCGCGTATTTGCAAAAAGCCATACGGCGTAACTTTTTGAAAAAAAAATACGCGGTATTGCATTGTTATTTTCAAAGAAAATAGGTTCCGTAAACCCTATTTTATTTATTTATCTGGTGTTTTGTTGATAAAAACGGCGTAATTTTAAGGTAAATACATTAAGACCAATGAATCCTAGTCAGGGTAACGAAATCTCGATTTTGGAGGTTTTCATACATATGCCGTATGGTTTTTGCAAATACGCGGATCGCGCGCCGAGCGACGATATCATCACGTGTGGTAAAAAATACAAAGCTGTCGATAGCACTGTCAGATTTCCATTTTTATTTGTTCGAACTACATCTCAAACTCAGGGTGCAGCGGAAGTGGAAGTGAAAAATTTAATTAATCATTTGATATTAATTTTGACTTATCCCCAGTTTAAAAATAGTTATTCCACTATTTCCCTACACAAAATTTAATCGCATATTTTGCAATTAATTGTGGAACAAAACTTTGTTCTGAGAATAACAGTAACATTTTACTAATTTAGTAAGGATAATTTTAATTTTTTCAACAATAAATTTTCCACAGGAGAAATACTTTATCAATTTTTAATTTGAAATATGCTTTTGTCTTTATCGCATCCAGACAATTTCATAAACAGCTGCAGCCACAATGTCTTTGTAACCTTTTGACTCCTAAAATAAATTTCCCTCCATTTAACAAAAGAAAAAATACGTTATAATAACCTATTTATATCAGCAACCGTTATTTTTAGTATGAAAAAACACTCTGAAATAGGCTCACATTTGTAGCACCCTGGTAGAAAGTTTCCGAATGTCTCAAAGATGTGGTAAATATTTTGGCGATATTTTTCCGCTTCTAAAGATAGCTAAAAACGTTAGGAAACACACACAACTAAACCAATTTAATTCTCGTAAAAATCATGTATTTTATTATCAGTAAATAGCTATTTACCACGCTCGTAAAACTTCACTCAAAAGCCACCGACACTGCGGTGCATACTTAAATCTGAAGTACACATATCCATAAAAACATAAACATTTTATGACAACAAACAATTAGTTGTACTCAATCACCAATTTAAAATTATATCAAGCCTAGAAATTGCAAGTTGGAAACAAGCTTTTTATAGTCAAAATATTTAACAACCAGGCCCGTGCGCATGGGTGGGGTTTTGGGGGTTGACACCCCCCTATTGGCTCTCAACGACTGAATTTTTTCATAAAAACTGGTAGATCGCAGAGGCGTTTGTTGACTAATAACACTACTCGACAAATTTTGTAAAATTTTCTCCTAATTCCAAATATCACTTTCATTTTGCTGTGGCAGATCTAGTTTCCGAGATATCGGTGAAAACATGAAAATTCCCATTTTTGCAAGAACTATTTCATATAGGTACGTCAAAAATTTGAATTTTACATTTTTCCGATTTAAACGGTTGATTCTACATTGTAATAATTCCCATAGACATTTGTTGCCTTCATCTTTATAAGTATCTTCAGTAGTTTGGCCACTACGCCAAAAAACGTTCAAAAAACTTTGAAAATAACAAAATTTTTTACAAAATTTCAGATTTAACCACTTCAAAACTAGAAAAAGTCTATGAACGAAAAAAAGTTAGCCCTCCTATGTTGTAGAAAATTTGATTACGAAAATTTTAAGTATATCGGTACAACATTGTGATGTGCCCTTGACCTTATAAGCATTTGATACATGATTCCTATGTAGAATTTTCTCCTGATTCCGAATATGTAATCATTTGGTTTAAAAGTAGAATAAATTTCGAGATATTTTGAAATTTCAGTTTTTGAGATCAACTATGTTTACAAATTTATGTAAGAAACCTCTCACGGTGGGGGAATTGAAAAAAAGTTTACACTGCAGGTCGTAATTTTTAAACGTTTTGGGATTTTTTTATATTGAAAGATTTCGAGATATAGAAATGGAGTAAATGGTCTTATTTTTTAGTTTTTGTTTGCTTATATTAGATTTTTTTGGTCAAAGATCAGAAAATTTTTAGAAAATGATTTCCTATCACCCGCTGATAAAATATTATGTAACAAAAACTAGTTCAAACTATTAGTATTTCCATGCCAAAAACACGTTTTATGGGGCCCTCCCCATAATTTTAGATATTTTAATAGCAGTTGACACTGAAAGTCCTCAATAAAAAATTTCTATTATTACCCGACACGTTTTCGAAAATTTCCATATTCTTTACATTTGATAGCTGATCCCTATGTAGAATTTTCTGCTGATTCCGAATATGCAATCATTTGGTTTAAAAAAAGAACAGTCTTCAAGATATCTTGAAATATCAGATTTTGAGATAAGGAAAATTTGCGATTACTGATCTGTTAATATTTTCGCTATTACCTTCTCTATTTTATGACATTTGATTTCATTTTGAGGAGCTTAAATATCCTTTTAACCAATGCAAAAACAATTAAAATCGACATTAAGGTGATTGAGTTATTACGAAAAAAAAAAATTTTTTCTGCATCCAAATTTTCAATTCTTTTTCGACCAACTGCTATACCAAGGACTTCGGAAATAAGCTATCATAGGCGGCTTTGCTTGGTTCCTTCTTTGGGAAGCATAAAATGTAACCAAAAGGTGAAAACTATCAACTTTTAAACACTTTTTGTATACATAATTAACTTATCTCAAAAACTGAAATTTCAAAATATCTCGAAATTTATTCTACTTTTAAACCCAATGATTACATATTCGGAATCAGGAGAAAATTCTACGTAGGAATCATGTATCAAATGCTTATAAGGTCAAGGGCACATAACAATGTTGTACCGGTATACTTAAAATTTTCGTAATCAATTTTTCTACAACATAAGAGGGCTAACTTTTTTTCGTTCATAGACTTTTTCTAGTTTTGAAGTGGTTAAATCTGAAATTTTGTAAAAAATTTGGTTATTTTCAAAGTTTTTTGAACGTTTTTTGGCGTAGTGGCCAAACTACTGAAGATACTTATAAAGATGAAGGCAACAAATGTTTATGGGAATTAGTACAATGTAGAATTCATCGTTTAAACCGAAAAAATGAAAAATACAAATTTTTTACGTACCTATTTGAAGTAGTGTTTTGCAAAATTGGGAATTTTCATATTTTCGCCGATATGTCAGAAACTAGATCTGCCGCAGAATAATGGATGTGATATTCGGAATCAGGAGAACATTTTACGTGAAGAAAATGTACTTTCATTTTTGGAGATTTTTTTTTGTCGAGTAGTGTAATCAA
Source organism: Campiglossa producta (assembly GCA_964058755.1). NCBI lineage: Eukaryota > Metazoa > Arthropoda > Insecta > Diptera > Tephritidae > Campiglossa > Campiglossa producta. The sequence continues at coordinate 65,366,705 of CAXKVI010000001.1, forward strand.
TGGCTGTGGTATTTTTTGTTTTTTTTTTTATTTCAGTCAAGAGTAGGGAAATACGTCCCAGTCGTCGGTAATCGAAACCAAACAAACTTTTTTCTGAATATGAGAGCATTTTTTTAGTAAGTTGCTGTAAATAGGATCAACTATGTTTACAAATTTATGTAAGAAACCTCTCACGGTGGGGGACTTAAAAAAAGTTTACACTGCAGGTCGTAATTTTTAAACGTTTTGAAAGTTTTTTATATTGAAAGATTTCGAGATATAGAAATGGAGTAAATGGTCTTATTTTTTAGTTTTTGTTTGCTTATATTACATTTTTTTGGTCAAAGATCAGAAAATTTTTAGAAAATGATTTCCTATCAGCCGCTGATAAAATATTATGTAACAAAAACTAGTTCAAACTATTAGTATTTCCATGCCAAAAACACGTTTTTTGAGCCCTCCCCATAATTTGAGCTATTTTAATAGCAGTTGACACCTAAAGTATACAATTACCAGAGTATTGAACAAAATATACCACTTCTTTTTTAAATCTACCGCTTTATTTTTGCAATTGCACCAAATCAAGAGAATTCGTTATCAAAAGTCACAACCTTCGGGGCATCCTCCTGCGCACGGGCCTGTTGACAACACTTGGAATACATTTTTATAGCATTTTTACGACTTAACGCCATGTACCTAACACTCAACCGCAGTGATTTACAACAGACCCGTAACGCCTTTGGTAGCACAAAGTTCATTTAATGGGAGCTGGATCTCGCTATAGAAATTTTCACTCAAATCAAAACTTATTTGAAGATATGCATGGATTAAGGGGGTATGTCGCATTCTCATCCATTTTCTGTTTTTGGCATTGGTGAATAGTGTTTATGCAGATCTATATTTCTGTCTTATCAGAATCTGCCTATCGTGAAAATTGTAGAAGATAATTCATGGATGAAGGGGGTGTGTACACAACTTTTCAATATGAATTGTGGAAGAAGGGGGTATGTTCCGTTTTTTTCATATAAAGTACTAAACATAAACTTATGCTTTTTATTGCACATTATGCAACGTCTTTTATGGCTTTGCATAATTTTTTTGTCAGTTTTCCATAAAGATTCGAAAAAACCTCAAATGTTTAAGCAAAACTATAAAGTCAATTTTCTCGTTTCACTCAAAATGCGACATACCCCCTTCATCCATGCATGTCTTCATTTGTGCCAGCAATCGGAATTGAGTAGGTACTTTCTATGAGTTGAGAAAGTTCTCACTAGATGCAGCTCATCAGGTAGGTATGTATGCGTGTACGTAAATTAAGTGCCGGATTTTTATTATTCTGCGGCATCTCTTCATAGATTTTATGACGTTTTTACGATCATCGACAGTGAAGTTGTATTCATATACAAGGGTGTAAATATACAGCATTTAACTTCCATGACGTTTTAGGGAAAACTGGGGTACCTTTGACTTTGGGCCAAATTTGACTATGACCTTTTCGAGGTCAAGTCAGTACATTTCGACGAGTTATTTTATGTCTGTCGAAAACTAACACTTTTATCTTGTGTCTGACGAAAAGTAACACTTTCAGACTTTCTCTGAAGAAAATGTTCTAGCCAAAAGTGTTAGTTTACGTCAGACACAAAATAAAACTGTTAGTTTTCGTCAGACACAAATTGAAAGTGTTATTTTTCGACAGACACAAAAGAAAAGTTTTAGTCTTCTTACAGAATTTGAAAAGTGTTACTTTTCGTAAAAAAATTTGAAAAGCGTTAGTTTTCGTATGGCACGTCGATTTAATCAAATTCAAGAATGGTAAACGGTAAAGTATTTGATTTTACTCAGGGTCATGAAATCTTACAGTAAACGCGGGGTACATTTGACTTTGGGTCTTTTGTAAGACCAGAAACCTAAGATTTGGCTGTTCTTATAAGCAGGGAAATAGAACTGAAGCTGCCAATACCGGAAAAGACTTTTTAAACTTCGAGTTATAGCAAAAAAATTATTTTTAAACTGAAATTGCCAAGTTATTATATAAAATAATATATTGATAAAAAAAAAAAAAAACTAATGGCGGCGATATACCAACAGGTTATCATAACCTCTAACGAGATTTTTTAGCCGAGCTTCTTTTTCCAACTTGTGGTGTGTTGCTTTTGAGTTTTTCCTACAAGTTGGCGGGACCTACAGTTTTTTGCCGACTCCGAACGGCACTTGTAAAGCAAATTAATTTTTTGCTGAGAAGCTTCTCATGGCAGATATACACCCGGAGAGTTTGCCAGACTACTGCCGAGGGGCGACCCCGTTTAGAAAAATCGTTTTTCTAAATAATTTTTGATGTTACTTTTGCCGGGCATCGAACCGCCACGACTTGGTGTAGAAGGCCGAACACTTAACCGCTACATCACGGCGGATATATTGTTAAGCCTAGTAGTTTATTTCGTATAACTAATATTTTATGAAACTCCTATAAGCGAAATAGTTCTCTTTACCATTCTAGCAAAATAAAAAGATGATAAAAAAATTTTAAAGACAACCTTTATATGAATGCTGTCAAAAAGCCTCAGCAAATTTGTCGTTAATCAAAGACATGGTTTCGGTGTTTTTGGTTTTGAAATTTTAGTCATACCAATTGTAATCAATTTTTGAGATTTGAAAATATAAAGGTGTAGTGCAATTAATAGACTTTAAATGTTTTGTCGATAACCGAACTTCTTTTAGGCTCTCAGAAATTATTTGCCTTACTTTGGAAACGCGCACTCCACCTTTATATTTTCAAATCTCAAAAATTTATGACAGGGGTACATTTGACAAAATGGCTTTCTTCGGAAAAATGCAAGTTAAAATGTGTAAGGGTTGCTCTCGGAAAAAATACCCTGCTAGACAGTGTTATGACATTCAGTCAGCTTTGTAATGTTGCTTTTGAAAACGTGATAGAAAATCCTGATGTAAATATCAGCTGTTTTATATTTACATCACGATTTCCCATCATGTTCTCAAAGGCAACATTCCAAAGCTGACTGAATGTCATAGCACTGTCTAGCAGGGTAACGTCAGTATTTCAAAGTCAATTAATCACCTTCAATAAAGCAACATTGCTTTGTAAGATTGTGTCAAAGGTACCCCAGTTTCCCCTACTAACGTACATACATATCGTATTCACGTTATGAATTTTGAATTGAATGCATTTACCCATTTGTTTACTGTTGTTGCAATTGTAACCATCAGAGATGGTACATAATGCGTTTTTATGACGTGTTACAACCATTACTACAGCTTCCCTTTTAGCCGGTTCGTTATTGCGATATAAGAAGTACTCATAGATGTTGCATTGTGGATGCCATTGACATGGTTAATGATGACGTTGATGGGTAGTTGATGTGTTGTTGATAGCTTCTAGCTGTTAGGTTGATACTTGGGCGTGTGCCTTGCACTGGTGATAAGTAAGCGGCAACAAAAAAAGATATTCGACAACATTATTAGCAGTGGTACTTAAATTTTTATTGATTTTTAATGATTTGTTTTTCCTGCGTAGATATTTTGTTTTAATCCATTGCCTTTTATGACACTTTGAGTGCTCAAATTATGCGACATATGTATGCCGCGCATATTTTATTTTATTTGGGACCACGTTATTAACTGATAGTATTACATACATATATGTATGTAAATAAACGCAAGAAACTTTTGGGAGCAGTATCTGAAAGGCACATAAAAAACGGAAATATGCGTTAGATCTCAAAAAACAAAAACAAGATATGTACCTTGTAAACTTTGTTAAAGCTACTAAAGAAAAAGTATGTTTTGGATTTCGCCTTTTCTGGAATTAAAATCTTTTCTTAGGAAGAAGTAGTTCGACGGCAACGCGGTAAAGCCTGATAAAATCATACAGAAATTTTTTCTAAGCTACAATGAGTTAGATCTGCATTAACAACTTCGCTACAAGTTCTAAACTGCTGGATTAAAAAATCCTATTCCTTTTCTTTTTACTCGTTTGGCCCAATCAATATTCGTTATTGGAATTTTTTTTACCCTAGATGTGTTTTTTGGAGTGTATCCATATGGATACAAATTTCGTATATGGCAAAGAAAAATGCCAGACTTTGTTTTAGCTTTAATTTTTTATTACATTCATTTGTTCAAAAACATTGAAATAAATAACTGAAACATGAGTATACATGAAATCTATATATCGTCGGTGTTTATGCAAAACAACGTATCGAACAAATGCAAAACCACGTAAATGCAGTCACTAAAATTTTACAGGAGAGACAAAAAACTGTTCAACTCTTGTACAAGCCACTATGTGGTGGGCCAAATTCAAAGGTCGTTTTTATACCCAGCGTACTAGTACTAGTACAAGGGTATATTAATTTTGTTCACATAACGGTAGTACGTAACGGCACAAAATAATCGAGATAGATATAGAGTTCTATATATGAAAGTTCTTAGGATGAAAAGAGGAGTTGATTAAGGCATGTCCGTCCGTCTGTCCGTCAGTCCGTCCGTCCGTCTGTGTACACGACAACTTGAGTAAAAATTGAGATATTTGCGTAAAATTTTGTATACAGGTTACTTTCTGGCCAAGGTAGGTTGCTATTGAAAATGGGCGAAATCGGATGATAACCACGCCCCCTTTTTCGATATCGAAAATTTCGGAAATCACACAAATTGAAATATCTCGGCACCTGAAATGGCTAAAATGATATAATTTTATAGGTGAATCCCCCTGGTCATTCTCTCATGATTTTTCTGTAAATTTTTTAGAGTGGGCGTGGCACCGCCCACTTTTGAGGGAGGCATTTTTGAACTCTTAAACTGATTATGATGGAACGATGGAATTTGGCACAAAGTATACTAGTATCGTTGGGAGTAAACGTGATAAGATTGGATAAAATCGCCCTTCAACCACGCCCACTTTCGATATCGAAAATTTCGAAAATCACCAAAATTGACATAATTCGGTAACGGAAATGGGTAAAATGATATAATTTTATAGGTGAATCCCCCTGGTCATTATATAATGATTTTTTGACAAATTTTGTAAAGTGGTCGTAGCTCCGCCCACTTTTAAGGGAGGTATTTTTGAAAATTCGACTGGTCGTAACTTTTAAACTGATTAGGGTTGAACGATGAAATTTGGCACAAAGCATACTAGTATCGTTGGGAGTATAACTGATGAAACTGGAAAAAATCGCTCTCCAACCACGCCCACTTTCGATATCGAAAATTTCGAAAATCACATAAATTGACATAATTCGGTAACGGAAATGGCTAAAATGATATAGTTTGGTAGGTTGAACCCCCTAGTCAGGATATTATGATTTTTTGATAAATTTTTAAGAGTAGGCGTGGCATCGCCCACTTTTCATGGAGGCATATTTGAAAATTCACGGGTCATAGCTTTTAAACTGATTACGGTAGAACGATGAAATTGGTACAAGGTATACTAGCATAATAGGGAGCATACCTGATGTAATTGGACGAAATCGCTTCCCGACCACGCCCACCTTCACATAAATTGACATAATTAGGTAAGGTAAATAGCTAAGATAGAAAAAAGTTTAGGTAAATCCTCCTAGGGCCTATATCATTGTTATCCCATTCTGAAAATTACCGCTGGGTATTTAATGTTCGGTTCACCCGAACTTAGACTTCCTTACTTGTTTTAACACTCTATTGTACAAACCCCTACTTTTTTGTTACTAATGAATGGATCTGGGTACCCAGCAGCCCCGGTAAGCAAATCTCATTTTTGACCAAACTGTCGCTTACGTGGTTTTGCATTTGGTCGTTACGTTGTTTTGCATAAACACCGACGATATATAAACATGAAATGGTGTTCAGTCGTCACGCTAAACTCGCAAACGGCTGAACCAAATCATATACTTCACTCAGAAAAATTTTCATGTAAAATCAACACTTTTTTAACACTTTTTCAGGTTATTACTTTTCAACACTATCGATCATGTTATTTTAACATGAAGCTCATGTTGAATAACTTCACTTCGTGTTAAATGAACATGAAACTTGACTTCGTGTTAAATTAACATGACTTCCTGTTAAATTAACATGCACTCCTGTTAAATTAACAGGGATTCCTGTTAACATAAATTCCTGTTAAAACAACACTATCTGCCTCATTATCTCATGCATATTTAACAGGATCTTTCTTGTTAGTTTAACATGGTTCATGTTGAAAAATTATTCTGTGTGCTCCTTTGGGGGGTTTGTTTGTTATTACCACGCGCAGGTCATGTATTAAAATCAGAACAAAATATTAGGGGGCGTGGCACCTCCCATACAAACTTTTTTCTTCAAGGTGAATATCTCTAAATGGGTTTAAAGTAGGGACCTGGAAATTGGTACTGAGCTATAGGAAAACAACACAATTCTCACCCATAAAACTGGGGGTTTTCCAAAAAGGGGGCGTGGCACATCCCATACTAATGAAATACTTCATAGTCCATTTCTCTGGAAGTATTTAGGTTAGACCAGTGAAATTTGGCAAGGGGTTTTATGAGATCGATTCCCACCACCTCCAAAAAAAACTGGGGATAACGAAAAAGGGGGCGTGACACCTCAATATCTCTGGCATAGTCGATATCACTGGAAGTATTTAGGATAGACCACTGAAATTTGGTAAGATGAGGTGCTCTACTGTTTCCTCCTCCTCATCATCTTTGCAACTCCTGCAGCATCGTCGGTAGGGCACACCTAGCCTTTCTGCATGCCTACTAAGGAGACAGTGACCGGTTAATACCCCTATCAATATGCAGATTTCCCTCCTAGTTAGGACATAAATGCGTCATTTTGGCCAGGTTTGTTTCGATATCCGACACCCTGGGTATTGCAGCCATCTTTCGTTGGCTTGACGGAATGTGTGCTCCTTCAGCTTTAGTTTGCATGTGGCAAACGGCATAGCTAAGCGCCCTTTATCCTGAAGAACCTGCTTGGTCGTGCCCTGCCTGGCAAGCTCGTCTAACTTAATGTCCCTATGTCCCGGGACCCATATGAGGTTTACACGGTTCTGTTGGGCCATCTCCTGAAGAGATCGACGACAGCTGAGCGTCAGTTCAGAGTTGAACGTGTATGAGCCAAGGGATTTGATGGCCGCTTGGCTATCGCTGAAAATAGCGATATCTTCTCCGATAACACGTTTGCTTAACCAGGCCGCGGCGTCCAGGATTGCCGAGACTTCCGCCTGGAAGACGCTACAATGATCAGGTAGTCTGAAGGAGAGCTCAAGATCCAAATCCCTTGAATAAACCCCTCCTCCAACTCTGCCGTCCAACTTCGAGCCGTCGGTGTATATGGAAGTGCCACCATTTGTTTCGGGACACCAATCCGTCCTCTCCCAGTCTTCTCTGCTGGGAATGTTTATTTTGAAACAGCTATCCCCGACTGTAGTGGTCGCACAACGATCTGTACCCGCACCCCAACTGGAGGTTTCCCTTAGGCGCAGAGCTGATGCCGCCGCTGACCGAAACCCTTCCGGATCAAGTGGCAAAATGCCCAGAATGATCTGGAGGGCTTCGTTGGGCGTTGTCCTTAGCGCACCGCTTATACAGATCATATTGGATCTATGGACTTTCCGTAACAGATTCAGGTATGTTGCCTTGCTCAGCGCAGGCCACCATACGACGACTCCATACAGCATGATTGGGCGAATGATGGCCGTGTAGATACAACTGCATACTCTAGGGATGAGCCCCCATTTTTCAATGGCTCTTTTGCATATGTAAAGAGCGATGCAAGCTTTCTTCAGGCGCTGCAGAACATTCTCCTTCCAATTCAATTTCCTGTCCAGAACTATGCCTAGAAACTTGGTCTTATCCGACAAGCCCAGGCGCGTGCCATCTAGTTCTGGTAGGCTTAGTGGCGGTATTTTGTACCGGTTGGTGAAGAGGACAAGTTCCACTTTCCGCGGGTTGATACTAAGTCCGCAGCGAGAGGACCACGTCGAAACTTCTCGCAGTGCTACTTGCATCAGATCACACAGAGTTTGTGGGAACTTGCCTCTGAATGCAATAGCTAAATCGTCTGCGTATGCCACTATCTTCCCGCCCCCCAGCTTGTGTCACGTAGCAACGAGTTGACTGTGAGGTTCCATAATAGCGGGGAAATAACACCACCCTGGGGCGTTCCCCTTGTGACATAGCGTGATAACTCAACCGTACCAAGTGAAGAAGCTATTTTCCTTCCCCTTAAAAGTTGGTCAATTAAACCAGTTAGAGGTCTATCTACGCCCAGATTAGATAGAGCGGAGTTGATAGCCTCCGGGCTTATATTGTTGAAAGCCCCCCCAATGTCTAGGAAGGCCACGAGACAGTAGTCCTTTTCACACAGCGATTTCTCAATGACAGATACTAGGCTGTGCAGAGCAGTTTCTGTTGATTTACCCTTGGTGTATGCATGCTGATAGCTAGAGATAAGGTTGCTATGGATAGTCGTTGAGAGGTAGTCGCTTAGTATCCTCCTAATAAAATAGAACAAAAGTAAGAAGATATCTCTATAGTTATTCTTTAAGAAAATCTTATTAATGTTTTTAAAAAGAGATATCACATATTCCCAGTGGGAAAAGGTAATGTTTGGTAATGTATAAAGTAAGGTATATCCCCTATAAAATTTTTTATGTATAATGGAATTCATGCATTACTTTTTCTATAGCAATGTCATAGGAAAAGTAATGTTTTTGAAAAATAAAACCTTACGAAATACATTACATGGGAAGTTTTTCAAATATTTTTTCATGCGTTACTTTGCTCATGCTTCTTTTCATGGATGAAAAAGGTAATGCATTACCTACTTTCCCACCGGGTTATTGTAGAGAAAATCTTATTAATGTTTTCAAAGAGAAATCACATAATATTAAAAAGAGTTCCTTTTTAATATTTCAAATAAAAAAAAAAAAAATTAACACTCAAACCCAGATGTCTAGTCTCATCTACACTACCTTCCCATCGTTTACTTAACTGGCCAACGTCTAATTACACATTTGTTCTTTTTGCCTCACCACATGTGCACTAGATCGGAGTGAAATACGTAAATTTTTCCAAATTATATCGTAATAGCAGGGAAAAGTTGCTACATATCAATACAAATTCAGGAAAAAAAAGAAATTTCAAATCGGTTAATATCTTCCGTTCGCGCATAGCATTTAATTTTGCATGTACAGCTCTTGTCCGCCCTTTTTGGACGACTCAGAACTCACCGCGTGAAGGTGACTGTACTACGAGTTCCACCCACTCCCTTCCCAACCAACCAACCAAAGATGAAAAATTATTTATTCGGGAGTGGCAAAGTCTGTTTTAGTGTCAAATTGCGGCATAACTGTACGAGAAGTGAGTGTTGCTCTTATAAACCCATCACGACTCTCGTTCCCATACACTTTTGAGGACGCTTGAGTTACTAGTTTTACGCAACGCTCCACAGCTTGCGTATGGCATGGAATATTTGTCAAATCTATGGTTAATTTTGGTTTTTCTTTATCAGAAATTAATTGCAAGATATCTTCAGAAGAAAGGCTCTCTAAAATTGTGGGGCAGGTAAGTTTCATTTCAGACCAATTAATTAATTGAAAATATTCCTTTGCTTCAAAGTTTAGTTTAGGAACCAAAAAGTTTCTAATATTTTTGTATTTTGAAGGGATTTATTTTATTTTCAGAACTCGCTTCAATCCAAGATCGCGGACATCTGTCATCTACCACCATCGAGAGAAGAGTGTTTTCTGGATGGGCAAAAAAGGAATTTGTTTGAATGACCTTATGAACTACTGCCTGGACTTCCGAAGATAAGATTCTACATTTTTTAATACATTCTAAAATATGTTTAGGTCCGTCAACTATTGAAGAATTTGTTTTGATTTCGAACCATAGAGGTACGTATACAGTCAAAATGTATTTTACAATTTGAATGAGATTTTAGATGGATCTTGCAAAGAAATGTATAATCGTAGGAACCTGTTTGCAATTGTCAACCAACGAGAGTGTGATATTGGTCCCGGATCTCGATTTGCTAGATCTGGGAAGCAAAAACCAGCATCAATAGCAATGGCAATGCCATGTAAGTATTTCTGATCTTTACTTAAGCTTATTGCGTCAAGCGTTCGTGGAAGAGAGCATTCAATCCTCTGAAAAGCAACGATGGGCAAAGATTCACATTTAGCCAGCTGTTTGCCAAGAAGCCCAATGAAAGACTGAGGACCTGTTGTTTTACCATCAAGTATTTCAACTAGATGCCTCAGAGGTAATTCATTAAAATGGAGGAGACAGATAGCCCATTGTACTGGTCTTTTTTAAACGCGTTTCAATGAATTTTATTGCACCATTCTTCCACCCAGTATTTGTTGACGTACCATGACATCCAATCACTACAACATTAGATTGATTTATACCATTTTCTTCAAAATAATTTACAATGCTGTATGCGGTGTCCTTTCCACTTTTTGAAGTATTATTGAAATGTGCTCTTCTTTTTTTATAGATTGATGACGTTTGTTTCCTTTTTCAACTAAAACTAAAGTGTCATCCATCCTGCCATCAAAATACACACACATCGGATCGTTTAATTGCTCTATTGCATTCCCCGATTCGATAAGTTTTAGTCTACATTTTTCTTTTTCTCTTCTAATTTTGCTTCGATCAAAAGCAAAAGAAGTATCTTTGCCCGTTATAAGACCAACATCTTTAAATGCACTAGACACAATAGCTGCTGCTGCTCTATCAGATACTCCAAAACGATCACTTGTTAAAGCCGTTGCTGGAAGTGATAAGAGCATCTGTGCATTTTTTGAACTTGCTGACTGAGAGTAAATAGAGCGTCGGGTCTGAAAATCGGGATCAATCTTATCATTGTCAACTTCAGGAGTTATCTCTATTTCAGAATCAATGCTACTACAAGAAGGTCCAGGTAAGTTGGTTTGACTTAAGTGAAGATCTTTTCTCTGCAACTTTAATGTAAGCTTTTCAATTTCTTTGGTATCTACTGTCCCAATCTTACCTTGTCCGAGATATCTTTGAGCATATAGAAATTTGATTTCTAATGGCGGTATCTTTCTATCTTTAGAGCATGTGCAGATGATAGTTACCGGCATGGGACAAATACACTTGTCAAAGCTTCTTTGACAAAAGCAATTGAGTGTCATCTTGCACTTGCAGGACAAAATGTCAAATTATTTAAGAAGTTTTCTGTTTATTGTATTGAAGAAGGTATACTTTTTAATAAAATTAAAAAGATTTACCTCCCAAAAATAAGAAAAAATCTCAATGGAAATATCTTCGTCTCTGACTTCTGTCCTCTTTTTGTGCCTCGAAGCTGTTCAAAGAGACAATCTTCTTATCTTATTATGAGGATTTTTTGGCTCTGTGCGGGAGTCGGCCATATGGAAAATCCCAGGATTGTCGGGACTCTTCACATAACAGAATCCCGGTATTGACACTCCTAACCGACACCGTTACTCTCTGAACCATTTAGATGACTTGATGAAAGTCATCAATTCCCTTATAACCACCCCCGATACCTGGCGTAGGATATCGTAGGGGAACTCACAAGAAGCGCCTTCTCGCGGCACTTAGTGCCGGGCAGTTGCAGATGAGGTGCTCCACCATTTCTTCCTCCTCATCATCTTTGCAACTCCTACAGCATCGCCACCTTGCTGCGTGCTTTCCGACACCCTGGGGATTGTAGCCATCTTTCGTTGGCTTGACGGAGTGCCTGGTCCTCCAGCATTAGTTTGCATGTAGCAAAGGGCATACTTAAGCGTTCTTTATCCCGAAGAACCTGCTCTTTCGTGCCCTTCCTAGCAAGTTCGTCTGCCCTACAGTTTCCCTTAATGTCCCTTGTTCACGCGGTTCGGCCATCTCTTGAACAGATCGACGACAGCTGAGCGTCGCTGAAAATAAAGATATCCTGTCCGATGATGCCTTTGTCTATCCAAACCGCGGCGCCCATGACTTCTGAGACTTCAGCCTGGAAGACGCTGCAATGATCAGAAAGTCTGAAGGAGAGCTCAAGGCATAGGTCCTTTGAATACCTTTTCTGCAACTCAGCTGTCTGATTTCGAGCCGTCGCTGTATATGGAAATACCGTCATTAGTAGTTTTCCCTCCTGCTGTGTTTTGTCTTATGCGTACATCGTTTACAACCAAAATTTATGTTTGTATCCATATGGATACAAAGAATGTGTAAAAATTCGGCTTTGTTTTCACAGGTATTAAATTTAAATAAAAAGATGATAAAAAAATTTTAAAGACAACCTTTCTATGAATGCTGTCAAAAAGCCTCAGCAAATTTGTCGTTAAACAAAGACATGGTTTCGGTGTTTTTGGTTTTGAAATTTTAGTCATACCAATTGTAATCAATTTTTGAGATTTGAAAATATAAAGGTGGAGTGCAATTAATAGGCTTTAGATGTTTTGTCGATAACCGAACTTCTATTTAGGCTCTCAGAAATTGTTTGCCTTAGTTTTTTTATTTAAAAGCATAGATACCTTCTTCAAATGTGTAATTCGACGCTACCCAGCACAAGTACACGATAGCATCATGGTAGCAGCAGTTAATAATTCTTAGTTCGATTCGCGGTGAAGGCAATATGGCAAGTGCACATGTGGTAAGGCAAAAATAACAAATGTGTAATTAGACGTAGTGTAGATTAACTATAGATATCTGGGTTGAGCGCTCTTTTTTTTAATTTGAAATATTAAAAAGAAAATCTTCTCAATATTATGTGGTTTCTCTTTGAAAACATTAATAAGATTTTCTGTACAATAATATATTATATCTCTTTGAAACCATAATAAGATTTTCTCTACAAATATATGAATCCCATCCTCTTAAAGAAAAACTATAGAGATATCTTCTTACTCTTGTTCTATTTTATTAGGTGGTTTTCGCTCTGTGTATTCCATATGCTTTAAGCTAAATATTTGACCAACTACTATTATTAACGATTATAAAACAAAAACCATTTTTCACCAATATAATGCGGTAAAAATAGTACCTGGGTTGGCTTTCCGTAATTCGATATCGAGGATAAACGAGTGTAAAATCATCGTTTTCGCTTTCCGTAGCATAAAATGTAATTTTTTGTTTACTCGTTGACTGTCGAATTACGGAAAGCCACCCCTGTCTTTTAAGGGTTCGTTTTTACTAGCTTGAGCTAAAAAGTTAATTATTTTGATTGAAGTTGATGGCTTATTATTTGGAAAACGATAATCTGCTTAAAAAAGTTTTTTTTTAGCGTAGACATTGTCAGCCTCCCACAAACTTGGGTGTGTCCATATGGATACTATATAGCGAAAGGGTTAACATTTTTAAGACTTTAATTTCTTATACATTTTAAGCTTATAGGGTTTTTTAGCGATTCTGAACATTTAACACATCTTCAACTGCAGAAGTTAGTGAAAACAGCACTTAGAGCTTTTATCGCGAGGACGACGAGTTGTTATTTTCAAGACTTATTTTTAGTTTGAGGAATTATGTATTTAAAATTTTTTTCTTCTTCAACCTGTTGAGCCAATTAACAAATGAGAGATCTCAATACTTACATATGGCTAGCCTGGAACTAAACTGATCTATGTAAAATAATACAAAAGTTGAGAAAACAGATGGAACGCGTTTTAATGCAGTGTGCAATGGTTTAAGTGAATATTGTATATTATTATGTTAGTTAAATAGTAAATGCATTAAAAACAAACTTATTATAGAAACGTTTTTATATAATAATTTTTTTAACAAAAAAAAAATTGTTACTTAGGCCACAAAAGAATTTTTAATTTTTAAGGAAGGAATTGGAAATTATATTAATAAAAAAACGAAAAACGTGTGAAAGAAAGTACTTTAATTAAAAACAAAACGACCATCTTAAATTTTCTTCAACTCTCTCTTAATATACATATCTCCCGTTCACAACAAAACCAAGTAAGTGGTTCTCCCGTGACAAATGCTAATTTGGATTAAGTGATACCATACAAACAATCTTCACATTAGGGTGGTGCAGCAAAGTAGTACAACAGAATAGCTGACGACAATACATTAAGATATATCTACAACAGATTTATATGCACAAAAACCCGGTAGGGGCTTATAATATTTCAATATATAATGGTACTTTTTTTATCGTAACCTTGTGGAATTTTACTTTAAAAAAACCATATCGTTAAAAATATAAACTTTTTAATGGACGAAAAACTAAATATAGAAGTGCTCTGCGAAAAACCTTGGATTATGTGAATTATGTGATTATGGGAATGACGATGGTGTGAAGATGGCGAGGATGCAATATTTACATATATGATTTGGTACATTTTGTTTTTTTTTTTGGAACAAAAATGAAGGCAAGTGGCAGCTGCCTGGATTGCTGTATACTTATGTAAGTTCATGTGAGAGTAATGAGCGCGAAAAGGGGTGGGACTGGTTTTCGAAGCGCAGAGTTTTTGCGGGAGAGTGGTGGTCGGAGTTTCGATGATTGTGCAATTTGCAAGGTACCGTTTTTGTCTTTGCTGCATGCATACATATATATATATATATGTATATATATATGATTTTTGGGAATTTAAACATTTATTTGAGTAATACCATGCAAAGAATCCACGCATTCTGGTGTTGCGATGGATGGAATAAATTGGTCGCATTTGTTCAAGCATGTCCTATGAAGAGACTAATTATACCCTTTTTATACCAGAATTTTTATAAATTTATACTACTTGGAGGACACCTGACTTCGATTCTCGGCGAAGGCAAAAATTGAAAAATTGTTGTTATTTTTTAATTTTTATGTTTTAAAGCAAGGAAAACTAAAAAATCAGAGTTCTGATAATCGAGGTGGCTAGAATGACGCCAATCTGACCAATCTTCAACTGTATGAAAAATATATTTTCTAAGCAATATTTAACCCCCTAAAAATTTCATTAGTGAATTAAACTTTTAAAACATCGAGAAAAGCTTAGAACATCAAATAATCTAAAGTCAAACTGTGTTTTTCGTAAAAAAATGTAGAAGCTTTGACAGGGTAGCTGGTTGAAAATCAGCTCACGAAAATTTTATTTGAAAGATAAATTTGGTAAAAAAAAAAATTGGAATTTGAAATAACAATTAAATATGGTTGATTAGCGAAACCTAATTATTCATGCACTTAGCTTAGCAAACCGGCAGTGTTTTTTTTTTTTGGTTTTATCGATATAGCAGGTTCATGTAGAACGGGTATTCTGTGCAAGGGTGTAAACATGTTCAACGAAATCAGCATTAGTGTCATGTATAATTGTTCTTTAGTAAAAGTCCGTACGTTATTTAAATTTCGATCTTAACATTGTGAAATTTTCTTACAAAATCATATCGTTAAAAAAATAAACTTTACCAATACGCAAAAAGTTAAATATATTCCTAAAGCCAGAAGTGAAGCTGGATTTCTTAGCTTACAACGGAGATAGGGATATGGATTAAAATAGATATAGGGATCGGGTTAGAGAAACATGCAGGGAAATAAATGTGTGGCAGGACAACGTCTGCCAGGTCGGTTGTAAAATTTATAAATAATTAGGTTGTAAACACTGGGACAGCCAATCCCGCACAGAGCGAAAACCACCTAATAGGTTAGGTTAGGTTCAAGTGGCTGCCGCAGAGGCACACTTAGGCCAGTTTTGAAAGGCCCGTTGTGATACCACTAACACAAGGAAAGTCAGTCCCGGGCCCCAGCCATAGGGAAAATCCCTGAGTTGTTGGGATTTTCCACATAGCAGAATCCCCGGGACTGACACTTCTAAACCGACACCGTTACTCCTCCTCGAACCACTTAGATGACTTTATGAAAGCCATCAAGTCCTTTATGTCCAGTTCCGCGATCTGGCTTAGGCTATCCAGGAAGGGAACTCCCAAAAAGCGCGTTCTCGCGCCGCTTAAAGCCGGACAGTTGCAGATGAGGTGCTCCACTGTTTCCTCCTCATCATCATCTTTGTAACTCCTGCAGCATCGCCGGTAGGGCATACCTAGCCTTTCTGCATGCCTACCAATGAGGCAGTGACCGGTTAATACCCCTATCAATATGGAGATTTCCCTCCTAGTTAGGGCATAAATGCGTCTAGACCTTTTAAGATCCCATTTTGGCCAGGTTTGTTTCGATATCCGGCACCCTGGGGATTGAAGCCATCTTTCGTTGGCTTGACGGAGTGTGTGCTCCTTCAGAATTAGTCTGCATGTGGCAAACGGCATACCTGAGCGCTCTTTATCCTGAAGAACCTGCTTGGTCGTGCCCTGCCTGGCAAGCTCGTCTGCCTTACAGTTTCCCTCAATGTCCCTATATCCCGGGACCCATATGAGGTTTACGTGGTTCTGTTGGGCCATCTCCTGAAGAGATCGACGACAGCTGAGCGCAAGTTCAGAGTTGAACGTGTATGAGCCAAGGGATTTGATAGCCGCTTGGCTTTCGCTGAAAAGAGCGATATCTTCTCCGATAACACGTTTGCTTATCCAGGCCGCGGCGTCCAGGATTGCCGAGACTTCCACCTGGAAGATGCTACAATGATCAGGTAGTCTGAAGGAGAGCTCAAGGTCCCTATCCCTTGAATAAACCCCTCCTCCAACTCTGCCGTCCAACTTCAAGCCGTCGGTGTATATGGAAGTGCCACTATTTGTTTCGGGACACCAATCCGTCCTCTCCCAGTCTTCTCTGCTGGGAATGTTTATTTTGAAACAGCTATCCCCGACTGTAGTGGTCGCACAACGATCTGTGCTTAGAGGGAGAAAGCTGTAAGATTCCAGATTACTGGAGTGTCCAATAGTACCCGCACCCCAACTGGAGGTTTCCCTTAGGCGCAGAGCTGATGCCGCCGCTGACCGAAACCCTTCCAGATCAAGTGGCAAAATGCCCAGAATGTTGGGCGTTTTCCTTAGTGCACCGCTTATACAGATCGTATTGGATCTATGGACTTTCCGCAACAGATTCAGGTGTGTTGCCTTGCTCAGCGCAGGCCACCATACGACGACTCCATAGAGCATGATTGGGCGAATGATCGCCGTGTAGATCCAACTGAATACTCTAGGGCTGAGCCCCCATTTTTTGCCAATGGCTCTTTTGCATGTATAAAGAGCGATGCAAGATTTCTTCTGGCGCTGAAGAACATTCTCCTTCCAATTCGATTTCCTGTCCAGAAGTATGCCTAGAAACATGGCTTTATCCGACAAGCACAGGCGCGTGCCATCTAGTTCTGGTAGGCTTAGTGGCGGTATTTTGTACCGGTTGGTGAAAAGGACAAGTTCCACTTTCCCCGGGTTGATACAAAGCCCGCAGCGAGAGGACCACGTCGAAACTGCTCGCAGTGCTACTTGCATCAGGTCACACAGAGTTTGTGGGAACTTGCCTCTGAATGCAATAGCTAAATCTCCCTCGTGAAGGGTGGATACCTTGCCGCGGTACGAGGGCTTAAGTCGATAGCCACAGGGCTACGCTGCCCTTGTGATCATAGCTCCGTACGGCACTTCATCACGAGAGCAGCCTAGCCTCTCTGGCGCGACGACAAAGATCTTCCCCCTCCCAATCCAGGGTGTTATGCGAAACCGTGCCCATTGGACGTTTGCAGCCGGGAGGCAAATCGTGGCTGTATTTGAACGGAGCCTCTCTGATACCGGGTCGCCTCAGAGAGTAAGCATGGCCTTACCGCGGTACGGGGCTCTGCCGCGGCGGACGACACATTTTCCCCTACTCTTCCCTTGACCCTAAGCTGGCCGTGTCCGGCGATGGGTCGTACGAACAAGATGAACTCAAATTATCCAAATAAAAACGATAAACCTAAAAAACAAACAACGCCAAATTTCACTCCTCAGCAAAGGAGAGCTATGGAGGAACAGGCGAGAAAGCAACAACAACGCCGGAGGACAACCTCCGTTCCACAATCAAGGGGGGGATCGACAGCGATGGCAACTACAAGTCGGTCAACCAACCCTCTATCGACTAAGATTGACTTGATGGGAGCTAGAACCAGTGCGGTTGCCAACGCAACTAAGCGGACAACGGCAGATGCTAAACTCCCATCAACCGCTGATATGAAAACCAGTATCTTTACGTCTGTGGCAGCGGTCTCACGACCTGGCCTCGGAGTTTCGAAGGAGAAGGAAGCTGCAACTGAGATTTCGGCAAGGAGAGCGACCGCGATGGCAACTACGGGTCCGCACTCCCAGGAGACATCTCCCCGCCGCTTCACATACCACGAGAAAAGATTGGCTGCAAAGATCCTGAAGAGGTATGAAGGGGTACCGCAGGAATCGCTGTCGCCGAATTCCAGTAAATCGGTAGAGCTAGCGAAAGCTGTGATACCGGATTTCCAAAATTCTTACATGCCAAAGAGGTTAAAAGTTAACCCTTTCAAGCGCCAGAGATCGGACCTGGAGTTGAATCCCCCTCCCAAGCGGCATCAAAATACCCCTGGAGCGGGCAAACTAAGCTTTGCTGAGGTAACCAAGGACAGGATCCTTATAGGCGTCCTGGACCGAGGCAATGACCGCCTGGCCATCCCTAAGGACCGGTGGCGTTACGTGCGAAATGAACTCGGCAACATTCTTCTCAATGTTGCTCCAGAGTTTCCGGGTAGTTCGGCGCGAGTAACGGATGCGGGTTGGCACCAGGGTCAGATTAAATTACTCGCATGCGAGGATGCAAAAACCGTAGCACTGTACAAGGCAGCAGCTGCTAAGCTGGGTGAAGTCTACAAGGGCGCAAAGATAGAGGTCGTCGACTGGAAGGACATTCCAGCTCGTCCAAGGGCAAGGGCGTGGATTCCGGCCATCCCTGACGAACCCGAGAGAATTCTCGGGATGCTACGGCTAATGAATCCGTCCCTGCCAACGCATGACTGGAGTGTCAATCTGGTCGGGGATGCGGTAGGGCCCGACAGACAGGTGGTGTTCACCATGAATAAAGAGTCAATCGAGCCCCTCAAAAGGTGCAATGGCCTAGTACACTACAGCGTAGGCCAGATCGTTATCCACGTATATCGTGGTGATGCTCAGCGCGCTGCCTTCTCGGCTGCTCCGGGGGAACCGGAAAACGAATTACCAGAAGAGGAAGCGGAGGATTCCGATGCGGAAAGCATGTTATCCGCCACGTCCCTTGGCGATAGTGCTGTGAACAACTCGGAGATGGAGGACAGCCTACAGGACGAGGAAGCCCTCGACGTCACGGTGGTAGCAGCCAACGCTGAGCGATTAACATCTAACGCTGCAGACAGCAAGACTCCTGCAACGCCATATCGGGCAGTTAATCGGAACAATTCGTCGTTGATAGGCAACCTCCGGGATGGGGCAAACCTCGACGATATGGGGACGGCAGGGAAGTCTGTGCGCTCTCATGTTGGTGGTGCTTCAGATTAATCTGCACAAATCTAAAGTGGCCTCGGCTGCTTTAAGTAGTCGTCTTTCTAAAGGCGACGGGGATGTGGTCCTCATCCAAGAACCCTGGGTCAATAGCTCGAGAATCTGCGGATTGGGGACTAAGGGCTTCAAGCTCATTCGAGCCAGCGAGGAGAGCAAAGTCAGAACGTGTATTTTGGTCAAGTCTGAGTTGAACTCCTTTCTCCTACCTAACTACACCAATGGTGATATTACCGCTATCAGTCTAACGGTCGACAGCACCCGCCTGACGGTGGTGTCGGTCTATATGCCCTACGACGCCGAAGAACCCCCACCACAAATGGAGGTGAAAGACCTGGTGTCAAATTTCTGCACGGGTAAACTTATTATTGGAGCGGACGCTAATGCTCACCATGTCCAATGGGGGAGCTCCGACATCAATGCCAGGGGCGAGTCTCTGTTTGATTACCTCTTAACAACCAACCTGGTGATTTGCAACGTGGGTAATGAGCCTACTTTTATCACTAAGACCCGCAGTGAGGTCATAGACCTCACTCTCTGTAGTGAAGGCGCTTATGAGTGGGTCAGAAAATGGCGGGTTCTGGAAGAACATTCTTTCTCCGACCACCGTTACATAGAAATGGTTTTAGACTTTATTGTAGAACAACCAATCATGAAACGCAATCCACGTAACACTGATTGGCAGTTACACAATGAAATATTAGACAGAGACCTCCCAGTACTGCCCTCACAAGCCCCCTCATCAGTAGAGGAGCTGGAGGATCTTGTTACTACATTTACATCGGCGCTCTCAAATGCTCTAGGACAGGCTTGTCCAGTGCCAAAACCACGCGGTAAACACAGGCCACATTGGTGGTCCTACGATTTGGACTCGCTCCGAATATCATGCCGGAAACAATTTAACAAGGCCAAGAGCTTCGGCTCTGACCCTCATTGGCACGAATATAAAGCTAAACTAAGGGCCTACAAAAAAGCTCTGAGACAGGCGAAGAGAACCTCGTGGAGAAATTTCTGCACTGGCGTCGAAAAGGTCGACGACACAGCGAGACTTAGACGAGTCCTCTCGAAAAGTCAAACAACCATCAGCTATTTGCGAAAGCCTGACGGATCCTGGACCAGCACGGAAGAGGAAACCCTTGAGCTGCTCTTGAATACACATTTTCCGGGGAATCTGCATGATGCACCACTAGCACCTGCAACAAACCTGGCAGTAAATATACCCATCACTGAGGAAAGAGTAAGGTGGGCAGTTAAGAGCTTTGAACCGTATAAGGCTGCCGGGCCGGACGGGATTATCCCCGCGCAGCTTATAAACACGTTGGAGACATCAGCTAAATGGCTGGTATTTCTCTTCACAGCCTGCTTGGCTCTCAACCACATTCCGGGCTCCTGGAGAAGCGCCACGGTAGTGTTTATCCCTAAGGCTGGGAAGGCATCCCACTACGAGCCAAAAGACTACAGACCGATCAGTCTCTCGTCCTTTGTACTAAAAACCTTTGAGAGGATATTAAGCGACTACCTCTTAACGACTATTGATAGCAACCTTATCTCTAGCTATCAGCATGCATAAAAAAAAAAAAAAAAAAAAAAAAAAAAAAAAAAAAAAAAACTAATGGCGGCGATATACCAACAGGTCATCATAACCTCTAACGAGATTTTTAGCCGAGCTTCTCTTTCCAACTTGTGGTGTGTTGCTTTTGAGTTTTTCCTACAAGTTGGCGGGACCTACAGTTTTTTGCCGACTCCGAACGGCACTTGCAAAGCAAATGCATTTTTTGCTGAGAAGCTTCTCATGGCAGAAATACACCCGGAGAGTTTGCCAAACTACTGCCGAGGGGCGACCCCGTTTAGAAAAATTCTTTTTCTAAATCATTTTGGATGTTACTTTTGCCGGGCATCGAACCGACACGACTTGGTGTAGAAGGCCGAACACTTAACCGCTACACCACGGCGGCCGCCGCGTGCATACACCAAGGGTAAATCAACAGAAACCGCTCTGCACAGCCTAGTGTCTGTCATTGAGAAATCGCTGTGTGAAAAGGACTACTGTCTCGTGGCCCTCCTAGACATTGAGGGGGCTTTCAACAATATAAGCCCGGAGGCTATCAACTCCGCTCTAACTAATCTGGGAGTAGATAGACCTCTAACTGGTTTAATTGACCAACTTTTAATGGGAAGGAAAATAGCTTCTTCACTTGGTACGGTTGAGTTATCACGCTATGTCACAAGGGGAACACCCCAGGGTGGTGTTCTTTCCCCGCTTTTATGGAACCTCACAGTCAACTCGTTGCTACGTGACACAAGCTGGGGGGGCGGGAAGATAGTGGCATACGCAGACGATTTAGCTATTGCATTCAGAGGCAAGTTCCCACAAACTCTGTGTGACCTGATGCAAGTAGCACTGCGAGAAGTTTCGACGTGGTCCTCTCGCTGCGGACTTAGTATCAACCCAGGGAAGGTGGAACTTGTCCTCTTCACCAACCGGTACAAAATACCGCCACTAAGCCTACCAGAACTAGATGGCACGCGCCTGGGCTTGTCGGATAAGGCCAAGTTTCTAGGCATAGTTCTGGACAGGAAATTGAATTGGAAGGAGAATGTTCTTCAGCGCCAGAAGAAAGCTTGCATCGCTCTTTACACCTGCAAAAGAGCCATTGGCAAAAAATGGGGGCTCAGCCCTAGAGTATGCAGTTGGATCTACACGGCCATCATTCGCCCAATCATGCTTTATGGAGTCGTCGTATGGTGGCCTGCGCTGAGCAAGGCAACATACCTGAATCTGTTGCGGAAAGTCCATAGATCCAATATGATCTGTATAAGCGGTGCGCTAAGGACAACGCCCAACGAAGCCCTCCAGGTCATTCTGGGCATTTTGCCACTTGATCTGGAAGGGTTGCGGTCAGCGGCGGCATCAGCTCTGCGCCTAAGAGAAACCTCCAGTTGGGCTGCGGGTACTATTGGACACTCCAGTATTCTGGAATCTTACAGCTTTCTCCCTCTAAGCACAGATCGTTGTGCGACTACTACAGTCGGGGATAGCTGTTTCAAAATAAACATTCCCAGCAGAGAAGACTGGGAGAGGACGGATTGGTGTCCCGAAACAAATGGTGGCACTTCCATATACACCGACGGCTCGAAGTTGGACGGCAGATTTGGAGGAGGCGTTTATTCAAGGGATTTGGACCTTGAGCTCTCCTTCAGACTACCTGATCATTGTAGCGTCTTCCAGGCGGAAGTCTCGGCAATCCTGGACGCCGCGGCCTGGTTAAGCAAACGTGTTATCGGAGAAGATATCGCTATTTTCAGCGATAGCCAAGCGGCCATCAAATCCCTTGGCTCATACACGTTCAACTCTGAACTGACGCTCAGCTGTCGTCGATCTCTTCAGGAGATGGCCCAACAGAACCGCGTAAACCTCATATGGGTCCCGGGACATAGGGACATTGAGGGAAACTGTAAGGCAGACGAGCTTGCCAGGCAGGGCACGACCAAGCAGGTTCTTCAGGATAAAGAGCGCTTAGGTATGCCGTTTGCCACATGCAAACTAATGCTGAAGGAGCACACACTCCGTCAAGCCAACGAAAGATGGCTGCAATCCCCAGGGTGTCGCATATCGAAACAAACCTGGCCAAAATGGGATCTTAAAAGGTCTAGACGCATTTATGCCCTAACTAGGAGGGAAATCTGCATATTGATAGGGGTATTAACCGGTCACTGCCTCATTGGTAGGCATGCAGAAAGGCTAGGTGTGCCCTACCGACGATGCTGCAGGAGTTGCAAAGATGATGAGGAGGAGGAAACAGTGGATCACCTCACCTGCAACTGGCCGGCTTTAAGCGGCGCGAGAACGCGCTTTTTGGGAGTTCCGTTCCTGGATAGCCTAAGCCAGATCGCGGAACTGGACATAAAGGACTTGATGGGCTTCATAAAGTCATCTAAGTGGTTCGAGGAGGAGTAACGGTGTCGGTTTAGGAGTGTCACTCCCGGGATTCTGCTATGTGGAAAATCCCAACAACTCAGGGATTTTCCATATGGCTGGGTCCCGGGACTGACTTTCCTTGTGTTGGTGGTATCACAACGGGCCTTTCAAAACTGGCCTAAGTGTGCCTCTGCGGCAGCCACTTGAACCTAACCTAATAGCTAAATCTTCTGCGTATGCCACTATCTACCCGCCAGCCCACCTTACCCTTTCCTCAGTGATAGGTATATTTACTGCCAGGTTTGTTACAGGTGCTAGTGGTGCGTCATGCAGGTTCCCCGGAAAATGTGTATTCAAGAGCAGCTCAAGGGTTTCCCCTTCCGTGCTTGTCCAGGATCCGTCAGGTTTTCGCAAATAGCTGATGGCTGTTTGACTTTTCGAGAGGACTCGTCTAAGTCTCGCTGTGTCGTCGACCTTTTCCAGTGCAGAAATTTCTCCACGAGGTTCTCTTCGCCTGTCTCAGAGCTTTTTTGTAGGCCCTTAATTTAGCTTTATATTCGTGCCAATGAGGCTCAGAGCCGAGGCTCTTGACCTTGTTAAATTGTTTCCGGCATGATTTGCGGAGCGAGTCCAAATCGTAGGACCACCAATGTGGCCTATGTTTACCGCGTGGTTTTGGCACTGGACAAGCCTGTCCTAGAGCATTTGAGAGCGCCGATGTAAATGTAGTAACAAGATCCTCCAGCTCCTCTACTGATGAGGGGAGAGTCGAGTGGAGAAATTATCAGCTGTCTGTGTCACGCGCAGCTTCTCGACGTCAAACTTTCCTTCCGTTACTGTGCGTACTTTCTTCGCTGCACAGAGGCGTGTGCGTATCTTGGCTGCAACAAGATAATGGTCCGAGTCGATATTGGGACCGCGTAGGGTACGCACGTCTAGAACGGTGGAGCTGTGTCTGCCGTCGATCATGACATGATCAATCTGGTTTCTTGTTCTTTGATCAGGGGACGGCCAGGTGGCTTGGTCAATCAACCTAGTGCCGTTGGGGGATGTTATATTGTGGAGACTGAATTTTCCAACTGTAGGACCAAAGACTCCTTCCTTGCCCACCTTGGCATTAAAGTCGCCGAGCACGATTTTGATATCATGCTGGGGGCAGCGATCATAAGTCTGTTCAAGTTTATCGTAGAAGGAGTCCTTCTCTGCGTCGTCCGTCTCCTCAGTCGGCGCATAGGCGCAGATAAATGTTATGTTGAAAAACCTCGCCTTGATGCGGATCGCAGCGAGACGCTCGTCCACGGGAGTGAACGCTAGTACTTGGCGGCGAAGTCTCTTTCCCACCACAAATCCTACACCACGCGCTTTGCCGCGTGTCTGACCACTGTAGTATACGTCGCAAGGACCGATGGTCGTCTTTCCTTGCCCCGTCCATCGCATTTCCTGCAGGGCGGTGATGTCAGCCTGTGTAGAAAGGGTCCGGACATTCCACGTACATGCCCTAATATCTTTCTCATTGTCCTTACTTCGTTTTGCCGGGTCGTCAACATTAAAGGGGGTTCTCATCCGAGGCTTTTTCGATTTTTTCATTGGACTAGATTTTTTACGTGGCGGGTCCCAAACCCAGCGCACAACCCGTTTCGGGTTTTTTTTTGTTTTGAAAATATTTTTACACATTTATATAGCGAGCCGCTTGCTTCAAGACAGACGCCCGCTTGCAGCCGCACCTCATGGTGAACAGACGCTGCGCAAAAGACCTCGGTGAGCCCTTAAACCAAGTATGTCAGAGTGGCCCCACCGGGGCTCCCTCTCTTTCTGCCGCGAGCCTAGAATAGCTCACGTTGCCCAGAGTGTACGGACGAGGACGCAAGAGTCGGGATTGGGCAAGGTCACCCGTGCAGAAATTTGACAATAGGTCTTTCACCTTGTGATGTATGGTACATATATATATGTCCCTATTGGTACATCTTGTACCACCTCTGACGAGGCCATGTACATGGCTAAGCGTGCATGCTAGTTTAACCTGGTCTAAGCTCGCCGGATTGGGCTGGTTCTTGCTTTCCACATCTGTACGCGGAGATCCACCACAAAAATATCATGCCCTTATAACTCGGACAAGAAACTACCAAATTTTAACCCTGAAACCGTATTATAAATAACCAGACGGACTCAAACTAAAAATACCGGAAATGCCACCGATCGAACTAAAGAAGCCATAAAGCCGCTTCTTTTCTATCCCCCTATAAGTAAGTAGGTAGGTATGTTCACTTGCTTATGGTTATTTAATGCTAGAGAGAGTAAAAGTTCTACCAAATACAAAGGTAACCCAAAGTTTTCTATGTACACTTACATGATTTATTCCATATCAGCAGGCACCTGATGAGCTGGTTGGTAGCGGTGAGCTAGTTCTCTTCTTTTTTTTAAAAGAACAATTACTCTTTTAAAATTTACTTCATTAATATGTACTTCTCTACTCCAATTACAGCTATGATTTTACGCACGCCAGTGGCGTTGTATAAATGACAAAAAAAGGGTTACTAGGTGATTCGATGACCGATCTCACTGGAAAATCATGAAAACTTTAATTTTAACAATTTAAACTTTCTTTACATATTTTTGCGCGAGTTAGTTTCACAATAAAAGAAATCATTTAAACAAAATATCTCAAATGTTAGTGATTTTGCAGTCTAACTCTAACACCCCGCCGTACTTCTATTCCTTTTCATAGCCAATGAAGAAAAAAAACAATATTCAAGTTTATTGTGCTTAGGGAACCAATAATTGTGCAAATTATGTCTGTACGCACTTTTAAAGTTTTGTTATACATGTCCGTATGTATATGGGCAAATTAAATTAAATCAAATTTTTCTTTTCAAGCGTTTTCGCTTCAAATATTCTTCTTCGATCTAAATACGAATTATATATCAAATTATGCAAATTTCGCGATCTACGTTCTTTATACTGCCTGAGTCTTCTTTAAAATTCACTCATACTAAATTAATTAAGCTATCAGACCATTAGCTCTGCAATCTTAGCTTAAGAACACGAGGTTATGCGTCAAACGCAGATTATCCAAAGTAGTCCGATAAACTTGTACACTTGATGGGGAATCAGGTCAAAAAAATCTTGCGCTGGATGATGCACGGCTAAAAATTTCAACCTAAATTTTAAACTTTTTTGGACTACATATATGACCAAACCAAATTTGGATTCAAATTCAATCTAGACCAGTTTTCATGAAAATTGGCTAAATGAATCGGGTTTCAATTATAAACAAGAAATGTTTTAACAAGTTTTTAAAGATAAAATAAATTTTTTGTCCGTTGGCGGGAATTCGAACCAAGACTCCCCGCATCATGCCCGTCTGCTCTACGACTGAGCTACATCGCACACATAAATGTTGTAGGCAAAATTCAATCTTGAATAAGCTTTCAAAAATAATTTTGAATTTTCAAACACAAAAGTTTAAACTTTAGACCGAAAGGTTTTAAGAATAAAATAAAACTAAAAAAAAATGTGGCAGCTGACAGAACTCGAACGATAATGATCAGGAGTCACAGCCGACTGCTCTACCGCTGAGCTATGACGCACTTGAAGTTTTTGTGGGAAAAATTCAATTACATTAAAACAAACCAAAAATAAAAAATTTAGACAGCTTTTTCATTTAGATTTTAAATCGAAACCAAAAGAAATTGAAAATCTTTGTAGGTATTTGGACGGTTTGAAATATTGTACAAAAAAGTTTGAGAAATTGATTAAACTTTATACGGGTTTAAAATTTAGGTTCATTTTTTTAGCCGTGTGGTGTTGCGTATCTTTCGAGATGTACTTAAGCTGGAATCCACGTGATATAGGAACTGCGCAAATACATGACGGAATTGGTTTTCATTGTGAGATGTATTTACTCAATTTTATTTCGCGTAACCGAGCTTAGTATGAATTACTAAAGAGTATCGTCACCGAGTTTGGGACTTACTTTGTCCTTTTATTTAAAATTTAAACTTTACTGCCATACGAGGATGACTTCGAAATTTTCTGGTTACTTTTTCTTACCAGCACGACTTATCACTTCAGAGACTCCATCAGAAAAGACTCGGTCTTCTCAGCGGAAGCCGGATCGAACTCTCCTTCTCATCTCGTTTTTTTTTTTTTTCCTTTTTTACTTCCTCCTGTCGAAATGACCAGATCGCTATTCGTCAATCTATTACTTTATTTCTACGAAACAGGGTGAATAGGAAATTGAATTTTGATCCATGACTCTTTTCTTTTTTTTTTGACTAATGATTCTTTGCTTACTCAATCCTCGCGCTCACAACCTCCGTTTGTGGTGGATGTTCTTCGGCGTCGTAGGGCATATAGACCTACGCCACCGTCAGGCGGGTGCTGTCGACCGTTAGACTGATAGCGGTAATATCACCATTGCTGTAGTTAGGTAGGAGAAAGGAGTTCAACTCAGACTTGACCAAAATACACGTTCTGACTTTGCTCTCCTCGCTGGCTCGAATGAGCTTGAAACCCTTAGTCCCCAATCCGCAGATTCTCGAGCTATTGACCCAGGGTTCTTGGATGAGGACCACATCCCCGTCGCCTTTAGAAAGACGACTACTTAAAGCAGCCGAGGCCACTTTAGATTTGTGCAGATTAATCTGAAGCACCACCAACATGAGAGCGCACAGACTTCCCTGCCGTCCCCATATCGTCGAGGTTTGCTCCATCCCGGAGGTTGCCTATCAACGACGAGTTGTTCCGATTAACTGCCCGATGTGGCGTTGCGGGAGTCCTTCTGTCTGTAGCGTTAGATATTAATCGCTGAGCTTTGGCTGCTACCACCGTGACGTCGAGGACTTCCTCGTCCTGTAGGCTGTCCTCCATCTCCGAGTTGATCACAGCACTATCGCCAAGGGACGTGGCGGATAACATGCTTTTCGCAGCGGAATCCTCCGCTTCCTCTTCCGGTATTTCGTCTTCCGGCCACCGGTCCTTGGGGATGGCCAGACGGTCATTGCCTCGGTCAAGGACGCCTATAAGGATCCTGTCCTTGGTTACCTCAGCAAAGCTTAGTTTGCTCGCTTCAGGGGTATTCTGATTTCGCTTGGGAGGGGGATTTAACTCCAGGTCCGATCTCTGGCGTTTGAAAGCGTTAACTTTTAACCTCTTTGGCATCTGAGTATTTTGGAAAACCGTTATCACAGCTTTCGCTAGCTCTACCGATTTTCTGGAATTCGGCGACTGCGATTCCTGCGGTACCCCTTCATACATCTTAAGGATCTTTGCAGCCAATCTTTTCTCGTGGTATGTGAAGCGGCGGGGAGATGTCTCCCGGTCGCTCCCTTTGCCGAAATCTCAGTTGCAGCTTCCTTCTCCTTCGAAACTCCGAGGCCTGGTCGTGAGACCGCTGCCACAGACGTAAAGAGACTGGTTTTCATATCAGCGGTTGATGGGAGTTTAGCATCCGCCGTTGTCCGCATAGCTGCGTTGACAACCGCACTGGTGCTAGCTCCCATCAAGTCAATCTTACTCAATAGAGGTTTGGTTGACCGACGCGTAGTTGCTATCGCTGTCGATCCCCCCCTTGATTGTGGAGCGGAGGTTGTTCTCCGGCGTTGTTGTTGCTTTCTCGCTTGCTCCTCCATAGCTCTCCTCTTCTGAGGAGTGAAATTTGGCGTTATTTGTTTTTTAGGTTTTTCGTTTTTATTTACGTTATTTGAGTTCATTTTGTTCAAACGACCCATCGCCGGACAAGGCCAGCTTCGGGTCAAGGGAAGAGTAGGGGAAAATGTGTCGTCCGCCGCGGCAGAGCCCCGTACCATGGTAAGGCCATGCTTACTCTCTGAGGCGACCCGGTATCAGAGAGGCTCCGTTCAAATATAGCCACGATTTGCCTCCCGGCTGCAAACGGCCAATGGGCACGGTTTCGCATAACACCCTGGATTGGGAGGGGGAAGATCTTTGTCGTCGCGCCAGAGAGGCTAGGCTGCTCTCGTGATGAAATGCCGTTCAGAGCTATGATCACAAGGGCAGCGTAGCCCTGTGGCTATCGACTTAAGCCCTCGTACCGCGGCAATGTATCCACCCTTCACGAGGGCGTTAGAGTTGATAACAAAACCTAGATTTCTTACTTTTTCAACTAGCTGAAGTCGAGTAGGTCCAATGTAAAGGTGTGGGATGTTTGAAATCTGGATCTTATCTTTATATATTGGAAGAACATATGACTTTTGAGCGTTAAGTTGAAGAAGATTTGACCTACACCACTCCATAATCGGGAATAAGTCCTGGTTCAACTTATCTGTTAAATCCTGAACCATGCTAATATGGCTTGAGATGTATAATTGTACATCGTCCGCGTAAGCGTGCCGTCGAACATTAGAGCAGACATTAAAAATGTCATTTATAAAAATACTGAAGAGCAGGGGACCCAAGACAGCGCCCTGCGGTACTCCAGACCTGGTATACCCCACTTCAGAAAGAAAGTTACCCACTTTTACCTTTTGAGTTCGGTTGGTAAGATAGCTCATTACAGGCCTAACTGCTTTTTCATCAAAACCGAAACATTTGTTCAACTTCTCACAGAGAAGGCCATGGTTGACAGAGTCAAATACTTTGGAAAAATCCAAAAGACACAAGAGAGCCAAATGACCCTGGTCAAACTCAATTAAAGCTGTAATTTGATTCGCCATAAGTATCTCAGATACTTTAGACAGGCCAGTCAGTATGGTTATGGGTCTGAAATCATAGGGCTCAGAAGCCCCAGTTTTCTTAGGGAGCGGGATAACAAATCAGTGTTAAGT
Organism: Campiglossa producta; assembly: GCA_964058755.1. NCBI lineage: Eukaryota > Metazoa > Arthropoda > Insecta > Diptera > Tephritidae > Campiglossa > Campiglossa producta. Next base: position 65,396,743 of record CAXKVI010000001.1, read on the forward strand.
TTGCCAAGGTAAAATTTCTTCTTAGCCAATAGAACAGAGGTTGAAGCTTTGTTCCGAACCTGCTCATAGGCGATCCATGCATTATATGCATTAAAATGACCAGCTTTAAAGCCATCTGCATGTTTGCATGGAGTGTGGTTGCTAAGTGACCTTGCTTAATCCCGACTCTTGCGTCCTCGTTCGTGCACTCTGGGCAACGGGAGCTACCTAGGCTCGCGGCAGAAAGAGAGGGAGCCCCGGTGGGGCCACTCTGACATACTTGGTTTAAGGGCTCACCGAGGTTTTTGCGCAGCGTCTGTTCACCATGAGGTGCGGCTGCAAGCGGGCGTCTGTCTTGAAGCAAGCGGCTCGCTATATAAATGTGTAAATATTTTCCAAAAACCCCGAAACGGGTTGTGCGCTGGGTTTGGGACCCGCCACGTAAAAAATTTAGTCCAATGAAAAATGTATTAAAGCCTCGGATGAGAACCCCCTTTAATGTTGACGACCCGGCAAAACGAATAAGGCATAATGATTTGGATATTAGGGCATGTACCGGGAATGTCCGGACCCTTTCAAGGGACGGTACCGCTGCCCGACTGGTTGATGTCCTCGTTAACGCAAAGGCTGACATCACCGCCCTGCAGGAAATGCGATGGACGGGACAAGGAAAGACGACCATCGGACCTTGTGACGTATACTACAGTGGCCAGACACGCGGCAAAGCGCGTGGTGTAGGATTCGTGGTGGGAAAGAGACTTCGCCGCCAAGTACTAGCGTTCACCCCCGTGGACGAGCGTCTCGCTGCGATCCGCATCAAAGCGAAATTTTTCAACATAACATTTATCTGCGCCTGTGCGCCGACTGAGGAGACGGACGACGCAGAGAAGGACTCCTTCTACGATAAACTTGAACAGACTTATGATCGCTGCCCCCAACATGATATCAAAATCGTGCTCGGCGACTTTAATGCGAAGGTGGGCAAGGAAGGAGTCTTTGGTCCAACAGTTGGAAAATTTAGTCTCCATGATATAAAATCCCCCAACGGCACTAGGTTGATTGATTTCGCCGCTGCTCGCAATATGGTCATCAGTAGTACCAGGTTCCAGCATAAACGAATACACCAAGCCACATGGCTGTCTCCTGATCAAAGAACAAGAAACCAGATTGATCATGTCATGATCGACGGCAGACATAGCTCCACCGTTCTGGACGTGCGTACCCTTCGTGGTCCCAATATCGACTCGGACCATTATCTTGTTGCAGCCAAGATACGCACACGCCTCTGTGTAGCAAAGAAAGTGCGCACAGTAACGGAAGGAAAGTTTGACGTCGAGAAGCTGCGCACGACACAGACAGCTGACAATTTCTCCACTCGACTCTCACACCTGCTATCGGAGAGCAATCCTCGACCTAACGATGCAACCGAGCAATGGAAGCATATCTCTCACTCATTACGTACCGCCGCTGAGGCCACTATAGGGTTCCAGCGAGCCCGCAAAAACAACTGGTACGATGAGGAATGCAGCACTGCCTCGGACAAAAAGGACGCTGCCTACAGGGAGACGTTGCGAATGGGCGCAACCCTTAGTGTATGGCAACGCTATCGTGAGGCAAAGAAGGAAGAGAGACGCCTTTTCAGAAAAAAGAAACGTGAGGCCGAAAGGCGTGAGTGTGAGGAGCTTGAGATGCTGGCTGACAGGAATGATGCCCGAAAATTCTATGAAAAGATCCGGCGGATGACGGAAGGTTTTAAGACCGGGGCAAGTTCCTGTAAGGACAATAATGGCGACCTGGTAACCGACGTACAAAGTGTACTTAAATTATGGAGGGAGCACTTCTCCTCACTGCTAAATTGCGAGGGAGACGTCGAACCCGATACCCCAATCCCTGACGATGGAAAAGTCGTCCCACCACCTGACTATGATGAAGTGAGGATAGCTATATCCCGGCTCAAAAACAACAAAGCGCCTGGAAAAGACGGACTACCCGCCGAGCTGTTCAAACACGGAGGCGAAGAGCTGGTAAAAAGCATGCATCAGCTCTTATGCAGAATATGGTCAGACGAGTGCATGCCTCCAGATTGGAATTTAAGTGTGCTCTGCCCAATCCACAAGAAAGGCGATCCCGCTAACCGCACCAACTACCGCGGAATCAGCCTTCTTAATATCGCATATGAGGTTCTTTCTAGCGTATTATGTGAAAGACTGAAGCCCATCGTAGACAAGCTGATTGGACCTTATCAGTGTGGCTTTAGACCTGGTAAGTCTACCATCGACCAGATTTTCACGATACGCCAAATCCTGGAGAAGACCCATGATAAAAGAATCGACACACACCATCTCTTTGTCGATTTCAAAGCCGCTTTTGACAGCGCAAAAAGGAGTTGCCTGTATGCCGCCATGTCTGAATTTGACTTCCCTGCAAAGCTTATACGGCTTTGCCAAATGACGTTGAGCAATACTAACAGCTCCGTCATAGTCGGGAAGGACCTCTCTGAGCCATTTGAAACCAAACGAGGCTTCAGACAGGGCGACTCCCTTTCGTGCGATTTCTTCAACCTGATGCTGGAGAAGATAATTCGAGCAGCAGAGCTAAACCGCAATGGTACAATCTTTTACAAGAGCGTGCAATTGCTGGCGTATGCCGATGATATTGATATCATTGGCCTTAACAACCGCGCCGTAAGCGCTGCCTTCTCTGGACTGGATAAAGAAGCGAAAAAAGTGGGTCTTGCGGTCAACGAGGACAAGACGAAGTATTTGCTGTCATCAAAGAAAGAATCGGCGCACCTGCGCCTTGGCAGCCATGTCACCGTTGATAGTTACAAATTTGAAACTGTGAGGGACTTCGTCTATTTGGGAACCAGCATTAACACCGAAAATAATATCAGTCTAGAAATCCAACGGAGAATCACTCTTGCGAACAAGTGCTACTTTGGTCTGAGTAGGCAATTGAGAAGTAAAGTCCTCTCTCGAAGAACAAAGATCGCGCTCTATAAGTCTCTCATCATACCTGTCCTGATGTATGGCTCAGATTCATGGACAATGTCAAGAGAAGATGAGATGGCCCTTGGAGTATTTGAGAGAAAAGTTCTCCGGAAGATTTATGGTCCTTCCCGTGATGCCGACGGCGAGTATCGAAGGAGATTTAACGATGAGCTGTACGAGCTTTACGCAGATCTGACCATAGTCCAGCGAATTAAAGCCCAAAGGCTCCGCTGGCTGGGTCACGTCATGCGAATGGACAAAGAAGCTCCAGCCCAGAAGGTTTTCCAATCGTCACCCGAATTCGGCAGCAGAGGAAGGGGGAGGCCTCGACTGAGATGGAAACAACAGGTGGAGGATGACTTGAACTCCCTTGGGGTTTCCAATTGGCGTCAGTTATCGCTAAAAAGGAATGACTGGCGTGCTTTGATAGGCGACGGCCAAAATCGCTTAGGCGGTTAAGCGCCAATAAATGATGATGATGATGTTTGCATAGTACATTAATCATAATTGAATGATCAAATTGCATCTTAAAGACTAGTAATCACAAGCAACAGTGGTGAAAAAAAAAAAAAAAAAAAAAAAAAAATTAAAATAGAGCATAAACGTAAATATGTAAGAGAGTAGATATGTATGTATGTCTAAATATGTGTGTATACGTAAATGCGAAATAATAAAATAAATAAAAATGTAAACAATTAGGCACTAACAAAGCTACATAAGTGGTCGTTGCTAGTGACGGAGACAGGTTCGCTGCTACTGGAGATGCGCACGAAGATATCACCCCGTCGGTGGAAGACGCTGCTTAATTTACTCGCTTTCTTGTATTTAAGAGCAGCCTGTAAGAGTTTACTTTTATCGGCAGGAAGGCTCTCGAAGATGTTGAAGTTGTTGTCACTGTCGAAACCAGCCAATTTAAGAGAAACTGCAGATTTCTTTTGTTTTCGATAGTTGGAGAAGACTGAGAGAGTGCGAGTGCGATCATACGGTGAAAAGAATTTAAGTATCACAGCACTGTTAGGTCGCTCAGCTGAGTGTTTGGTACGAAATATGTCGCAAAGAAGGGGAGGGGAGAACTCAATAGAGTTCAAAAATGCAAGATAGGTTTTCTTCGCTGGCGTGAGGTAAACCAAAAATGACTGCGTCGGCCGAATGATTGTTGTTGGTGTTTGCCCTCTCAGTCTTTAGGTTTGCCAATTCCTCTTTAACTGCCTTTAATTCAACCGACAAGGTGCACACCGTGGCCGATTCCTCTTCTAGCCAAGGTTCAACTTTGTCAATGCGCTGAGCGAAGGCTCACAGCTCTCCTGCATCTTAGCTGTAAATTTCCGCTCAAGCGAAGCAATCTCTTCAGATAATTGAGAATATATACCACTGATTCTCTCCTGAATTCTCTCTTCCATCGAGAGAATTTTATCTTCACTTGATTTTAATGCATCGAGTATCGAATCAGAGAGAGATCCGTTACTCTCAAGTCGCAGATTTTTTGATGCTGGAGATTCTTTGCTAGCTATTTGAAGTTTACGCTTACCAGCAGAATCCATGGAAATGTACTAAATATAGGCAGCAGCAATTGACGATTAGGTTGATTAAAAGAGGTCAAAGCACAAGAAGACACAACTCGCGAGAATTTTGCAAACGTTTAGACCACAATAAATTAAGAATTACGGGAGCTCAGCAAAAACACGTCCGACTTATACAACTCTCTCTAATGGCGTTAACCTATTTAATTAACTCATAATAATTACCGTCTCTCCATGCAAGTGTTCGTAAATGTTTACCTCTGCATTAAAAGTAACAGTAATAGTAACCTAGTCTTCTCCACGGCGGGCTAGTATAAAATCTTCTGGATTGTTTTCTGTTTCACCTCTGCGGTTTACATATGGAAGGAACAGTTAAAGGGGTTATAAATCGGTGGTACAAATTTCAAACTTTTTTTAAGTCATTATTTTTTTTTAATTTCAAACGCGTATGTCGCTGCCCTGCCGTGAGTTCTAAAGTGATATTTTTATGAGTTTATTTGGTTTTGTGTTTTTCCGACAGGGTGGATACTAGATTTATATCGAATTTTCGTTATGCGGCCAATAATCAATTTCAAATCAGCACCGGGTTACAAACTGTGAAAACATCTGAAGACGACACTGAGCGACACACTTGAACTAGACCATGAACACACAGTAAAGAACACAACCGAACTAATACAAAGGCTTGAAACCGTCAAACTCACAGAGAACAGCACAATCGTCTCATTTGACATAAAAGACTTATTATACCCTTCTATACCGCTTCCAGAGACATTGGACATAATAAACAAAACACTACTTGACAAAACAAAAGATAAGGTCAGAACAGCACAAATTACCAACATACTAAGAACAACGCTACAACAAAATTAATTCAAATTACACAATAAAATATATAGACAAACAAACGAACTAGGAATGTGTAACCCAACATCGTCCATTCTCATGGAGGCATTCATGCAGAACTTGGAAACAAAATACATGCAAGAACTAAAACCAAATCTAGGAGTGACTTTTTACGCAAGGTACGTCGGCGACATCTTCTGCGTTTTGAACACTAACAATGAATTACATATACTAGTAAGAATTCCTAAACAAACAATACGAAAACATAAAGTTCACTATGGAAACGGAGAAAGATGGAGAACTGAACTACCTGGACCTAACGATAAGAATTGACGGACTCACAAACAAGTTTAACTACTACAACAACTACGGACACCATAATTCATGCTACATCAAACCATCCTCAGCAGCACAAGAATGCAGCATTAAGGCACCTAGTGGACAGACTTCAAGGAACACCCCTCACTCAGGAATCATACAGGAAGGAGCTTACCACAATATACAACATAGCAATGTGTAACGGATACAAAAAAACCCTAGTGGACAAACTCCGGAGGAAGCATAGATCGCAGGAAAGGAACAACGCAGATGAAAAATCCAAGATCTGGACCGCGATGACATACACTGGAAACACGACATACAAACTTGCTAACTTTTTCAAAAAACACAACATCAACACAGGGTTCAGAACATCGAAGAACTTAGGACAAAAACTATGAACCAACACTAACTCGGAGGGCCCGTTTACCGAAAATGGGTTCTACAAGCTTACCTGCGAGTGCCAACACAGCTACATAGAGCAAACAGGACGAAAAATAAGTACACGATTCCGAGAGCACATCAGGGACTACAACAAGAAAGCACGGAAACCCATAATTACACCAGAATCGAACTATGCAAATCACATGTTCGAAAACAAATGCACCACGGCCAACATCAAAAACACAGCCAGAACACTTCACATACAAAGAAAAGGTCGTCGCCTAAATGTGCTGGAAAACATGGAAATATACAAGCTAAAGACATTTGACGGAGAATAATAAACGAACAAACAAAAACCGTTTCTGACGCAATATTTGAACCACTAAAATTAATTTACAAAAAACCGAACAGCACCGCAGGTACAATAACCAAACAGGTAACAATAAACGAGCGAACACACAGAGCCAACCAAAAGACGAAAATCACCGACTTTTACCTGTCTAACGAGCGTCGAAAACAACCTTTAAACACACCAATTAACTTACGTAAAAACAAACCCTTTTGCAGGTACCCATTCGAAACATTCGTAACACACGAACCATATACACTAGGGCGATTTAAAAAAAATTTCGACTTGGTCTTACCCCCTAAAAATTTAGGTATTGATGAGAAAATAAGCCTTGCAAAAAATTAGCGCTATAACTTAACCCTTAGGGGTGGCTATTTTTGTTCGCCCTTTCCCATACATTTTGTATTTAACTATTAAGATAATTACAGTCATTTGAAAATGACTGAGTTTTGTACTATTGCATACACCTTCACAGTAACACGTATAAAATGTAGTAAATTTTAAATGGCTGTAATTATTTTAATAGTTAAGATAACCGCACATGGCATACCATTTTGGAAGCTTCAAAGCTCCAACTTTAAGAGCATGTAAAAATATTTTGCAAAAAGTTTCAAAAATTGAAAGAAAATTCACTTTGAAAAAAAATGCCATTTTTCCCCATACAAAATGTATGGGAAAGGGCGAAAAAAATAGCCACCCCTAAGGGTTAAGTTATAGCGCTAATTTTTTGCAAGGCCTATTTTCTCATCAATAGCTATATTTTCAGGGGGTAAGACCAAAAAAAAGAACCAAATTTTTTTATTTGAATCACCCTAATATACACACATACTAACATTACCCGATACAGCGTCCAGACTATAAATACGTGACAAGAGATTTACATAAATCGGAACGAAATCAAACACTGAAGATGGGGGATCGCCGAAACCGGTTTGTTACGAAACCAAAATTGACAAGGGATGACGAAAAATCGTTCCAATATACATCTGATATTTTTATCTTTTGGACATTTTAGTGCAGAAATAAAACATACAACAATTTTGCACGATATGAATTTCATATCAAACCCAAAATTTTATTTTAGAAAGGTCTATTCAATATATATAACATATCTGAAAACTAAAATGCGTTTTTTTTTCTTTTTTTTTAATTTATTTAAGTAAATGCATCTCTTAGTTACTTTCTGCTATTTTCATATCACGCGTAAACTAATCAACGGATTTCAAAAATTGCCGTTTGAAAGGTATTAAAATCACCTTTTGCAAACATATACTGTAAAGATTCTATATTACACTGAAAAAAAAAAACTTTTTTAATTTTTTTTTCAAATACCAAGCGATTTAAAAAAAAATTTAGAAAGGTCTATTTAATATACATATATAACATATCTCAAAACTGAAATGGTGTTTTTTTTTTTCTTTTAAAAAATTTATAAGTAAAACCACCTCTTGTTAACTTTTTATACCTTTCATGAACATGAAATGGTATTATAAGTTTGGTCCGAGGTTTGTAAGTATGAGAAGAAGAAGAGATAGACCCATCAATAAGTATACCGAAAGGATCAGCATGACGAGATGAGTTGATTTAGCCATGTCCGTCTGTCCGTCTGTCTGTCTGTCTGTCTGTATGTCTGTCTGTTTGAACGCAAACTAGTCCCTCAGTTTTTGAGGTATTTGGCTGAAATTTTGTATACGGCCACCATTTTCCAATATAGGAATCATTTGTCGGAACTAGCAAGATCGGACCGATATTACATATAGCTCCCATACAATCGATTGTTCCGATAAACGGATTTTGGGCTATAACTCCTGTAATTAAACACGTAGGAACGTGAAATGTTGGACGTATTGCTATTTTTATATGCGAAATATCGATATTGAAAATCATCGAGATGGGATAAATATTTCACATAGCTCCCATACAATCGATTGTTCCGATAAACGGATTTTGGGCTATAACTCCTGTAATTAAACGCGTAGGAACGTGAAATTTTGGACGTATTGCTATTTTTATATGTTAAATATCGATGTTGAAAATCTTCGAGATGGTATAAATATTTCACATAGCTCCCATACAATCGATTGTTCCGATAAACGGATTTTGGGCTATAACTCCTGTAATTAAACACGTAGGAACGTGAAATTTTGGACGTATTGCTATTTTTATATGTGAAATATCGATGTTGAAAATCATTGAGATGGGATAAATATTTCACATAGCTCCCATACAATCGATTGTTCCGATAAACGGATTTTGGGCTATAACTCCTGTTATTAAACACGTAGGAACATAAAATTTTAGACGTATTGCTATTTTTATACCTTTCATGAACATGAAATGGTATTATAACTTTGGTCCGATGTTTGTAAGTATGAGAAGAAGAAGAGATGGACCCATCAATAAGTATACCGAAATGATCAGGATGACAAGCTGAGTTGATTTAGCATGTCCGTCTGTCCGTCTGTCCGTCTGTCTGTTTGAACGCAAACTAGTCCCTCAATTTTTGAGATATCTGGCTGAAATTTTGTATGTGGCCACCATTTTGTAATATAGGAATCATTTGTCGGAACTGACAAGATCGGACCAGTATAACATATAGCCCCAATACAACCGATTGTTCAGATATAAGGTTTTTTGGCCAAAACTTCCGCAATTAAAAAGTTAGGAACGTAAAATTTTGCAACTCGAGTACTTTCTATTTATTGTAGTAGTATAGATATACAGGGACTGTTATATGTGTTAACTAGTTATAATATATACTTATTAATACTTTAAATGTAATTAACTACTTGTAAAATAGAATATAAGTATGTATTGAAATACGTTTGTAAATAATGTCAGTTGTGAAAATATTTGATGATTCAATAAAAGATTGATGAAGACTTCTGACGTGTGCGCCTACAATTATTCAGAAGTTGGATTCGAAAAAAAAAATTTTTTTGAAAAGGCGAGAATTTTGAAAACTGAAATTAGTTATTTGGAATTGTAGTAGTATAGATATACAGGGACTGTTATATGTGTTAACTAGTTATAATATATACTCATTAATACTTTAAATGTAATTAACTACTTGTAAAATAGAATATAAGTATGTATTGAAATACGTTTGTAAATAAGTTCAGTTGTGAAAATATTTGATGATTCAAAAAAAGATTGATGAAGACTTCTGACGTGTGCGCCTACATTATGTAGTGTATATAGTGAAAATCAACGAGATCGGGCAAATGTAACATATAGCCCCCATACAACCGATTGTTCAGATATAAGGTTTTTTGGCCAAAACTTCTGCAATTAAAAAGTTAGGAACGTAAAATTTTGCAACTCGAGTACTTTCTATTTATGTAGTGTATATAGTGAAAATCAACAAGATCGGGCAAATGTAACATATAGCCCCTATACAACCGATTGTTCAGATATAAGGTTTTTTGGCCAAAACTTCTGCAATTAAAAAGTTAGAAACGTAAAATTTTGCAACTCGATTACTTTCTATTTATGTAGTGTATACAGTCAAAATCAACAAGATCGGGCAAATGTAACATATAGCCCCCATACAACCGATTGTTCAGATATAAGGTTTTTTGACCAAAACTTCTGCAATTAAAAAGTTAGGAACGTAAAATTTTGCAACTCGAGTACTTTCTATTTACGTAGTATATATAGTGAAAATCAACAAGATCGGGCAAATGTAACATATAGCCCCCATACAACCGATTGTTCAGATATAAGGTTTTTTGGCCAAAACTTCTGCAATTAAAAAGTTAGGAACGTAAAATTTTGCATCTCGAGTACTTTCTATTTATGTAGTGTATATAGTGAAAATCAAAAAGATCGGGAAAATGTAACATATAGCCCCCATACAACCGATTGTTCAGATATAAGGATTTTTGGCCAAAACTTCTGCAATTAAAAAGTTAGGAACGTAAAATTTTGCAACTGGAGTACTTTCTATTTATGTAGTGTATATAGTGAAAATCAACAAGATCGGGTAAATGTAACATATATCCCCCATACAACCGATTGTTCAGATATAAGGTTTTTTGGCCAAAACTTCTGCAATTAAAAAGTTAGGAACGTAAAATTTTGCAACTCGAGTACTTTCTATTTATGTAGTGTATATAGTGAAAATCAACAAGATCGGGCAAATGTAACATATAGCCCCCATACAACCGATTGTTCAGATATAATGTTTTTTGACCAAAACTTCTGCAATTAAAAAGTTAGGAACGTAAAATTTTGCAACTCGAGTACTTTCTATTTACGTAGTATATATAGTGAAAATCAACAAGATCGGGCAAATGTAACATATAGCCCCCGTACAACCGATTGTTCAGATATAAGGTTTTTTGACCAAAACTTCTGCAATTAAAAAGTTAGGAACGTAAAATTTTGCAACTCGATTACTTTCTATTTATGTAGTGTATACAGTCAAAATCAACAAGATCGGGCAAATGTAACATATAGCCCCCATACAACCGATTGTTCAGATATAAGGTTTTTTCGCCAAAACTTCTGCAATTAAAAAGTTAGGAACGTAAAATTTTGCATCTCGAGTACTTTCTATTTATGTAGTGTATATAGTGAAAATCAAAAAGATCGGGAAAATGTAACATATAGCCCCCATACAACCGATTGTTCAGATATAAGGATTTTTGGCCAAAACTTCTGCAATTAAAAAGTTAGGAACGTAAAATTTTGCAACTCGAGTACTTTCTATTTATGTAGTGTATATAGTGAAAATCAACAAGATCGGGTAAATGTAACATATATCCCCCATACAACCGATTGTTCAGATATAAGGTTTTTTGACCAAAACTTCTGCAATTAAAAAGTTAGGAACGTAAAATTTTGCAACTCGAGTACTTTCTATTTACGTAGTATATATAGTGAAAATCAACAAGATCGGGCAAATGTAACATATAGCCCCCATACAACCGATTGTTCCAATAAACGGATTTTGTAGATAACTCCTGTAGTTATATAGGTAGGAACGTGAAATTTTGTAACTATTGCTATTTTAGAATGTGGAATGTCGGTGTCAAAAATCAATGAGATTGGACCAATATAACACATCTCCCCCATATAATCGATAGTTCCGATAATTTCGGTATGAGCTTAAGTTAAATTCACACAGGCTGTACTGGGATCAAACAGTGAAAATCGTGACGCTTATTCATGAAAGGTATTTAGCCTTCGGCACAGCCGAAGACAGCTTTCCTTACTTGTTTATTTTGATATTATTGTGTGAAAAAAATATTCACCTAGCTATACTTTGGAAGTTATGCAGATACAGATACTATGACTAAGTATTCTAATAGATTCGAACAGGAATCGTATTATCAAATTTTTCAGACACAAACAATAAATTGACGTACACTTGATAAAGTTAATTTTTTATTTTTATTTATTTAGATTTAATATACAATTTTGCGCAGTTCATACTGCTGACTTTCGGAATATTTGCTTACTTTTAGTGATGTTTCATCTAAAGGTACAAAAGAATGGAAGCTTTGAGTTCCTGTAATAGTTTTGGCATTTTTATATCTTGAAAGTAGCTCTTCTTTTGTTTTGTTGTTCATCAGCGTCTGCGTAAGCAACTTCTATGGAGGTGTTATACGTTTGTGAAGCCCAATGATAAAGGTCTTTCGCCGTTTGAATTTGGTTTTTATTTGCCATGCTATAATTCCGAGCGCCTCATTTCAATGTCCCACCTATACCATCACATGCAGATTTTCCATGGCTGGTTGCGTAAAAGTGCCAATCAGCGAATGCTTCAAAATCAATTTTATAATGATATAAATTAATTAAGTTGTACTTGATTTTGTACTTGTACAGTGCTCATCATCTGACACGTAGATTACTTTCGTAATTGAATTGCTTATATTAGTCTTAACAAAATTTATAATTTTGTAAATATATATGTAGATGAACTGCTATGCTATCATGGATATTACAATCGGATATTATGGCAAAGGTTCTATGAATTAAATTATCGTTATCTTTGTAATAAATAACGAACGGATGTATCGTGGATTGATTATTATTCCAATGATATCCTTGAATCGAATAGTTTTCAGCGAAATCCATTTGAATTAGCAGTTCTCCTGGCAGCAGTTTCATTTTTCATTCACTTACGAAGCGAGACTGGCGCCTAGCAGCTTATTGATGTGTTGTACAAAATCGTCAACAAATGTGTTTGTAGTAGAGGAAATAGTTTCGAGATTACATCTGAGTGTTGTGTTCCATTTTTTGTAAATGACTTCTTGAATCGAATTTTTTTCGTAATATTCTAAATTATCGTAGCAGCGATCACACATTGATACGCAACACTCGCTGTTTTCTCTATTACCATTACAGACAACGAATTCAAGAACATCTTTAAAGTTTCTGAAATTATGTTGACCTTCCATTGATTTCAAACCGGATTTTTCGAACATCAGTTTTACATTTTGATGCAATGTGCACACACAAACATTTTGCTGGTTTGCAACCGCAAGTTTGATACAATTCTCTGGTCGCAACATGGTAAATTTTGTAAATCCTAATTGAAGTGAAGGATGTATTTTTCTAAATTCATAGTAAGTTTCACGAAGCGATGACAGCATTAGTCTTTTTTGAACTTTCTCGCGTATGTTTCCTTGTCTTACCTACTACAATTGAGTCCTGTGACCCAGGCATGATTCGGCTGATTTCATCATCTTCATAAAACAATTTTACTGTGTCTAAAGTTTGTTCAGGTAAACTACGTCTGTCCATGCTAGAGCGTTTGACGTCCGAAGACTTTGTTTAATTTTTTTTTTGTATATCTTTGCTAATTTTTATCAATTCGTAAGATAAATCATGCCCAAAAATGTCTTTAATTTCCTTAGATGTCATGGCGTTTGGTAATAAAGATAATATTTTTTGCCTATCCAAATTATTTGAGCAGTTTTCGATTTGATATTTCATGTTCTCCAAAATTAATTAAAAAATATCAACATTTTTTTTTTCAGTGTAATATAGAATCTTTACCGTATTTTAGTTTTCAGATATGGTATATATGTATTTTGAATAGACCTTTCTAAAATAAAATTTTATTTTTCAAAATCGCTTGATCTTTGAAGTGTTTTTTCAGTTTCAAATTTTATTTTGGAAAACATTTTTTTTCAGTGTACTAATGTACCTTTCTAATGGTGTGAAGATCTTTGAAATCGGTAAAGCCATTCCGTTGTAATCACACTTTCAAAGTACCTATTATCGTAATTTTTCGAATAGTTTCCAATATTTCGATACCTTTCCACGCCCACAATTTTTTGAAAATGCAATTTCTAAAAATGAGGTTGTGTTTGGGTAGGTAAGATGTACGTCTATGCAAAATTGTATCAAATTCTGAGGGGGTCGGGTTCAAAATGTACTTTTTTGCAGCCTTTAATAAGAAATTCATCACGTATAAATTTACTTTTTTCCAGTTCAAAAATGTACATAACTCGATTTATGGAAAAATGTTACATAGAGTTTAGTTCCATATATATGAAATTTGCTAAGATTGGCTAACATTTTAAAAGCGTTTTTAATCTAAGACTATGATTACGGGCCAATATCTATTGGGATAATTTATAGGTATGTTGTAAGTAAAGCCTAATGAAATTAATAAGATTGTCTTTATGAGCGGTTTTTGAAATCAGAGGCAGTCGAAACGACGGAAACGAAAAAAAACTATATGCGAATCTATTTGGTTTAATGAGGAAATTCTTATTGATGATATAGTCAAATCTGCTTGTTAGGAACCCTAAGAAATCAGTTCGTTTTCTGCAAGATTTCCCTTTGAAACCATTAATAAGTCAAATCTTCTTGTTAGGAACCCTGAGGTCATCTATTAATAAATGCAATTACGCAGAACTCAGTTAATAAGTCATATCTTCTTGTTTGGAATCCTAAGATCATATTATTAATACATACTATCAAACAGAAATCAGTTCGTTTTTTTGCATGATTTCTTTTTGAAAACATTGATAAGTCATATCTTCTTGTTTGGAACCCTAAAAAATTGATTCCTTTTTTGCAAGATTTCCCTTTGTAAACATTAATAAGATTTTCTCTTCAAATTTAAAAAGAGCTTCTTCTTGAAGAAAATCTATAGAGAGATCATATGGGCAAATCCAGCGTCACTTACGTTTCACCGTTCGGCCTAAAAATGCATTTTTTAGTGGTAATTTTCAACAGTTCTTAAAATAGAGTTATACAGTTTCAAGTGTATTAGGGCCATATTTACGAATCAGTTTAAACATGCCTTAAAATTATTACATAGTTCCGGAAATTTTGTACTTTAGGTGGTGTCACTTACGTTTCATTTTTTTAGTTCTTCAAGTTTAGATGTCAAACTCTGCGAATTGCGGAGCAACAGTTGGACAAAATTAGATTTTTTCGAAAAACTCTTTTATTTAGTAAGTAAATGAACCAAAAAAATTATTTTGTCAAGCCTACTATAGTTTTTTTTATAATGGATTGGAGGTGATCAGTGTCACTTACGTTTCATGGAGGCGTCACTTACGTTTCAAATCTCGTAAATTCGTTACAGAAATGAGGTTTTATTAGACCTACAATGAGCCACATGGTGTTTCAGTTAAAATTTCAAACAAATATTCCTAAATAAATCACCTATATTAAAAAATGCAGCACCCAACGTACGCAATAATATATTTTTTTTATACTGCATCGAAAGGTGTATATTTTTATCTATCCATCTTTTTAAGCACACATATAATACGTATGTCACTTTCGAAATCTCTTAACCCCAATAGCGCTTATTTTTTCTACTGCTTCTGTATCATATTGGATATTTTCTGTTTTTTGACTTTTGGATCTTCTCACGTTCACTATCCAGCATTATACTATCCCTCCATGTTTTCATTATAGCAGCATAAATACTTTTTTCTACAATTGGCTGCTCGATCGTCAAAAAAAATGCACCTTATTTTTCTTGGCGTCACTTACGTTTCACTTTTTAAATGGCAATAATTATAAAAATGGCTTAAGTTTTAAATTTTAAATGATGCAGATTTGTTTAGAAAGTAAATTTAAAAGAAACTTTAATATATGAGCTTATTTCAAAGGTCGGTTTTGAAATTAAGATAACTTTTATATGTTTTTGCGTCACTTACGTTTCATTTTGCTATTTACATTTTTAGCAAGAAATTATATGTATGACAGCTAAGCACCACACAAAACTTAGCTTCAGTTAATTTATTTAACCCTTCTTACAGCACCCACTGGTATTAATTCTAGTATCTTACTATAAAATTATGGAAGCCATAGAGAAAGAAAAGGGTGCTGTTTTTAACAATTTTTTCGATTTTTTATACCTTAACTCTTTGAAATCAATTTGAACAGGGTTACCAACATTTTTCATATAAAAAGTATATGTTTCTGAGAAGCTCGGTCTATCCTCTTGACAATAGCGGTATTTTGGAAACTCTACAACAAAGCCAATTTTCCTCAATTTCAACTCACTTTTCTAGGATTTGCCCATATGGCTTTTGTTCTATTTTATTAGGCATTTTTGGCTTTGTGTAGGTACAGAGCAAAGTATATTAAACAAAGTAATAGTGAATTTGACAGTTCTCACATTTCTGTAGGAGTTTTCCCGTCAAATGAAAGAAAATATTAACCCGTTCTGTTTAAGATTTTTAAATTTTTTCAATAGTGTGAAGAAATAGAAAATTGTTTCATATAAATACAATACCGCTTGCTCAATTCCTTGCACGTTTAAATAGAGTTTAGAGTTCAGATTAGCTAGACTCTGGCACATTTTAGCTAATATGAATGGGCTAATCTTTTTCAACAGGATCTTGACCGAAAACGAAACTGTAAGCGATTAAAATCGATTCATGACCCCTGCGGGTTAGGGGTTTAGAATATCCCCGTGGTGAAATGCCTGTCACAAGAGACGTCTAAAATCCATTTCGACCACGGTCACGCGGTTGATGAAATCGGCAATGCGAATAGTACCATAAGGTGGTTCGGCAGCTGTGAGAGCATAGACTCAATACCGTATAACTCTGTTTGGTCTGTCACGCCCCTCTTACAACAGCAACAGCGAAGCCGATTAATTTCTCGAAACTGAAAACTAAATCGTAACCGTTATTTTAATTTAAAAAAAGACGAAACAATTTCAAGTTTGTACTTTTTTTTATAAATTGATTACTTCATTTCGCGGACACATATTTTCCTTGATAAGACCAGGCCCGGATTAAGATATTTGCCGCCCCTAGGCAGTTGCGAAAATTGCCGCCACCAACCTGATAGAGTTCTGATAGAGAACTTTGTACGCTTTTTCTCTTTTTTGTAATTCAGATAAAATTTTGTCTAAAATGACGTTGAAGGTATTTATTTTGAAGTTTTCCCGACCAATAATTTTATGAAACCAATTTTATGGTAATGCTATTCACATTTAAAACGAAGTTTTAACTCACTTTTTAATATGCACTACGGGAAAATACACAAAC
This sequence comes from Campiglossa producta, assembly GCA_964058755.1. NCBI lineage: Eukaryota > Metazoa > Arthropoda > Insecta > Diptera > Tephritidae > Campiglossa > Campiglossa producta. The sequence goes on from CAXKVI010000001.1 coordinate 65,413,610, forward strand.
CGAAAGTATTAATTTCACGCTTTTGCAAATTTATTTGCAGATAGTGATGGCATGTTTTCGTACTAAAACTCTTTAATCTCGGTACTCGAAACATGAACCGTATTTGTTAAAGGGGGTTGTGCTTTTAGGACAAACATTTGTTAATAGCAGTTTATGGTAATAGGGGTATCTTTTTTTGTTATTTGCAATAACTTAACCGACTAAGTGCGGTTGAAAAAAAAGCAGCCAACAGAATAGGTCGATACAAAATGATATCATAACATTGTTAAGTGTGTATAATAAATAACTTTTTATTAATATGAATTAACGAAAAATTACAAAACTTTAAACTGGGTTTTCACCGATTAAAAGGCAAATAGCTTTTTACATGGATACCCTAGTAAATAGTGAATTTCGAAACTCCGGTGGAAGAACTGCAACTATTTTTTGTAAGGCACCTTTGCGAACATTATAGACTTTATTCATCGTATATTTATCACAAATGTGCAAGCCAAATACATAAATAAAATGAACAACTCTTTATTTTTGGTATGAAACGTATCGCAAACGTTTAGAAACGTTACCGAAACGGTACCAAAAGTACTAATTCATTCCATCTCTAGTAACAGGTGAACTGAACGACCGAATCAATAGCTCGGTGAATACCCGAACTTCTAACTCTCAATCAGTGCTACCGCTTTGGAAATGTTCCACCAAATCTGGTAGATTTTATATGAAAGGACGTCATTAAAAGCAGAAAATAATTTGAATCATATAGAACAACTATACATGTATGTATGTACATACACAAAAGATATTTCACTGATCTTTTCGTATAAAATCTAGTTTTGCCAAAATTCTTTTTCGGGAGTAATAAATATAATAGAATAAATGTAAGAAAAATAATAAATGTACAAAAAATTCCCAAAATTTGCCGCCCTTCAATTCCTGCCGCCCGAGGCAACTGCCTACTGTGCCTATATGGTTAATCCGGGCCTGGATAAGACGGTACCCTGGGTTTGACTTCAGAATAAAAAACTCTAATGGAAACCAACGCACCAGTTTCTGCGACAGTCTGGCGGTAACCTTCTTGTGGTGCCATCGGCGGAAATCGACAAATATTCCATACTCGCCCTTTTTTATAACGCAAACGTCCGAAAAGAGGTAGATTGCAAAGTGGCCAAAGTTACTTCGCTACTGTTTGTATTTGTATTTGTATTTATTTGGTAAATTTATCCTGGCACAATAATTTGATAAAATTATTTTATAGAGGTAGTCGGTAACGGTAAAAAATAGGAACAATTTAAACTTGACACTTAATGCCAAAAAAAAATAAAGAAATATGTTTGGGCTAGCATATTTCGCAGTGTTGATAATTTTTTGGCCTGATTAAATGCTATCAAATTTTTTAATAAAACAATTGTATGTGACACAAAAACTGTGCTGTGGTTTGGTGGCAAAGGGTTAATACGCTTCTTTACATTTATTTGAAGGAAAAACTCCTACAAAAATAAAAGATTTCAGTTGTCAATTCTACCTTTTGAATTTGCCTTGGTACAGAGTATCTAGGTTAGGTTAGGTTCAAGTGGCTGCCGCAGAGGCCCGTTGTGAGGCGGAGTGTATACTCTTTTAGCATTAGCTTGCATGTGGCAAACGGCATACCTAAGCGCTCTTTATCCCGAAGAACCTGCTTGGTCGTGCCCTGCCTCGCAAGTTCGTCTGCCCTACAATTTCCCTCAATGTCCCTATGCCCCGGGACCCATGTGAGGTTCACGCGGTTCTGTTGGGCCATCTCTTGTAGAGGTCGACGACAGCTGAGCGTCAGTTTAAGTTGAACGAGTAAGAGCCAAGGGCTGTCGCTGAAAATAAAAATATCCTGTCTGATAGTGTGTTGGCCTATCCAAGCCGCGGCGTCCATGATTGCTGAAACTTCAGCCTGGAAGACACTGCAGTGATCAGGTAGTCTGAAGAAGAGCTCAGGGTTCAGATCCTTTGAATAAACCCCTCCTCCAACTCTGCCGTCTAACTTCGAGCCATCAGTATAAATGGAAGTGTCGCCATGAGTGGCGGGACTCCGATCAGTGCTCTCACATTCTTCCCTGTTGGGAATGTTTATTTTAAAACCGCTATCTCCGACTGTTGTGGTCGCACAACGATCTGTGCTCAGCGGAAGAAAGCTATAGGATCCCAAAATACTGGCGTGTCCAGTAGCGCTTGCGCCCCAGCCGGACATTTCCCTTGAGCGCAGAGCCGATGCTGCTGCTACCCGGTGCCCTTCCAGACCGAGTGGCAAAATGCCAAGAATGGCCTGGAGTGCTTCATTGGGCGTTGTTCTTAACGCACCGCTTATACAGATCATGCAAGATCTTTGTACTTTACCTAACAGATTAGGGTTTGTTGCCTTGCTCAGTGTAGGCCATAGAGCATGATTGGTGGAATGATTGCAGTAGATCCATTTGCATATTTTGGGGCTGAGCCCCCATTTTTTTCCAATGGCTTTATTGCACGTGTAGAGTGCAATACACGCTTTCTTCTGGCGCTGAAGACATGCTCCTTCCAGGTTAGTTTCCTATCCAGAACTGTGCCTAAGAACTTGGTAGTATTAACGGTGATATCTTATAGCGGTTGGTGAAAAGGACCAGTTCTACTTTTCCCGGGTTGATGCTAAATCCGCAGCGCGAGCACCATGAGGAAACCTCTCGCAGTGCTACTTGTATCAAGTCGCACAGGGTTTGTGCGAATTTGTCCCTATATACTATAGCTAAATCGTCTGCATATGCCACTACCTTCCCGCCCCCCCAGCTTGTGTCTCGCAGCGTGCTGACAGTGAGGTTGCATAGAAGCGGGGAGAGAACACCACCCTGAGGCGTGATGAAACTATTCGTCTACCCCTTAGTAGTCAATCAATAAGTCCAATAAGAGACCTGCTTATGCACAGACTTGTTAAAGCGGTGTTTATAGCATCAGGGTTTATGTTGTTGAAGGCTCCTTCAATATCTAAAAAGGCCACAAGACAGTACTCCTTTTCATACAGCGATTTTTCAATAACAGAAACTAGGCTGTGAAGCGCAGTTTCAGTAGATTAACATTTGGTGTATGCATGCTGATAGCTAGAGATAAGGTTGCTATCAATAGTAGCGAAGAGGTAGTTATTTATTATCCTCTCGAAGGTTTTGAGCACAAAGGATGAGAGACTGGCCTATAGTCCTTGGGCTCGTAATAAGACGCCTTCCCCGCCTTAGGAATAAACACTACCGTGGCACTTCTCCAGGAGCACGGAATGTAGCTAAGAGCCAGGCAGGCTGTATAGAGAAATACCAGCCATTTGGCTGATGTCTCCAGCGTGTTTATGAGTTGTGCGGGAATAATCCCGTCTGGCCCGGCAGCCTTGAACGGTTCGAAGCTTTTAACCGCCCACCTAAGCTTTTCCTCCGTGATGGGTATGTATACAGCCAGGTTTGTTGTAGGTGCAAAGGGTTTCTCATGCAAGTTCCTTGGGAAGTGCGTATTCAAGAGCAGCTCTAGGGTTTCCCCCTCCGTGCTGGTTCAGGATTCGTCAGGTTTGCGCAAATAGCTTGTGGCTGTTTGAGTTTTTGAGAGCACTCGTCTCAGTCTCGCTGTATCGTCGACATTTTCGACCCCCGGTGCAGAAATTTCTACACGATACTCTCTTCGCCTGCTTTTTTGTAGGCCCTAAGTTTAACTTTATATTCGAGCCATTGAGTCACCGTGCCAAGGCTCTTGGCCTTATTAAATTGTGGCCTACAAGATTTGTGGAGCGAGTCCAGGTCGTAGGACCACCAATGCGGCCTATGTTTACCGCGTGGTTTAGCCACTGGGCAAGCCTGCTCTAGGGCATTCGAGAGCGCCGCTGTAAAGGCCCTTACCAGATCCTCCAACTCCTCTACAGTAGAGGGGACTTATGGGGCAGTGCTGGTAGGTCCCTAGATAGTATTTCATTATGTAGCTGCCAGTTAGTGTTACGTGGGTTGCGTTTCATAACCGGCTGCTCATAAGCACCTTCGCTGCAAAAAGTGAGATCTATGACCTCCCTACGGGTTTTAGTAATAAACGTAGTTTTGTTAACCACGTTGCAAACTACCAGGTTAATTGTTAACAAATAGTCAAATAACGACTCTCCTCTAGAATTGATATCGGAGCTTCCCCCCTCGGCGTGATGAGCATTAGCGTCAGTTCCGATAATAAGATGACCCATGGAAAAATATGCGGTACCACGAAATAAATCCCAAATGAAATAAGTCCCAAAAAAAAAAATGAAATAAGTCCCAAATATTTTCCATACAAATTGGGACTTATTTCATAACTCCCAATGCGTTGGAACTTATTTCATAAAATTTTGTTGGCAATTATTTCATAATGAAATAACTCCCAACGGGATTTCGTTGGGAGTTATTTCATTTTCCACCATTGGGAGTTATTTCATATTTGTTGGGACCTATTTCATTTCTCTTAAAACTACAATTTATTATTTTTTTACCATTGGGATTTATTTCATTTTCATTGGGACTTATTTCATTTCTCTGAAAATTGCAATTTAACAAGCTGTCACGTTTTTGTAACTGTTTCTAAAACTGTTGTAAGGTAAGATTTTAGCAAAACAACCAACAGTCTTATTACATCGAAAGTTTTTGCGGCATCTCCGAAGACTGCAACTGATATTGTTGTGTCAATATGTTCCAAAAAGAACATATTTTCAATAACTTTGGACAACAACAATAAAAAGATTTTGATCGATGACACATTTTCAGTTGTACCGCTGGGGTGTTTTAAACAGTTGATTTTGATCGCCAAAAGGTCCTTTTAGTTCAAATATTGGCCGATAACTTAGATATCGACCGATAACTTTGAAATTGGTTGAGTTATCGGAATAATCGTTATCTTAAATTTAAATTTAAAGTTTCATTGAATTCCAGTCAGCGGTTTTCGAGTGATACGTCCATAAACATATATACATACATATTATATGTAGAGATTATGAAAAGGTAAGATATAACCCGCAGGAAGGAAAAAAAGAGTTGGAAGGGGAAAGGGGTCACGGCGCGGCGTAGCGCGAGCCGCACGCCGGAACGCAACCAACTCCCCCCCTCCCCCCCCCACTCGCCCCCTTCTACCCAACTCTTTCTTCCCTGCTTATGTATATGTACATACTAATATACATATATGTGCAATTACGAGGTTTTGAATTAATTTCATGTTTTCTTTTTACTTTTTCTTACACATATTCAAGTGTATAATTAGTAACGTATTGCTTATGTATAAATATACATATATATATCTACTGAATAAATAAGCACTTGAATTGCGAGTTATTTCATTTTTCTTGGGACTTATTTCACTTGGAAGTTATTTCATTTTTTTTGGAAACTGGGGCCTCATTATGAAATAACTACCAAATATTGGGACTTATTTCATTTCCTTCTTTGGGAGTTGTTTCATTTCTTAAAGCTGGGACTTCTTTCAGTTTTTGGTGGGATTTATTTCATTGGGACTTATTTCATGGGACTTATTTCATTTGAGATTTATTTCGTGGTACCAAAATTTGCCACCAGGTCTTTTACCTCCATCTGTGGCGGAGGTTCTTCGGCGTCGTAGGGCATGTAGACCGACGCCATCGTCAGGCTGGTACTGTCGACTGTTAAACTGGCACCAGTAACGTCACCATTGGTATAGTTGGGCAAGAGAAAGGCGTTCTATCTATAAATTTTATTTAAAAAAAATCTCACTGAATTTTCAGAATTTTTTTTCTGAAATCGTCTTGTAGGTACAAAATTAATTCAGAGGGAGAAAATTCACCATGCATGTTCAAGAGATTGCTTTACTTCAAAATTTTACTTGAATCGCTCCTCCTCTTAAAATATGCTAGATCCGCCATTGCATAAAATATCTAGGTGCAGCCATTTGTAGGTAAAATTAGGAGAAGGGCATTACATATTGGAATATAAGCTCGTTCGCGATCTCCTCGGAGGTATATAGCTTCGCGCTCTTCTTCTTGTTTCAAAAAATATAACTTCCCAGATTTATAGGAAGCATATTTTTCGTTCTACAATCGTGTGAATACATTTTTTAAAAAGTAGCCAAGTCAGTTTTCCTGCAAGGACAACGTATGGCGGGTCTGCTAGTTCCATTAAAAAATCTGAAACGTATTTTTAGACACATGGTTTTTATTTCGCTTGTAATTTTGCCACGAAATTTTTAAATTTGAAACTTATAATTTATTTTATGTTTCCTAATTAACTTATTTCGGCCTTCCACTTCTTTGTGTTGACTTTAAAATAGTGTATTTTTGTGACAAGTGTATTGCTTATGTGATAAAGAAATATCGAAACCAATGTTCTGAAACCTAAAGCACGCTCATTAGAATGGTCCTTTATTGTAGAAAGAAAATGTTTACCTACAACAGATTTTTCAAGGTTCTACCTTAAACTAACCTTACCGAATGAAACTGAATGAAAAAACCCAAAAAAAGTATAGTTACTTAGCAAATATATAAATGGTCCCCTCCCCGTTTGGGAAGGTAAGTAAGGTAACGCCCTTGCCAAAAATTGTTTTTCTTCTTTTGAGTTTTCACAACTAAGTTTGAACTATGATAATACTTTAATTTTTTAGTCATTATATGTTTCTCCGAACTCAGATCCATGTCGCCTTATCAGTCTCCAATCGGGAGCATAACGTTTGCCTGCTTTAGAAAATTCTACCTCGCAAAATTTCTAAAAATCCTGCATAGGTAAAATCCTGGTTTTTTAAAATTCCGCTTTTCCTAAATCCTGGTTTTCTAAAATTCTGCTTTTTCTGAATCCGGCTTTAGATAAACTTTCTTAACAACAAAACAAGTAAGGAAAGCTGTCTTCGGCTGTGCCGAAGGCTAAATACCTTTCATGAATAAGCGTAACGATTTTCACTGTTTGATCCCATGAATTTAACTTCCGCTCATACCGAAATTATCGGAACTATTGATTATATTTATATGGGGGCGATGTGTTATATTGGTCCAATCTCATTGATTTTTAATATCGACATTCCACATTCTAAAATAGCAATAGTTACGAAATTTCACGTTCCTACCTATATAATTACAGGAGTTATCTACCAAAATCAGTTTATCGGAACAATCGATTGTATGGGGGCTGTGTGAAATATTTATCCCATCTCGATGATTTTCAACATCGATATTTCACATATAAAAATAGTGATACTTCCAAAATTTCACGTTCCTACGTATTTAATTACAGGAGTTATAGGCCAAAATCCGTTTATCGGAATAATCGATTGTATGGGAGCTATGTGAAATATTTATCCCATCTCAATGATTTTCAACATCGATATTTCATATATAAAAATAGCAATACTTACAAAATTTGACATTCCTTCCTCTTTAATTACAGGAGTTATAGCCCAAAATCCGTTTATCGGAACAATCGATTGTATGTGGGCTATGTGAAATATTTATCCCATCTCAATGATTTTCAACATGGATATTTAACATATAAAAATAGCAATGCTTCCAAAATTTCACGTTTCTACGTGTTTAATTACAGGAGTTATAGCCCAAAATCCGTTTATCGGAATAATCGGTTGTACGGGAGCTATATGTAATATCGGTCCGATCTTGCTGGTTCCGACAAATGATTCCTATATTGGAAAATGGTGGCCGCATACAAAATTTCAGCCAAATATCTCAAAAACTGAGGGACTAGTTTGCGTTCAAACAGACAGACAGACAGACAGACGGACAGACGGACAGACGGCCATGGCTAAATCAACTCATCTCGCCATCCTGATCATTTCGGTATACTTATTGATGGGTCTATCTCTTCTTATAATACCATTTCATGTTCATGAAAGGTATAATAAACCGACATACGCAGCAAAAAGTATTCAAACTCATACACAAGAATAAGTTTAAAGCCTCCACTTTAAAAAATATGTATGTAAAGGTGTTTGGGAAAAGTTTCAAAAATTGTTAGAAAATTGACTTTGAAAAAATACAACTTTTTACCGTACAAAATGTATGGGAAGGGGCGAAAAAATAGCGACCTCTACTATTACGTTCACGTCAAGCCATAAACTCGAGTGAATTGACAAAAACAATATATATATTCATATGAATTAACTCAAAAAATGCCCCTTTAAATCGAGTTTATGGCCCAGCGTGAACGCATTATAACGGTTAAGTTACAGCGCTAATTTTTTGCAAGGCTTATTTTCTCATCAGTTATTCACTTTTTAAGGTGTAAAGTCCCAATTAAAACAAATTGTTTTTATTTGAATCACCCTAATGTACATAAGGGAATAATAAAGCACAATGTTGTATTTAAATGAAATATAGTGCGCACTTTTCAAAGTAATGACATGTCCACTTTAACATTGTTTATATTACATTTAAATACAGAATTTTCTAATTCTTTTCTGAGAAGCAGAATTTTAAAAAATCAGGATTTTGAAAAAGCAGGATTTAAAAAAAAACGGATTTTAAAAAGCAGGATTTTCCTTTCGGGATTTTGCAAGAACAGGATTTCGTTACCCACCCTCTCCAATCCAGACCAAACCTATACTAATTTTTTTGACCGTGGTACTGGCGATAAGATAAGCGTGCCAGAAAAAACCCATTACTTTGATTTTTTAGGACTAGTCTAATGTACACATGTGTGAATTAAAATACATAATCGGTTGCACATATGAAACGATTTGAAATGTTTCAGCTGGTAAAAGTATCAAATACTTTAGTAAAAATACGGGAAATGCTCAAATGAACTCAAGTACATCGGATTTCAAAATGGTCGCCTCTCATGGACTGAAAAACATCAATAGTATCATGCAGTGAATGGAAGCAACATGTGGATCATAAGGCATAAGTATATACCAATCTTAGTGTAGCGGATCAGATCTATTCTGCTGGTATACAAAAAGTAGTATCAAGTTACAATAGTTCCACGGCTCCGTCCTGCTCATATATCTATATGTACATATCGTCGGTGTTTATGCAAAACAACGTAACGAACATATGCCAAACCACGTAAATGTAGGCACTTAATTTTTTACAGGAGAGACAAAAAACTGTTTAACTTTTCTACGAGCCACTATGTGGTGAGGCAAATTAAAATGTAGTTTTTTTTGACATCTATTGCAGAAACCCCGACTTTTTTGTTACTAATGAATGGATCCGGGTACCCAGAAGCCCCGGTAAGCAAATCTCATTGTTGACCAAAATGTCCCTCACGTGGTTTTGCACTTGTCCGTTTGGTTGTTTTGCATAAACACCGACGATATGTGCTTGCGTTTATAATTAACTATAAATGAAGCCTCATCGGCAACGTTTAAGTGACAAAAAAAAGTGTCCAGAAAGGCAAAAAAACCCTTATCCCCAGAACTGTTACACGGTTAAACAAATTAGCCTAAATTTTAAACCCGTCTAAAGTTGAAGCGATTTTTTAAACTTTTTTTGGTATATTTTAAACCTTCCAAGTACCTACAAAGATTTCTTATGGTTTCGATTTTAGATCTAAACGTAAAAGTGGTCTAAACCGTTTTTTCGTTTGTTTGAAACATAGCTGGGGAATAATGATTAGTAATCCTAATGATTAGTAATCGGATTAGAAATTTTGTTTTTGTAAAGTAATTGATTAAATTAGGATTAGATGGCTTTTCTAATCGTTACTTCTTGATTAGATTAAAAGTAATCAAAATTCTAATGGCGATTAGCGACGATTGGCATATCTAATCAAAACTAATCAAAATTAATAAAAAAAAATCAATTAGTTTTCTCGATTAGTTTTGACTAAATGAACTATTTTGAAATATCTTTGTAAAAAAAAAAATATTTATTTTTGTATACTTTATTTATTCACATGATATAAATATTTTTGAATATTTCATAATATTGCACCAAGGTCAACCTGTTTATAAAAAAATATTTCAGGCCAATCTATTTTTTAACTGTAAGTTTGGAAAAAGTGCGAATGGCCAAAGTCCTCCGAAATCATTCAGAGCATTTTAGGTTCAGCTCTTGTTGTTCCTGTAGTAACTAGGTGGAACTCACTATATGAAGCAATCCTGAAGTTACTACAGTACAAGGAGAAATTGAATGAGCTTTCCGGTGAGCTGAATCTGTCTCCTTTTACATCAAGTGATTTTCAATATTTGGAGTCATACAAGCTGCTAATGAAGCCTATTTCCCAAACTTTGGACTTTCTCCAAGGTGAAGCCAACGTGAAATATGGTTGTATTATTCCTGCGTTATTTTCTTTGAGCAATAAACTGCTAAAATTATCAAAAAAACCCGAAGTTTTGAGCTATGTTAGCTCAACAGCAGTACAATTAGAACATAAATTGGGAGAAAGGTTTAAACTGTATTTCACATTGGCTCCTGAGGTAAATATGGCATTAGCGGCAGATGTATTGACACCAAATGTGAAAATTAAATGGTTGCGGGTTATCCAAAAAAATTCACCTGACTGTACTCATGAGCAGATCAGTAAACGGTTGATTGACGTAATAAGCACTTTCTTCCAAAATGATTCCACATGTTTTGAAACAGTCGTGCCTCAATTAGACTATGAAAGCTCTTTTTATGATTTCAATAATGAAGGTAATTTTATCAATATTTTATGATTTTTCGAACTAAATATTTTTCTGGTTCTAGAAGATGATGAAGAGGCGTTAATTCCCAAAACACCAATTTCACCAACCGGGTCAAACGATTTCAAAGAAGTGGTTAGCAATCAGCTATACGCGTATTTGAATGACCCGACGCCAGGTCCTGAAATTTGGAAGAAATATGGTGCACTAGAGGAAGCGTGTCTAGCGTTCAATACCCCTCTTACGTCATCAGCGCCTGTGAAAGGCTGTTTTCGTTTGCTTTAAAGTTTGTTACTTTATGAATTAAATGAAAAAGAACCACAAAAATATTTCAAAACAATTGATCTAATCAAAACTAATCGAGAAATCCAATCGATTTTTATACCTTTCATGAACATGAAATGGTATTATAACTTTGGTCCGATGTTTGTAAATATGAGAAGAAGAAGAGATAGACCCATCAATAAGTATACCGAAATGATCAGGATGACGAGATGAGTTGATTTAGCCATGTCCGTCTGTCCGTCTGTCCGTCTGTCTGTTTGAACGCAAACTAGTCCCTCAATTTTTGAGATATCTGGCTGAAATTTTGTATGTGGCCACCATTTTGTAATATAGGAATCATTTGTCGGAACTGACAAGATCGGACCAGTATAACATATAGCCCCCATACAACCGATTGTTCAGATATAAGGTTTTTTGGCCAAAACTTCTGCAATTAAAAAGTTAGGAAAGTAAAATTTTGCAACTCGAGTACTTTCTATTTATGTAGTGTATATAGTGAAAATCAACAAGATCGGGCAAATGTAACATATAGCCCCCATACAACCGATTGTTCAGATATAAGGTTTTTTGGCCAAAACTTCTGCAATTAAAAAGTTAAGAACGTAAAATTTTGCATCTCGAGTACTTTCTATTTATGTAGTGTATATAGTGAAAATCAACAAGATCGGGCAAATGTAACATATAGCCCCCATACAACCGATTGTTCAGATATAAGGTTTTTTTGGCCAAAACTTCTGCAATTAAAAAGTTAGGAACATACAATTTTGCAACTTGAGTACTTTCAATTTATGTAGTGTGTAGAGGAAAATCAAGAAGATCGGGTAAATATAACATATAGCCCCCATACAACCGATTGTTCAGATATAAGGTTTTTTGGCCAAAATTTCTGCAATTAAAAAGTTAGGAACGTAAAATTTTGCAACTCGAGTACTTTCTATTTATGTAGTGTATATAGTGAAAATCAACAAGATCGGGCAAATGTAACATATAGCCCCCATACAACCGATTGTTCCGATATAAGGTTTTTTGGCCAATACTTCCGCGTTTAAAAAGTTAGGAACGTAAAATATTTCACCTTTAGTACTTTCTACATATGTAATGTGTATAGTGTAAGTCAGTACAATTGAACACGTATAATATATAGCCTCCATACAATCGATTGTTCCGATAACTCGGATCCTATTATTTTGTAAGTTTTTTTTAAATTATAACAAAGATGTGTAATGTGTATAGTAAATATAGTTAAATTGAAACAGGCTGTACTGGGGATCGAACAGTGAAAATCGTGACGCTTATTCATGAAAGGTATATAGCCTTCGGCACAGCCGAAGACAGCTTTCCTTACTTGTTTTTGATTACCTTTGCTTAGTTTTGATTAGATATGCTCATCATCGCTAATCGCCATTAGATTTTTGATTACTTCTAATCTAATCAATTAGTAATCTAAAACATTAGGAGTCAAAAAAATCTAATCAATTAGTAATCAAAAACATTAGGAGTCAAAAAAATCTAATTGATTAGATTCCTTTTTTTCTAATCGTAATGATTACTAATTCTAATCGAAGTTCCCCAGCTATGGTTTGAAACCATTGAATTTTGCCCACAAAAATATTGTATGCGACATAGTTCAGTGCACAGTAAAAAATGAAATATTACTTTTAATACCAGTCGGTATTGAAATTAAGCCTTTTTGGAATTAAATTTGAGTTTTAATACTAAATAGTATTAATTTAAGACTCTGAAAATTTTTTTAATTCCAAATAGTTTTAAAATAATACCAAAATAATACTAAAGCGCTCTCTCTATAGCGCTCTCTCTCATTTAATGTTTTAGGTACTATTTGTTTAAAAACAAAGCCGGAAAAGTATTAAATTAATTACTTTTTAGCATTAAATTAGGTCCGGTGGTTTGTTCTTCAGAGCACGCGGTTCGTCGGTATTGCGATACTACATTAAGAACAACAGTGCAGTTAGACGCTGGCAGGCATAAGTACTCGATGGCTTGATAGTAGACATCTCCTTTCAGCATTCAATAAATTGTGAGTTCGACTCTCAGTAAAGGCAATATAATAAAACTGTAATTTTTTTTTTTTTTTTTTTTTTGCCTGAGAGAATCTTCGACTGAATTCCTCTCTTTCCTAATTAGACCGAATATGGTATTAATTTAATACTTTTCGGCGTTGTTATATATAAACACCAAAATGGTATTAAAGTTAGACTTTTCTTTTTACTGTGTGGTAGAGCAATCGGCTGTGACTCCTGAGCCCTTTCGTTCGAATCCTGCCGAGTGCCACATATTTTTATTTTTATTTTATTCTTGAAACTTTTCGGTTTAAAATCAAAACTTTCTGGTTTGAAAATTAAAACTTTTCGGTTTAAAATTAAAACCTTTTCGGTCTACAATTTTTGTTCTGGTTTCATTTATTTTTCAAAGCTTATTCAAGATTCAATTTTGCCCACAACATTTATGTGTGCGATGTAGCTCAGTGGTAGAGGAGACAGACATTATCCGGGGAGTCTTGGTTACAATCACAGCCAACGGTCAAACAAATTTATTTTTTTTTCATATGTATACATAATATGTACATATTTGTAGTCCAAAAAAAGTTAAAAATTTAGGCTAAAATTTTTACATAATATGTACATATTTGTAGTCCAAAAAAAGTTAAAAATTTAGGCTAAAATTTTTAACCGTGTACTTTTAGGTTCAATTTAAGAGCTAAAGAGTGTTAGAGGTCTGTTAACAATTTCGTCGGAACTCGAAACTCCATATAAGTCACTAAAATTATAGGAATTAAGTCCATAAATTTGGTGATTTCTATCGAGTTTCCCGTTCGTCGGAATTGCTAATAGGCCTCATAATTTCGGCAAATTTAGTACTTGACTTGGGAGAGCTATTTTAGTTAAAGGGGATATGCAAAAAAGACCGGTTTTGAAAAAAATGGTATTTAAAACGTTATTCCCGATGAAATTTAAAAAGGAAAAAATTGAGCGTGGTTATAACATTGGTCCAATGTTTGTAAGTATGAGAAAAAGAACAGATAGACCCACAAATAAGTATACCGATATGATCAGGACGATGAGCTGAGGGCAAAATCCGAATTAACTCCGCTTTTGGGAGTTTACTTGAGTATAATCTTCATTATAAGCTCCCAAAAATGAAGAAGATTTGAGTAGATTTCAGAAAACGAAATAAGGATTTGACCGCTACTGTCACCAATAAATAAACAAAAATAGCAAGAAATACTACCAAAGTTACGATTTTACCGTTACTGTACACTAGATGTCACCAAAAAATAAACAATCCTCAGCGACATCTAGTTTAAACCGCAAGAAATACAACCAAACACTAGATGGCGCCCATTGTTATTCTTCAATTTTGTGCGTGTCAGGGTAAAATTTGGATCTGATTAAAGAAGATTTACTCGAGATAATCTCCGTGTATGTATCCATAGCATAACCGTCTGTTTGAACCCAAACTAGTCCCTCAGTTTTAGAGATATCGGTCTGAAATTTGGTGTATCGCCATAATTATACCTTTCATGAACATGAAATGGTATTATAACTTTGGTCCGATGTTTGTAAATATGAGAAGAAGAAGAGATAGACCCATCAATAAGTATACCGAAATGATCAGGATGACGAGATGAGTTGATTTAGCCATGTCCGTCTGTCCGTCTGTCCGTCTGTCTGTTTGAACGCAAACTAGTCCCTCAATTTTTGAGATATCTGGCTGAAATTTTGTATGTGGCCACCATTTTGTAATATAGGAATCATTTGTCGGAACTGACAAGATCGGACCAGTATAACATATAGCCCCCATACAACCGATTGTTCAGATATAAGGTTTTTTGGCCAAAACTTCCGCAATTAAAAAGTTAGGAACGTAAAATTTTGCAACTCGAGTAATTTCTATTTATGTAGTGTATATAGTGAAAATCAACGAGATCGGGCAAATGTAACATATAGCCCCCATACAACCGATTGTTCAGATATAAGAATTTTTGGCCAAAACTTCTGCAATTAAAAAGTTAGGAACGTAAAATTTTGCAACTCGAGTACCTTCTATTTATGTAGTGTATATAGTGAAAATCAACAAGATCGGGCAAATGTAACATATAGCCCCCATACAACCGATTGTTCAGATATAAGGTTTTTTGGCCAAAACTTCTGCAATTAAAAAGTTAGGACCGTAAACTTTTGCAACTCGAGTACTTTCTATTTATGTAGTGTATATAGTGAAAATCAACAAGATCGGGCATATGTAACATATAGCCCATACAACCGATTGTTCAGATATAAGGTTTTTTGACCAAAACTTCTGCAATTAAAAAGTTAGGAACGTAAAATTTTGCAACTCGAGTACTTTCTATTTATGTAGTGTATATAGTAAAAATCAACAAGATCGGGCAAATGTAACATATAGCCCCCATACAACCGATTGTTCAGATATAAGGTTTCTTGGCCAAAACTTCTGCAATTAAAAAGTTAGGAACGTAAAATTTTGCATCTCGAGTACTTTCTATTTATGTAGTGTATATAGTG
This sequence comes from Campiglossa producta, assembly GCA_964058755.1. Lineage (NCBI taxonomy): Eukaryota > Metazoa > Arthropoda > Insecta > Diptera > Tephritidae > Campiglossa > Campiglossa producta. The sequence goes on from CAXKVI010000001.1 coordinate 65,429,014, forward strand.
AAAATCAAAAAGATCGGGCAAATGTAACATATAGCCCCCATACAACCGATTGTTCAGATATAAGGTTTCTTGGCCAAAACTTCTGCAATTAAAAAGTTAGGAACGTAAAATTTTGCATCTCGAGTACTTTCTATTTATGTAGTGTATATAGTGAAAATCAAAAAGATCGGGCAAATGTAACATATAGCCCCCATACAACCGATTGTTCAAATATAAGGTTTTTTGGCCAAAACTTCTGCAATTAAAAAGTTAGGAACATAAAATTTTGCAACTTGAGTACTTTCAATTTATGTAGTGTGTAGAGGAAAATCAAGAAGATCGGGTAAATATAACATATAGCCCCATACAACCGGTTGTTCCGATATAAGGTTTTTTGGCCAATATTTCCGCATTTAAAAAGTTAGGAACGTAAAATATTGCACCTTTAGTACTTTCTACATATGTAATGTGTATAGTGTAAGTCAGTACAATTGAACACGTATAATATATAGCCTCCATAAAATCGATTGTTCCAATAACTCGGATCCTATTATTTTGTAAGTTTTTTTTAAATTATAACAAAGATGTGTAATGTGTATAGTAATTATAGTTAAATTGACACAGGCTGTACTGGGTATCGAACAGTGAAAATCGTGACGCTTATTCATGAAAGGTATATAGCCTTCGGCACAGCCGAAGACAGCTTTCCTTACTTGTTTTCTATTGAGATTACTTATTTCACCAGCTTAATAAGACTAATAGAATATGGATACCTATAGCTCCCATACAACCGATTGTTTCCGATAAACGGATTTTGGGCTAGAACTCCTGCAATTAAATAGGTGGGAAATTAAAAGTTTGCACCTTTTGTACTTTGCATCGGTAATAAATATGCTGAATATCATTCACATCGGATCAATATGAACTATAGAACGTTAAATAAATTTTGTTTTTGTTAAGTAATTGATTAAATTAGGATTAGATGGCTATTCTAATCGTTACTTTTGATTAGATGAGAAGTAATCAAAAATGTAATGGCGATTAGCGACGATTAGCATATCTAATCAAAACTAATCAAAATTAATCGAAGAAAAAATCAATTAGTTTTTTCGATTAGTTTTGATTAGATAAACTATTTTGAAATATCTTTGTAAAAAAAAAAATATTTATTTTTGTATACTTTATTTATTCACATGATATAAATATTTTTGAATATTTCATAATATTGCATCAAGGTCAACCTATTTATAAAAAAATATTTCAGGCCAATCTATTTTTTAGTTGTAAATATGACGACTCATATAATCTCGTTTTTTTTTTTTTGCTAAAGATTCATAAGCAGAGAAGAGAGCACTGAGCTTTCATGGTACATGCCCCTCTTTGCATCTCTTCCCACATTCGTTGTTCATAGCTACTCACTGCACAATACCTTTGTCTGTTCTACCTTCCCTTTTGAAGCATTACAGTTGTGAAATATGGTTGTATTATTCCTGCGTTATTTTCTTTGAGTAATAAACTGCTAAAATTATAAAAAAAACCAAGTTTTGAGCTTTGTTAGCTCAACAGCAGTACAATTAGAACATAAGTTGAGAGAAAGGTTTAAACTGTATTTCACATTGGCTCCTGAGGTAAATATGGCATTAGCGGCAGCTGTATTAACACCAAATGTGAAAATGAAATGGTTGCGGGTTATCCAAAAGACTTCACCTGACTGTACTCATGAGCAGATCAGTAAACGGGTGATTGACGTAATAAGCACTTTCTTCCAAAATGATTCCACATGTTTTGAAACAGTCGTGCTTCAATTAGACTATGAAATCTCTTTTTATGATTTCAATAATGAAGGTAATTTTATCAAGATTTTATGATTTTTCGAACTAAATATTTTTCTGGTTCTAGAAGATGTTGAAGAGGCGTTAATTCCCAAAACACCAATTTCACCAACCGGGGCAAACGATTTCAATGAAGTGGTTAGCAATCAGCTATACGCGTATTTGAATGACCCGACGCCAGGTCCTGAAATTTGGAAGAAATATGGTGCACTGAAGGAAGCGTGTCTAGCGTTCAATACTCCGCTTACGTCATCAGCGCCTGTCGAAAGGCTGTTTTCATTTGCTGGAATAGTCAATAACCCAAGACGGAATTGATTGTCCGACTTTTCTTTTGAAAAGTTGGTAGTAATGAAGTCGAATATAAACTTTTTGTAATAGATATAATGTTAATGAAATTTTGAATAAAACTTCTTTAAAGTTTGTTACTTTATGAATTAAACGAAAAAGAATCACAAAAATATTTCAAAATAATTGATCTAATCAAAACTAATCGAGAAATCCAATCGATTTTTTTTTTGATTACTTTTGATTAGTTTTGATTAGATATGCTAATCGTCGCTAATCGCCATTAGATTTTTGATTTCTTCTAATCTAATCAATTAGTAATCTAAAACATTAGGAATCAAAAAAATCTAATTGATTAGATTACTTTTTTTTTTCTAATCGTAATGATTACTAATTCTAATCGAAGTTCCCCAGCTTTGGTGAAGAGTAGGTATCGGATGAATAACATAAGCGGAAAATAATACTGGCTCGATTATGTTTTTTCCGAAAGACAGGGTAATCGGGCGTTCAACTGAACAACAAAAAAGGTTAACTTTGCCAAATTATCAAGGACTGAAACCGCAACCGAAACCGTAACCGTAACCGATTAAACCCGATTAATTTTTCAAAACCGAAACCGTAACCGCTATTTTTTCTGAAAAAGAACGAAGCCGAAACCGTTTCAAAGGCCGGAACCGGTTCCAAACGGTTTTGAATTTTTTTGAGGACACATATTTTAAAAGAGGCTACCCTGAATAACTGAATGGTTAAGCAAGACACTTTTTGACCTCAATATCAAAATTCCGAAAGAATTAAACTATAGGCGAATGAAGTCATCGAAAAAAATTTACGACATCCGAAAAAAAAATGTTTAGTGGGCGTCTCAGAAAGCATCCCTCATCACTCATGAGAAAATTCATTATGACCACCGGAGTAAACTTATAAAAGTTCAGACTTATTTTGCATTTTGTTTGAGTTTTGTAGTAGCACAATTTTTATTGTGTTGGTGTTTTTATTTGGAAACCGAAGCCGGAACGAAACCGTAACCGAAACCGAAATAAATGTTGAAGAACGAAACCGGGACCGAAACCGAAACACGTTACATAACCGTAACCGAATACGGAACTTTATTTTAATCGGTTTTATACCTTGCAAATTATTACCAATATAGGTAGGTATGTACCTTAAAAAACTCTAGTTAGTATTGACAATCTTTCCAACCCATGAATAATTTTTTGAAGGTCACAAAAATGCGTATAATTTGGTGTTACCTATATGATTCTATTATGTGTACATATGTACGTGGATACATATTGATGCATGCACACAGATGTATGTTCTACAAGACAATAATTATGAAAACCTCTAAACAACAAATAAATCTTAAAAATGTGTCGTAAAAAGTAATAATTTCGAGGCAGTTAAAAATGCTTCAACAAATCCTTGAACACTTATCTTTGTCTCAACGCACGATCAGTGCCAGAAAAGTTGTTATGATAGGTGTTATCTCTTGGTGGACTTCTTTTAACTACATAGCTATGGGATCTAAAATGTCTGATGACATGGAGAGCAGTAAGAAAGTATTCGTAGGAACATGAACATCGCTTTGTTTTGAGCATTTACATTGTTTATACTTGGTAATAAATCATAAATATATTTTACAAGCCCGTCGAATGCATTTTGCTTTCATTGTGCTGGCATTAACCGACCACACGGAAATTTGCTCATTACACGGTGGAGTGCCGAGCTCATTTTGTCTCGCATGCATATTTCCTACCTATGATATGCATGACAACAAAGTGGAATTCGATTTTATTTTATCGAATACCATTTGTATTATACTATACATACTAGGGTGGTTCAAAGATCTCATCGTTAAAACGCAAGTTGAATGTTAAAGTCAAGGAACTCGCAATTCTATAATATTTGGTAAAAGGAGTGAGGACCAAATTGTTCAAGGTAATAGGTTATTTGGAAGACAAACTCAATGCTGTTTACAAAATAGAATTCAATTAGATGTAAACAGTGGGAGGGCTCTTCGGTTCCTAAGAAAAACTTTAGTATTTTGAACCAACCTAATACATAAAGGCATACATACATATGTATCTATGTATTTATGATATACTATGATTCGTAAATATATATAACTGTTTCTAAGTACCTACTGTTATGAGTGTTTAACTGTTCAAACTTTTCCTTGCCCAAAAAGGCGTTACTGTTGTGGCAACAGCGACCCTATAGTACCCTCAAATCAGTAGGTCAAACGAGATGCAGACAAATACGCGATAACAAGATCCAGAGTGTAGCAGTCAGTGTTGCCATTTTAGCCGTTTTTTTTTTTGTCATTTAGCCGGAAAATGTGAATCTAGCCGCTAGCCGTTTTTTAGCCGTTTACTTATTTTTTAGCTTTTTTGCCAATGTAGTAAACAATTTTTTTTTTAAATAAACTTAGTTCAACACATCTAACATTTATGATAGCTCAGAGCAAGATATAGAAAATTGTGATATAGAAATATTGTAAAATGTATATACCTACATTTTTCTCACATTATAATTTTTTTTTTATACCTTTCATGAACATGAAATGGTATTATAACTTTGGTCCGATGTTTGTAAATATGAGAAGAAGAAGAGATAGACCCATCAATAAGTATACCGAAATGATCAGGATGACGAGATGAGTTGATTTAGCCATGTCCGTCTGTCCGTCTGTCCGTCTGTCTGTCTGTCTGTCTGTCTGTTTGAACGCAAACTAGTCCCTCAGTTTTTGAGATATTTGGCTGAAATTTGGTATGCGGCCACCATTTTCCAATATAGGAATCATTTGTCGGAACCAGTAAGATCGGACCAATATAACATATAGCTCCTATACAACCGATTATTCCGATAAACGGATTTTGGGCTATAACTCCTGTAATTAAACACGAAGGAACGTGAAATTTTATAAGTGTTGCTATTTTTATATGTGAAATATCGACGCTGAAAATCATAGAGATGGGATAAATATTTCACATAGCTCCCATACAATCGATTATTCCGATAAACGGATTTTGGGCTATAACTCCTGTAATTAAACACGTAGGAACGTGAAATTTTGTACGTATTGCTATTTTTATATGTGAAATATCGATGTTGAAACTCATAGAGATGGGATAAATATTTCACATAGCTCCCATACAATCGATTATTCCGATAAACGGATTTTGGGCTATAACTCCTGTAATTAAACACGTAGGAACGTGAAATTTTGGACGTATTGCTATTTTTATATGTGAAATATCGATGTTGAAAATCATCGAGATTGGATAAATATTTCACATAGCCCCCATACAATCGATTGTTCCGATAAACGGATTTTGGTAGATAACTCCTGTAATTATATAGGTAGGAACGTGAAATATTGGAAGTATCACTATTTTTATATGCGAAATATCGATGTTGAAAATCATTGAGATGGCGTAAATATTTCACATAGCTCCCTTACAATCGATTATTCCGATAAGCGGATTTTGGGCTATAAGTCCTGTAATTAAACACATAGGAACGCGAAATTTTGGAAGCATCGCTATTTTTATATGTAAAATATCGATGTTGAAAATCATTGAAATGGGATAAATATTACACATAGCCCCCATACAATCGATTGTTCCGATAAACGGATTTTGGTAGATAACTCCTGTAATTATATCGGTAGGAACGTGAAATTTCGTAAATGTTGCTATTTTAGAATGTGGAATGTCGATGTTAAAAATCAATGAGATTGGACCGTATGAGCTAAAGTTTCGGTATGAGCTAAAGTTAAATTCACCCAGGCTGTACTGGGGATCAAACAGTGAAAATCGTGACGCTTATTCATGAAAGGTATTTAGCCTTCGGCACAGCCGAAGACAGCTTTCCTTACTTGTTTTTTTTTTCATTTTATGTCATGAAGGTATATGTTATTTCAAGTATATTCGTTACCTGATGCCTTATTATATTGCGACTTTTCATTAAGTCAATAATTTTTAAAGCAGTGAGCTCTGCTTAAAATTTTGCTCGTTGTACCTTTTATATAAGTCACATCTATGCAAAAGATATAGCCGGGCGCGTATCCACAAAATATTTTCGGGGTGGATACAATTTTTTTCATAATAACCATTTTGACTGGAAAATGGAAATGACTTTGCTAATTTTGTTACTAGTGCAGACGCGAACCAAATTTATCAAAGCCTAGAGAAAAACAACAAAAAATAAATAAATTGTCTTTTTAAAGAATATTAAAAAACTTTCGAGGTCCATTACAAAAAAAAAATGTTTTAAAGGAAAAAGATCAAGCTTTATGTAAAAATTAAAAATTTCCAAAATTGAAAAAAATGTATAAAATTCTTTTTTAATAAAATTTTCACTAAACTTTTTTTAATTTTTTTTTTTTAAGTTATATTCGAAAAGAACGGAAAAAATACTTTATAAAACGGTTTCCATGTTCTTTCTTAGCATGTCAATTACTTACATGTCTTATAATTTAAAGAAAAAAGGCGTTCACACAAAAAATTGCGAATTCAAAACCGTATATCTCGGTAACCATCCAATATTTTTACGCGAACTTTGGTGATATTTTTTTCTTACATGGCAGATCACTTTCACCAAATTTGATTCAAATCGAATTTTTAGGTGGTCCGCTTGAGGAATTTTACCCCATATGTAGACAGCGATAGGGATCGGGATGGAGATACAACGTCTGCCTGGACAGCTAATTTAGAAAAATGCTAGGACGATTTTTATAGTTAACTTTCAGGGTTACAGCTTGGTCGAAGGTAATTTTTCGAAAAAATTACCGTTTACGAGAAAAATTCGTAAAACCCTAAATGTTCACCTTTGCCCCCAAATAACTTTGATATTAATGGGGACTTTTAAAGTTTTCTTTCTTTACCTAAGTTTGGCTTTGTCGCAATTTTTGTTATTTCAAATGTCTAATTTGACCGGAAATCAATAAATATTATCCCATGAGTTTGGGACTCATATTCCAAATTTTATTTTTTACAGTCACATACAAAAAAAAATTGCATAAACTTGCGCATTTCGGGGTGTCCCTGATTTTTATTATGCAAAGCATCTGTATACGAAACTTTCTTATTGTTATGAAATTGGAGCCATTTTCTGAAGTAAACTTTCAAAATTTATCTTAATTTTTTCATACAAAATTTTTGTTTAGCGTGAAATATTTATATTATACGTTTTAATCATAGCTGGGGAACTTCGATTAGAATTAGTAATCATTACGATTAGAAAAAAAAGTAATCTAATCAATTAGATTTTTTTGATTCCTAATGTTTTAGATTACTAATTGATTAGATTAGAAGTAATCAAAAATCTAATGGCGATTAGCGATGATTAGCATATCTAATCAAAACTAATCAAAAGTAATCAAAAAAAAAAATCCATTGGATTTCTCGATTAGTTTTGATTAGATCAATTATTTTGAAATATTTTTGTGGTTCTTTTTCATTTAATTCATAAAGTAACAAACTTTAAAGAAGTTTTATTCAAAATTTCATTAACATTATATGTACCTATCACAAAATGTTTATATTCGAATTCATTACTACCAACTTTTCAAAAGAAAATTCAGACAATGAATTCCGTCTTGGGTTATTTACTATTCCAGCAAATGAAAACAGCCTTTCACAGGCGCTGATGACGTAAGAGGGGTATTGAACGCTAGACACGCTTCCTTCAGTGCACCATATTTCTTCCAAATTTCAGGACCTGGCGTCGGGTCATTCAAATACGCGTATAGCTAATTGCTAACCACTTCTTTGAAATCGTTTGACCCGGTTGGTGAAATTGGTGTTTTGGGAATTAACGCCTCTTCATCATCTTCTAGAACCAGAAAAATCATAAAATATTGATAAAATTACCTTCATTATTGAAATCATAAAAAGAGCTTTCATAGTCTAATTGAGGCACAACTGTTTCAAAACATGTGGAATCATTTTGGAAGAAAGTGGTTATTACGTCAATCAACCGTTTACTGATCTGCTCATGAGTACAGTTAGGTGAAGTTTTTTGGATAACCCGCAACCATATAATTTTCACATTTGGTGTCAATACAGCTGCCGCTAATGCCATATTTACCTCAGGAGCCAATGTGAAATACAGTTTAAACCTTTCTCTCAATTTATGTTCTAATTGTACTGCTGTTGAGCTAACATAGCTCAAAACTTCGGTTTTTTTTAATAATTTTAGCAGTTTATTGCTCAAAGAAAATAACGCAGGAATAATACAACCATATTTCACATTGGCTTCACCTTGGAGAAAGTCCAAAGTTTGGGAAATAGGCTCCATTAGCAGCTTGTATGACTCCAAATATTGAAAATCACTTGATGTAAAAGGAGACAGATTCAGCTCACCGGAAAGCTCATTCAATTTCTCCTTGTACTGTAGTAACTTCAGGATTGCATCATATAGTGAGTTCCACCTAGTTACTACAGGTACAAGAAGAGCTGAACCTAAAATGCTCTGAGTGATTTCGGAGGACTTTGGCCATTCGCACTTTTTCCAAACTCACAGTTAAAAAATAGATTGGCCTGAAATATTTTTTTATAAATAGGTTGACCTTGATGCAATATTATGAAATATTCAAAAATATTTATATCATGTGAATAAATAAAGTATACAAAAATAAATATTTTTTTTTTACAAAGATATTTCAAAATAGTTCATCTAATCAAAACTAATCGAGAAAACTAATTGATTTTTTTTATTAATTTTGATTAGTTTTGATTAGATATGCCAATCGTCGCTAATCGCCATTAGATTTTTGATTACTTCTAATCTAATCAAGAAGTAACGATTAGAATAGCCATCTAATCCTAATTTAATCAATTACTTTACAAAAACAAAATTTCTAAGATTATTTCTAGGATTACTAATCATTATTCCCCAGCTATAGTTTTAATGAAAAAAGCGAATAAAAAATAAAATATAAATAAAAAATAATAAAAAAAAACTGAAAAGTTGATTAAAAATTTTTTAGCCGTTTTTCCGGCCAAAATTATAATTTTTTCGCCGAAATAATTTTTTTTAGCCGTTTTAGCCGTTTTTTTCTCTCGATCTAGCCGGATTGCTGAAAAAATTCTGGCAAGACTGGTAGCAGTAGACTCAAAACAAGCCGACAACAGTTAAATAATTTTTATTTTCCTATGTTTTCGGACGTTAATGAAATCATGATTTATTGTTAAAAATGAAGACATGCATGGATGAAGGGGGTATGTCGCATTTTGAGAGAAACGAGAAAATCGGCTTTAAAGTTTTGCTTAAACATTTGAGGTTTTTTCGAATCTTTATGGAAAACTGACAAAAAAATTATGCAAAGCCATAAAAGACGTTGCATAATATGCAGAAAAACGCATAAGTTTATGTTTAGTACTTTATATGAAAAAAACGGAACATACCCCCTTCTTCCACAATTCATATTGAAAAGTTGTGTACATACCCCCTTCATCCATGAATTATCTTCTACAATTTTAACGATAGGCCGATTCTGATAAGACAGAAATATAGATCTGCATAAACACTATTCACCAATGCCAAAAACAGAAATTGCGTGAGAATCCGACATACCCCCTTCATCCATGCATGTCTTCAAATATGTACCTATGCATGTATGTATGAGGTCATTGTTTTATTTGATAATAAAAATGTTAGGCCTATGCATGTACATTAGGGTGACTAAAAAAGAAATGTTGACTTGGTCTTACCTCCTAAAAAGTTGGGTATTGATGAGAAAATAAGCCTTGCAAGAAATTAGCGCTCTAACCTAACCTTTAGGGGTGGCATTTTTTTCGCCATTTCCCATACATTTTGAATGGGGAAAAATGGAATTTTTTTTTAAAGTGATTTTTTTTTTTTTTCAAAATATTTTTACATACTGTTAAAGTAGAAGCTTTGAAGCTTTCAAAATGGTAAGCCATGTGCGATTATCTTAATTTTTGGCAAGGCTTATTTTCTCACCAATACCTCAAGTTTCAGGGGGAAGACCAAACAAAAACCATTTTTTTATTTGAGTCACCCTAATGCACATGGATTAGGTTAGGTTAGGTTCAAGTGGCTGCCGCAGAGGCACACCTAGGCCAATATTAAAAGGCCCGTTGTGATACCACCAACACTAGGAAAGTCAATTCCGGGACCCTGCTATGTGGAGAATCCCGATAATCCCGGGAGTGACGTTCCTAAACCGACACCGTTACTCTTCCTTGAACCATTTAAATGACTTGATGAAGGCCATCAGGTCCTTTATGTCCAGCTCCGTGACCTGGCGTAGGCTAACCAGGAAGGGCACTCCCAAAAAGCGCATTCTCGCGCCACTTAAAGCCGGGAAGCAGATGAGGTGCTCCACCGTTTCCTCCTCATCATCATCCTTGCAACTCCTACAGCATCGTCGGTAGGGCACTCCTAGTCTTTCTGCATGCCTACCAATAAGGTAGTGCCCAGTTAATACGCCTATTAATATTGAGATTTTCCTCCTTTCCTTAGGGCATAAATATGTCCTGATCTTTTATGATCCCATTTCGGCCCGGTTTCTTTGAATATCCGACATCCTGGAGATTGCAGCCATCTTTCGTTGGCTTGCCGGAGTGTATACTCTTTCAGCATTAGCTTGAATGTGGCAAACGGCATACCTAAGCTCTCTTTATCCCGAAGAACCTGCTTGGTCGTGCCCTGCCTGGCAAGTTCGTCTGCCCTACAATTGCCCTCACTGTCCCTATGCCCCGGGACCCATGTGAGGTTCACGCGGTTCTGTTGGGCTATCTCTTGTAGAGATCAACGACAGCTGAGCGTCAGTTCAGAGTTGAACGAGTAAGAGCCAAGGGATTTGATGGCCGCTTGGCTGTCGCTGAGAATAAAAATATCCGGTCCGATGATGTGTTGGCCTATCCAAGCCGCGGCGTCCATGATTGCTGAAACTTCAGCCTGGCAGACACTGCAGTGATCAGGTAGTCTGAAGGAGAGCTCAAGGTTCAGATCTTTTGAATAAATCCCTCCTCCAACTCTGCCGTCTAACTTCGAGCCATCGGTATAAATGGAAGTGCCGCCATGAGTGGCGGGACTCCGATCCGTGCTCTCCCATTCTTCCCTGCTGGGAATGTTTATTTTAAAACCGCTATCTCCGACTGTTGTGGTCGCACAACGATCTGTGCTCAACGGAAGAAAGCTATAGGATCCCAAGATAATGGCGTGTCCAGTAGTGCTGCTGCTACCCGGTGCCCTTCCAGATCGAGTGGCAAAATGCTAAGAATGGCCTGGAGTGCAAGATCTGTGTACTTTACCTAACAGATTAAGGTTTGTTGCCTTGCTCAGCGCAGGCCACCATACCACAACTCCATAGAGCATGATTGGTGGAATGATTGCAGTGTAGATCCATTTGCATATTTTGGGGCTGAGCCCCCCATTTTTTTCCAATGGCACGTGTAGAGTGGCACGTGTAGAGTGCAATACACGCTTTCTTCTGGCGCTGAAGAACATTCTCGTTAGTTTCCTATCCAGAACTGTGCCTAAGAACTAGGCTTTGTCAGCCAAGTTCAGGCGTACGTCATTCAGTTTTGGTAGTATTAACGGTGGTATCTTATAGCGGTTGGTGAAAAGGACCAGTTCTACTTTTCTCGGGTTGATGCTCAGTGCGCACCGCGAGCACCATGAGGAAACCTCTCGCAGTGCTACTTGCATCAAGTCGCACAGGGTTTGTGGGAATTTGCCCCTATATACAATAGCTAAGTCGTCTGCATATGCCACTACCTTCCCGCCCCTCTGCTTGTGTCTCGCGGCAGCGAGTTGACAGTGAGGTTCCATAGAAGCGGGGAGAGAACACCACCCTGAGGCGATCCCCTTGTGACATAACGTGATAAGTCAACCGAGCCCAGTGATGAAACTATTCGTCTACCCCTTAGTAGTTGATCAATAAGTCCAATAAGATACCTGCTTATGCCCAGACTTGTTAAAGCGGTGTTTATATTATCAGGGCTTATGTTGTTGAAGGCTCCTTCAATATCTTAAAAGGCCACGAGACAGTACTCCTTTTCATACAGCGATTTTTCAATAACAGAAACCAGGCTGTGAAGCGCAGTTTCTGTAGATTTCCCTTTGGTGTATGCATGCTGATAGCTAGAGATAAGGTTGCTATCAACAGTAGTGGAGAGGTAGTCATTTATTATCCTCTCGAAGGTTTTGAGTACAAAGGACGAGAGAGTGATCGGCCTGTAGTCCTTGGGCTCGTAATGAGACGCCTTCCCCGCCTTAGGAATAAATGCTACCGTGGCATTTCTCCAGGAGAAATATTAGCCATTTGGCAGATGTCTCCAGCGTGTTTATGAGTTGTGCAGGAATAATCCCGTCTGGCCCGGCAGCCTTGAACGGTTCGAAGCTTTTTACCGCCCACCTAACCTTTTCCTCCGTGATGGGTATGTATACAGCCTTTGTTGTACGTGCTAAGGGTTCCTCATGCAAGTTCCCTGGGAAGTGCGTATTCAAGAGTAGCTCTACTGTTTCCCCTCCGTGCTGGTCCAGGATCCGTCAGGTTTGCGCAAATAGCTTGTGGCTGTTTGAGTTTTTGAGAGCACTCGTCTAAGTCTCGCTGTATCGTCGACATTTTCGACCCCTGTGCAGAAATTTCTCCACGACACTCTCTTCGCCTGCCTCAGAGCTTTTTTGTAGGCCCTGAGTTTAACTTTATATTCGAGCCATTGAGTCTCCGTGCCAAGGTTCTTGGCCTTATTAAATTATGTCCTACATGATTTCCGGAGCGAGTCCAGGTCGTAGGACCACCAATGTGGCCTATGTTTACCGCGTGGTTTTGGCACTGGGCAAGCCTGCTCTAGGGCATTCGAGAGCGACGTTGTAAAAGTCTTTACCAGAACCTCCAACTCCCCTACTGATGAGGGGACTTTTGGGGGCAGTGCTGGTAGGTCCCTAGATAATATTTCATTGTGTAGCTGCCAGTTAGTGTTACGTGGGTTGCGTTTCATAACCGGCTGCTCAACAGAAAAGTCTAGAACTAGTTCTATGTACCGGTAGTCGGAGAATGAATGTTCATCGAGAACACCCCATTTTCTGACCCACTCATAAGCGCCTTCGCTGGAAATAGTGAGATCTATGACTTCCTGCGTGTTTTAGTGATAAACGTAGGTTTGTTACCACGTTGCAAACTATTTACCAGGTTAGTTGTTAATAAATAGTCAAACAAAGACTCTCCTCTAGCATTGATATCGGAGCTTCCCTACTGGACCTGATGAGCATTAGATAAGATAAGATGACCCATGGAAAAATTTGCCACCAGGTCTTTTACCTCCCTCTGTGGAGGAGGTTCTTCGGCGTCGTAGGGCATATAGACCGACGCCATCGTCAGGCTGGCACTGTCGACTGTTAAACTGGCAGCTGTAATGTCACCATTGGTATAGTTGTGCAAGAGAAAAGCGTTCAGCTCAGACTTAACCAAAATACAGGCTCTAACCCTGCCCCCCTCGCTGGCTCGGATAACCTTATAACCCTTAGTCCCCAAACCGCAAATCCTTGAGCTGTTGACCCAGGGTTCTTGGATGAGGACCACTTCTACGCCGCCTTTAGAAAGACGACTGATTAAAGCCACCGCCGTATCGTCGAGTTCCACCTCGTCTGGAGGCTTATCTTTCAACGACGAGTTGTTCAGACCACGATTTGGGGTGGCGGAAACCCTCCTAACTGTGGCAGTATCAACATTGGTGCGCTCAGGACTAGCTGCTATCACCGTTAAGTTGAGGTCTTCCCCGTCCAGCAGGCTGTCTCCCATCTCCGAGCTGTTCACTGCTCCTTCGCCATTTTACGTGGCAGATACCATACTTTCCGAGTCGAACATCTCCGACTCCTCTTCCGGCACTGCGATGTCCGAGTCCTCCGGTGCAGCCGAAATAGCAGCGCGCTATGCATCGTCGCGGTATACGTGGTTCACGATCTGACCCATGCCGAAGTGCAATTTTCAATGCTTAATTTTTTTTTTATTAAAAACAAAGTTTTTCTAAACGGGGTCGTCCCTCGGCAGTGGTTTGGCAAACTCTCCGAATGTATTTCTGCAATGAAAAACTTCTCAGCAAAAATTAATTTGCTTTGCAGGTGCCGTTCAATGCATCGTGTACTCACATCGATATTTTGCGATGTATCGTCTAAAAACATCGATGTTTTTGATGCATCGTATCAATTTTGATTGGAATCACGGTTGCTACTTGTAAGCACAATAAGCAATCAAATCTGTGATAGAAAAATGACCAAACAAAAAAAAAAAACCAAACGACCAAATTTTTCTTAGAGTTTTTAATGTAAAAAAAACCTTCACCTAAAAAAAGTATTGCAATAAAAAAAAAATTTAATTAACCTCTAAGGTGCGTTTCATCACGTATTGACCCTTAACAGCCATTTTAGTATAACCAATAAAAAATACATTTTTACAAGAGACTGTTTTTTAAATTTCAAATATCAAGGCAAAATGTTATTTACATCATAATTGCCATTGCTATATTTTTGGAATGGTAATTATTACAGTTTTAACATTTTGTGAGGTTTAAAACGAATCGATAATATGATAATAATGACCCATCCAATTGGTGGTACTACCAGAGGTTTAAATTGTTTTATCACACAGCTTACACTTTGCAGATTTCTCTTCGTCTTTGAAGAAATATTTCCACACCACGCTTGTTGTTGTGGGTGCCATAGCCAGTGCTAAAACCAGAATATGCTGTGTAATGCAACTTACTGTTCAAATTATTCCTCTAAATGAATTTTTAGTTGAAGTGTCGTTTTTACGATGACGCCAAATCGAAAAATTGGGCATGGTAAACTGCCGAAACATCGGAAAAATACATCGATAAATATTGTATTATTTGATGCATCGACTTTTATTTGACGTATTTAATTGAAAACATCGATGTTTCCGATGTATCGTTCAACATCGAGCATCCCTAGCAAAAACTGTAGGTCCAATTTGTAGGAAAAAATCTCTTCAGAGGTTATAACGATAACCTGTAGGTACATAGCCGCCATAAGTTTTTTTTTAATTGTTTTTGGTACACTCAGAGAAAAATAAAATTCTAAAATTAAGTCCGACCGGAATTAAATTTATCTTCTTCCATTCTTAAAATTTTAAGAACTTTTCGGTCTTAAATATTCTTAGAATAAGAAGTTTTCGTTCTTGTTTTTAAAATTGAGATGCTAAAATCTTCAAATAAGAATAAAGTACTTATATTAAGAAAAAGTGTTCTTAAAACAAAACTATTACATACGCAAATGAATAAATAAATAAGAATAATTGAGGAGCTTCAAACCAAAACGCAATAAATAGATAGATAAGATAGTGGCATATGCAGACGATTTAGCCATTGCATACAGGGGCAAATTCCCACAAACTCTGTGTGACTTGATGCAAGCAGCACTGCGTGAAGTCTCGGCATGGTCCTCTCGTTGCGGACTTAGTATCAACCCGAGAAAAGTGGAACTCGTTCTCTACACCAACCGGTACAAAATATCACCGCTGGACCTACCAGAACTTATTGACGTGAGCCTGAACTTGGCTGATAAAGCCAAATTCTTGGGCACAGTTCTGGACAGGAAGTTAAACTGGAAGGACAATATTCTTCAGCGCCAGAGGAAGGCGTGTGTTGCACTTTACACATGCAACAGAGCCATTGGCAAAAAGTGGGGTCTCAGCCCCAAAATATGCAGATGGATCTACACTGCAATTATCAGACCTATCGTGCTATATGATGCGGTTATCGGGATCGCCTTTCTTGTGGATTGGGCAAAGCACACTTAAATTCCAATCCGGAGACATGCATTCGTCTGACCATATTCTGCATAAGAGCTGATGCATGCTTTTTACCAGCTCTTCGCCTCCGCGTTTGAACAGCTCGGCGGGTAGTCCGTCTTTTCCAGGCGCTTTGTTGTTTTTGAGCCGGGATATAGCTATCCTCACTTCATCATAGTCAGGTGGTGGGACGATTTTTCCATCGTCAGGGATTGGGGTATCGGGTTCGACGTCTCCCTCGCAATTTAACAGTGAGGAGAAGTGCTCCCTCCATAATTTAAGTACACTTTGTACGTCGGTTACCAGGTCGCCATTGTTGTCCTTACAGGAGCTTGCCCCGGTCTTAAAACCTTCCGTCATCCGCCGGATCTTTTCATAGAATTTTCGGGCATCATTCCTGTCAGCCAGCATCTCAAGCTCCTCACAACCGCGCCGTAAGCGCTGCCTTCTCTGGACTGGATAAGGAAGCGAAAAAAGTGGGTCTTGCCGTGAACGAGGACAAGACGAAGTATTTGCTGTCATCAAAGAAAGAATCGGCGCACCTGCGCCTTGGCAGCCATGTCACTGTTGATAGTTACAAATTTGAAACTGTGAGGGACTTCGTCTAACCAGTATCAACACCGAAAATAATATCAGTCAAGAAATCCAGCGGAGAATCACTCTTGCCAACAAGTGCTACTTTGGACTGAGTAGGCAATTGAGAAGTAAAGTCCTCTCTCGAAGAACAAAGATCACGCTCTATAAGTCTCTCATCATACCTGTCCTGATGTATGGCTCAGATTCATGGACAATGTCAAGAGAAGATGAGATGGCCCTTGGAGTATTTGAGAGAAAAGTTCTCCGGAAGATTTATGGTCCTTCCCGTGATGCCAACGGCGAGTATAGAAGGAATTTAACGATGAGCTGTACGAGCTCTACGCAGATCTGACCATAGTCCAGCGAATTGAAGCCCAAAGACTCCGCTGGCTGGGCCATGTTATGCGAATGGACAAAGAAGCTCCAGCACAGAAGGTTTTCCTATCGTCGCCTGAATTCGGCAGCAGAGGAAGGGGGAGGACTGAGATGGAAACAACAGGTGGAGGATGACTTGAACTCCCTTGGGGTTTCCAATTGGCGTCCGTTATCGCTAAAAAGGAATGACTGGCGTGTTTTAATACGAAACGGCCAAAATCGCTTAGGCGGTTAAGCGCCAATAAATGATGATGATGATGATCATGCTATATGGAGTCGTGGTGTGGTGGCCTGCGCTGAGCAAGGCTACAAACCGGAATCTGTTAGGTAAAGTCCATAGATCTGGCATGATCTGTATAAGCGGCGCGCTAAGAACAACGCCCAACGAAGCTCTTCAGGCCATTCTAGGCATTCTGCCACTCGATCTGGAAGCGTACCAGACAGCAGCGGCAGCGGCTCTTCGCCTAAGGGAAACGTCTGGCTGGGGCGCAAGCACAACTGGACACTCCAGTATTCTAGGATCTTACAGTTTTCTCCCTCTGAGCACAGATCGATGTGCGACCACAACAGTCGGAGACAGCTGTTTCAAAACAAACATTCTCAGCAGGGAAGAATGGGAGAGGATGGATCGCTGCCCCGCTACTAAAAGCGGCATTTCTGTTTACACTGACGGCTCGAAGCTAGACGGCAGAGTTGGAGGAGGGGTTTATTCAAGGGATCTGGAACTTGAACTCTCCAGGCTGAAGTCTCAGCAATCTTGGATGCCGCGATTTGGATAAGTAAAAGCGCTATCGGCGAGGACATCGTTATTTTCAGCGACAGCCAGGCGGGCATCAAAGCCTTGGCTCTTATTCGTTCAACTCTGAACTGACGCTCAGCTGTCTTCGATCTCTTCAAGAGATGGCCCAACAGAGCCGCGTGAACCTCACATGGGTCCCGGGACACAGGGACATTGAGGGAAACTGTAAAGCAGACGAACTTGCCAGGCAGGGTATGACCAAGCACGTTCTTCGGTATAAAGAGCGCTTAGGTATGCCGTTTGCTGAAGGAGTACACACTCCGTCAAGCCAAAGAAAGGTGGCAACAATCGCCAGGTTACCGGACGTCCAAACAAACCTGGTCAAAATGGGATCATAAAAGATCGAGAGGCATTCACGCCCTAAGAAGAAGAGAAATCGCCATATTAAAAGGTGCTCTAACTGGGCACTGCCTTATTGGTAGGCACGCAGAAAGGCTAGGTGTGCTCTACCGACGATGCTGTACGAGCTGCAAAGCTGATGAGGAAGAGGAAACGGTGAAGCACCTCATCTGCAACTGCCCGGCTTTAACCGGCGCGAGAACGCGCTTTTTGGGACTTCCCTTCCTGGATACCCTAAACGAGATCGCGGAACTGCACATAAACGATTTGATGGCCTTCATAAAGTCATCTAAGTGGTTCGAGGAGAAGTAACGGTGTCGATTTAAGAGTGTCAGTCCCGGGATTCTGCTATGTGGAAAATCCCATCAACTCAGGGATTTTCCATATGGCCGGGTCCCGAGACTGACTTTCCTTGTGTTAGTAGTATCACAACGGGCCTTTCAAAACTGGCTAAGCTACATTCGGAAAAAATTATTCTTGAAGAAAGAATTTTCGATCTAATTGAAAAGTTCTTGATATAAGAATTGTGTACTCCTGCATAAGAATATTTAATACGACCTTTGTGACGGCCGCCGTGGTGTGGCGGTTAAGTCTCGGCCTACTACACCAAGTCGTGTCATATCAAAGCCCGGAAAAACCAACATAAAAAAGTATTAAAAAAAAAATTCTGAATGGTGTCGCCACCAGTGTTGCCAGAACTTTTTTTGGTGAACCGGCTAGATTGACAAAAAAATCGGCTAAAATCGGCTAAATAAAGCGACAGCCAATCGGCCATCAAATCCCTTGGCTCTTACTCGTTCAACTCTGAACTGACACGCAGCTGTCGTCGATCCCTACAAGAGGTCCCGGGATATAGAGACATTAAGGGAAATTGTAGGGCAGACGAACTTGCGAGGCAGGGTACGACCAAGCAGGTTCTTTTGGATAAAGAGCGCTTAGGTATGCTGTTTGCCACATGCAAGCTAATGCTGAAAGAGTACACACTCCGCCAAGCCAAAGAAAGGTTGGCTGAACTTTCCTGGGTGCCGGATATCCAAACAAACCTGGCCAAAATGGGATCATAAAAGATCTAGACAGATCTATGCCCTAAGGTGGAGAGAAATCTCCATATTAATAAGGGTACTAACCGGGCAATGCCTTATTGGTAGGCACGCAGAAAGGCTAGGTGTGCGCTACCCACGATGCTGTGGGAGCTGCAAAGATAATAAGGAGGAGGAAACGGTGGATCACCTCATCTGCAACTGCCCGAACTAAATCAAAAATACAGAAGTGACTAGTAGATTCATTAATTTATACATGCGTAGCTATATATATTTTATTATTCTTTATTAATGAATGAATGTTATATATAGAAATAACAAAACCAAAAATACTAAATTCATTAAATTACTTTAACTTAACGAAACAAAAATAAACAAAAAAAAATCACAAAAAAATTTTAACTTGTTGAAAGTTTTAAGTATTTACCTCAGTCTGGCTAAAAAAATCAACATAAAGTAAAAATTTGTGGTATTTAAAGTGTAAACATTGGACTCCCTCTTTTTGGGAAACTGAATAATGAAAAATATTAAAAACGGTTAGAATCGGCTAAACTTTTTTGACAAATCGGTAAAAAAATCGGCTTCGTTTTTTTCGGCTAAATCGTTTTGAAATCGGCTAAAATGGCAACACTGGTCGCCACTTGGCATTAGTTTGGCAAACTGTAGGTCGCGCCAATTTGTAGAAAAAAAAATCAAAAGCAGCACACTACAAGTTGGAAGAGAAGCTGGGAAAAAATCTCGTTAGAGGTTATGATAATCGCCGTCATTAGTTTTTTTTTTCTGTGACCAAATTTATTTGTTTTTTTTTTTTTACCTGCTAATATAACTTTCTTCGAAAAATTTAATCGTAAGTTTGACCCCATGTTTATTGAACGAATTCGAGAGCTTTACTAGAATACAAGCTAAAGGAAAAGTGGTAAAACAATCTGCAACCAGTTGCATTCTAAAAACCAGAAAATGTTGATACCCAAATATGGAGTGGGGGACAATCTGAAAAAGCCATAAGAACATTTGAGAAAATCACCAAAAACTCAATTTAACGAGTTTATATGAACAGAAATGAGCTAACAAAGGGATGTAGATACATATGAAATAGTTGGACGTCGCCATTTCCATTGCCATCGTCAGCACCATCAGCAACAGCATGATTGTAGCTGCAAAGAAACACAACCGACAAGTGAGCAAAGCTTGCAGCAACTTGTTCACTTAATGAAAGCAAAGCCACAGTTACCAAAGAAATAGAATTAAAAGAGGTTGTTGGTGCTAGAGGGGAAGCAAAAACATTGGCGCAACTCAATCGGTGAAACATCAAAATAAAAATAAATGAGCAATGAAAACAAGAAGAAAGCAAATCACCAAGGATATGAACTTATTAACTAACACGAAAAACGTGGAACAAGTGCAACAGAGGGGCGCCAACAGCGGTAGTCACAACATCCAGTTGAACCTGCTTTGGCTTCGGGATGCGTCGCGTGTATCGAAGATGGAGTGTTAAAGTGGTGCGTGAGGTATGGGAATAACAAGATGCACTGTGGAAAATTAAAGCGAGAATAAAGTAAATGGGCACTTTCGGTCGCAATAACGGCGACATTTACGATTATTTTACGGGCACTAAAAATCAAAAGTGTAATTTACTGAATCGTATCGGGTGTAGAATCAGCATCAAACTGCATAAACAGCAAACAGTGAAAAACAACAAGCGTGCGCCTTGAAGCCATCAAATAAGTTGGAAAGATGTTTTGAGGAGCTTGGTGTGCGGAGCGTAGGTAAAGCGATCAAAGTCATGCAACGTCGACCAGCCAAAACAGCTCTACCATAAAAAGCAGCAAAGAAGAGCACAAATTTAGCAGCATGTAAAATTCACTAAAACAAGGATGGCAAACGACGGCAAAGAATAAAAAAAAATTGCTGTTATGAAAACTAGTTGATCTAAAGGACCGGGCGGCAGTCAATTGTGGGGTGTATGAGGTATCGGGGTCCAGTTTTCGTCATTATGTTGTTGTGTTTCAGCTGAATATTTCAAGCCCATATATGTATGTATGTTTGTAAGATTCGCTGGATAAATGGAGGGGGAGGAGGAAGTAATCGCCATGTTACTTTCAGAGCAAACATCGAGTGTCAGCCACCCAAACTTAAAGTTAAATTCACCCATCTTCGTAATGTGCTTGTGTGTACATTATCCATAAATGCAAGAACGGCTTTACAAAAGTGAAGAAAAAACAGAATTACAATAATTTCTTCGCCGCTTGCACTTTAACTACCTTTACATGCATTAAAATGATCGCAGAGTATGTTGATATTAAGAACATCTGACTTGGCCGAAGTTAATGGGGAAAGTTTTTAGCCACTGCGAAACAGGAGCTCGGTCATAGTGCTTATGAGCAAAACTGTACAAGAAAGTTAACCATTTGATACCTAGACCTTGCTTTGTGTTGAACTTAGTTTAAACTTTTGCTCATTAGGAACGTTTTTAGCTAGAACTGATAATTTGAATAAAATAAATAAAATAAAAAAATTGGCAGCGAATTACACAGATGCTCACTCACCAAGCTAAAATACACCGAAAACAAGAAATAAAAGCTTTAAAATGTGTGAAAATTCACGATCACAAACTTTAAGAGGTTAGGGACAAGGCACAAAACCACAAAAAAAATTGGTTGGCTATGGTATGGTTAACGCGTTAGCATTATAGCATGCCATCACTAATCTTTTACATTGATTTCCATAAGTTTGGTTGCAATAGCTGATTAGCGTTATGGGTATGGCTTTAGCGATATCGAAGTTTGATTCTGCCCTTAGAAAGGAAATGGAAGTGCAAGGGATAGGAAAATGGAATGGGAAAAGGGAAAGGAAAGATAAAGTAAAAACAAAAAATATAAAATGAATAAAAAGAAAATAAAATAAAAAAATTTAACAAATTTTGGTGTGAAATTTATTTGAAAATGAAAAAACAAAATATAACAAAAAATTACCAAAAGCTGTACTAAGACGAAACCAAAGGTAAGCAGGCTCTGGTCTCATGATAGGCAACTGTGCTCAGTATTCTAAAATTGTGTGTTCGATTCTTAGTGAATTCAATATAAGAATTTCTGAAAAATTATCAGATAATGCAAAAGCAGTTCTTTTTCAGCACTACCATTACCAGTCACCAGTCAATAGAAAGTCAAACTTCTCTATGTAAAATAGAATTACCATAAAACCAATAATAATAAAACAAACAAGTAAAGAAGTCTAAGTTCGAGTAAACCGAACATTAAATACCCAACGGTAGTTTTCATATGATTTTCGAAATATCCCATTTCGGAAGTAAGCGTGGTTGAGAAGCGATTTCGTCCAAGTATAGCAGGTGCTAGTATACCTTGTACCAATTTCATCGTTCTACCGGTGGGCGGTGCCACGCCTACTTTTAAATTTATCAAAAAAATATAATAGAATGACTAGGGGCTCATCCTACCAAACTTTATCATTTTAGCCATTGCCGTTACCGAATTATATCAATTTAGGCGATTTTCGAAGCTTTCGATATCGAAAGTGGGCGTGGTTGGGAAGCGACTTTATCCAATTCAGCGATCCTCACACGCACACTACCAAACTATGCGATTGTGTTGAAGTATGAGAGATTTTCTTGCTACACCCAAAAAAATTCCAAATACCCAATTAACAAAAATTTTGTATAAAAAAAAAATAAATAAAAATTAAAAGGGTATTAGTAAAGTAATAAGGCAAAAAAATGCATTTTTTGAGTGTTTCAACCTTCAAATGGGACTTTTGTGGGCGCGTTTGACCCTGGTAAACATAAGCAAATTTATTATCAAAACTTTTACAAAAGTCCCAATTGAAGGTTGACATAAGCAAATTTATTATCAAAGGTTTTATTGGAATGTCCTTTTTAAAAAAAAATATTCAAAGGTTTCCCCCATTTTTCGCTCACTGTTTTTCGATTCTGTAGCCAATTTTTATTTTTTTGTTCATCTAAACATTTTTTAAGGTCATCATTCAATATTTATCACTACTGTATTGATGGATCACAATGGAATGTTTCATGTTCAATATTTATTGCGTCAGTATTTCAGTGACTTTCATGCTTTTTGGCAAAATTTTGTTTAATAACTGGACCAAGAAGTACCAAATATAGGGCAAATACAGGATATAGACGACATTTTGTGTATTAATTAAAAAAAAAAATATCGGACAGGTGCTCGAAATACAAGACTGTCCCGTATAACACAGGATGGTTGATCACCGTAACTCTATAGAAACTTCATTATATCGTCGGTGATTCTGCAAAACCACCTCACGGACAATATTTGAATGTTTACCGGTCAATTGTGTTATAATTATAAATTTTGGACTTAGGCTCTTTTGACCATTAGCTTTGATGTGCAAATAAAATATTTTATTCCACTTTTCCAACCCAACGTTTCGCTAGACTTCCTAGCATCATCAGGGGTGATATATTTATTTAAAAAACAACAATTGAAAAAATAATAAAAACAATAATAATTGAATGTTTCTTATTGCAGCTTAGCTTATAATAATTGAAAACAATAATAAACACCATATTATTATTATTATTATTTATTATTATTTCATCAATGTAGTACAGGATAAGACAACATATAGTCTTTTAAAAGTACTTCAACTTAGACATTATTTCAAATATATATATAAAATAAAAAAAAAAAGTAGATATAACATTTAACTCGAGAGAGGACTTTACTTCTCAATTGCCTACTCAGTCCAAAGTAGCACTTGTTGGCAAGAGTGATTCTCCGCTGGATTTCTAGACTGATATTATTTTCGGTGTTAATACTGGTTCCCAAATAGACGAAGTCCCTCACAGTTTCAAATTTGTAACTATCATCAGTGACATGGCTGCCAAGGCGCAGGTGCGCCGATTCTTTCTTTGATGACAGCAAATATTTCGTCTTGTCCTCGTTCACGGCAAGACCCACTTTTTTCGCTTCCCTATCCAGTCCAGAGAAGGCAGCGCTTACGGCGCGGTTGTTAAGGCCAATGATATCAATATCATCGCATACGCCAGCAATTGCACGCTCTTGTAAAAGATTGTACCATTGCGGTTTAGCTCTGCTGCTCGAATTATCTTTTCCAGCATCAGATTGAAGAAATCGCACGAAAGGGAGACGCCCTATCTGAAGCTCTGATGGCTCAGAGAGGTCCTTCCCGATTATGACGGAGCTGTTGGTATTGCTCAACGTCATTTGGCAAGCCGTATAAGCTTTGCAGGGAAGTCAAATTCAGACATGGCGGCATACAGGCAACTCCTTTTTGCGCTGTCAAAAGCAGCTTTGAAATCGACAAAGAGATGGTGTGTGTCGATTCTTTTATCATGGGTCTTCTCCAGGATTTGGCGTATCGTGAAAATCTGGTCGATGGTAGACTTACCAGGTCTAAAGCCACACTGATAAGGTCCAATCAGTTTGTCTACGATGGGCTTCAGCCTTTCACACAACACGCTAGAAAGAACCTTATATGCAATATTAAGAAGACTAATTCCGCGGTAGTTGGTGCGGTTAGCGGGATCGCCTTTCTTGTGGATTGGGCAAAGCACACTTAAATTCCAATCCGGAGGCATGCATTCGTCTGACCATATTCTGCATAAGAGCTGATGCATGCTTTTTACCAGCTCTTCGCCTCCGTGTTTGAACAGCTCGGCGGATAGTCCGTCTTTTCCAGGCGCTTTGTTGTTTTTGAGCCGGGATATAGCTATCATCACTTCATCATAGTCAGGTGGTGGGACGACTTTTCCATCGTCAGGGATTGGGGTATCGGGTTCGACGTCTCCCTCGCAATTTAGCAGTGAGGAGAAGTGCTCCCTCCATAATTTAAGTACACTTCGGACGTCGGTTACCAGGTCGCCATTATTGTCCTTACAGGAGCTTGCCCCGGTCTTAAAACCTTCCGTCATCCGCCGGATCTTTTCATAGAATTTTCGGGCATCATTCCTGTCAGCCAGCATCTCAAGCTCCTCACACTCACGCCTTTCGGCCTCACTTTTCTTTTTTCTGAAAAGGCGTCTCTTTTCCTTCTTTGCCTCACGATATTGTTGCCATACACTGCGGGTTGCGCCCGTTCGCAACGTCTCCTTGTAAGCAGCGTCCTTTTTTTCGAGGCAGTTTTGCATTCCTCATCGTACCAGTTGTTCTTGCGGGCTCGCTGGAACCCTATAGTGGCCTCAGCGGCGGTACGCAATGAGTGAGAGATATGCTTCCATTGAACTTTTACTTTTTTAATTAATAACAGAACTTTTTTTTGTCGTTTTAAAAATGTACTGTATTTACGAAAAGTGTCAAATAAAAAGCGAATCCGAACGCTACGTGTCTTGCTGGCTCTGCGATGCGCTTGGTCATATGAAGTGCGCAGGGTTGACAGGTAGGATTGTAGATGCCATAAATGATAACAAGGGTGTTCGTTGGTCATGTGTAAAATGTAGATCAGCTGAAATTGATCTTTTCAAGCTTTTTAGGGAAACTCGAAATGCGTTTTCTGAAATCGGTAAGGAGTTTTCTAAAATTTCCGTGAAATTTGACCATTACGAAAAACTTTTTAGATCATTCAAGTGTTTAGATGGTTCTCCTGTTGTAGAAAAAAACATTTCGAATGATTTAAATAATCGAGAACCTAGTTTGCCTGAGCCCCTGAATTTAAACCCTCCCCAGCTAGGTCTCCAATCGCAAATGTTGGAATTAATCGACTTGGCCTCACCCAGTCCCCAAGCAGTAGTTCCGTCAACTTCCAAAGAAGTAGTTCCGTCCACTTCCAAAGAAGTGGTTCCGTCCACTTCCAAGGAGGTGATTCCGTCCGCTTCCAAAGAAGTGGTTCCATCCGCTTCCAAGGGAGTGGTTCCGTCCACTTTCAAAGAAGTGATTGCGTCGACTTCCAAAGAAGTGGTGCCGCCTACTTCCAAAGGAGTGGGTTCATCCACTTCCTTGGAAGTGGTTCAGTCCACTTCCGAGGCCCCAAATCGAACCCCTGAACAACAAAATATTGCCAATTCAGTTCAACCAACGGCTACTAAGCTGGTTGTGGTTCCACCGCGAAAATCGATATTCGTGTCTAGATTTCAGAAAGACACATACATAAGTTTAAATTTAATTATGAGCGAAAAATTTCTTCATTTAGAATTGATGTTTTTGATGAAGATTACGATGTGATTTTGGATCAGTCGTTCTGGCCCCCTGGTGCTTTTATTCGCGAGTTTTCACCTAAGTCAATTGCGAACGACCCAGATGCTGTACAAATTCCTCGTCAGAATACTGATCCAAAAAACTAATTCTAAATTCTTTCTTGAATATCTATTATCAGAATGTTAGAGGTTTAAATACCAAATTAACTGATTTTTACTTAAAAACGATCAATTGTAACTATAGAATTATTGCTTTCACTGAAACTTGGTTAAAACCACATGTCTTTGATTCCGAAATTTTTTGTGATGGTTATCAGATTTATAGAAACGATCGCTTAGACAGAACCGGGGGCGGGGTCCTATTGGCTGTACATTCTTCAATACCATCTGAAGATGTTAATTTACCTTATATAGAAAACATAGAATTTAAATGCATACGTATAGGAATTGGCACAGACCATATTTATTTAGCTGTTAGTTACATTCCACCGTCACCTGATTTATCAGTGTATATGCACCACATTTTACTTATAAAAACTGTAAGTTCTTTGATTAAGCCCGTGGACTCAGTAGTTGTTTTGGGTGACTTTAACCTGCCACACATCTCGTGGAGAATAATTGATGGCAATATTTTCCCAGTGTCATCTAAGTTGTGTAATGAGTTTTTGGACGAAATGACCAACCTATGTCTTAGTCAGATTAATGTTATTCCGGACAAGTTAGGAAAAGTCTTATACTTGGCCTTTGTTGATGACTTGTCTAAATTCACTGTAAATCGATGTGATCCGTTAGTTCTTCCCGAAGACGCATACCATCCATCTTTTGAAGTAGCCTACGAAATCATAAACTATAATCGCGATTGTATTACGAAACCTTATGACTCTATTAAAACTTTTGATTTCTCTAGAGCCAACTTCAAAAAGATAAATAAAGAACTTTCCAAACTTGTTTGGCCTCATTACAATGAGGATGTCGAGCGAAACTTATCTCAATTCAATAGTACCATATACAGCCTCTTTGAAAAGTTCGTACCAAAGCGCATCTGTTTACGTAATGATGAGCCAATGCAAGTCTGGTGCACTAAAGAACTCAAATCTTTAAAAAATCGAAAGTCACGCTTCTTTAAACTATACAAAAAAACTGGTTTACACTCTGATTATGTACAATACTCTGTTTTGCGCCATAAATATTTAGAATTGAATAAAAAGTGTTACAATGCTTACTTATGTAAAATTAAAAAGAACATTATTTGCAATCCGAAGACATTTTATGGTTTCGTAAACGCTAAACGAGGGTAAAAGGGTTTCCTTCATCTATGAAATTTAAAGATAAAATCTCTAGTGACGACCTAGAGATTGCCAACTTCTTTGCTCAATTCTTCAAGTCCAATTATTCTTCTGGAATAAATTTATCATCTAACGGATACCCTTATTTACCACACTCCATTAACTCAATCCATGTTCCTCATTTAAACCCGGAAGATGTTTTATTACACCTAAAGGCCTTAAAGGAGTCTTTCAAATATGGCCCCGACTTAATCCCGACATGCTTTTTTAAAAAGTGTGCTGAATACATCTACCAGCCCTTAACACAGTTGTTTAATCTGTCTTTACAGTGTGGGATTTTCCCAACTTCATGGAAAGAATCTTTTCTTATACCGCTTTATAAAAGTGGGAGCAGGTCCTGCGTAGAAAATTATCGTGGAATAGCAAAGCTCTCCGCCATTCCCAAGTAATTCGAAGCCATCATTACCAATTATCTAGCATTTTCGATCCCAACACTGATTGCAAGTTCTCAACATGGATTTTGTAAAGGCAAATCAACCATAACTAATTTACTTGAATTCACTACCTACGTCTCGAATGGGTTTAGAAATAATTTAAGCACTGACGTTATATACACCGACTTTAGTAAAGCATTTGACAAAGTTTGCCATGCTTTACTCATACATAAACTTGATCTCATAGGCTTTCAACCTGGTTTTACTCGTTGGATCTCCTACTATCTTTGTGGTAGAACACAACGTGTAATTTTAAAAAATACGTATTCAAATGCCATTGATGTCTCTTCTGGTGTCCCTCAGGGCAGTCACCTTGGCCCGGTTCTGTTTTTGCTATTCATATACGACATGTGTACAACAATAAAGTACTCTAAAATCTTGTTATATGCTGACGATGTGAAACTATTTAAGTCATATGCGTTGACGGAGGAACGTTCTTTGCTTCATACGGACTTAGACCACTTAGTTACTTGGTGCAACGTAAACTATATGCCGCTTAATCTAGCAAAATATAAATTAATGTGTTTCTCTCGTGGAACTCTTCAACCAGCTTCTTATTCGACAAACAATTATACTCTTGAACACGTTAATGTTTTTGTTGACTTGGGTGTGATGATGAACTGTAAACTTAGTTTCAATCCTCATATCGAGGCTACTGCCAATAAGGCCAGAGGTGTTTTAGCCTTCCCACCGAAACGGGTTGTGCGCTGGGTTTGGGACCCGCCACGTAAAAAATCTAGTCCAATGAAAAAATCGAAAAAGCCTCGGATGAGAACCCCCTTTAATGTTGACGACCCGGCAAAACGAAGTAAGGACAATGAGAAGGATATTAGGGCATGTACTTGGAATGTCCGGACCCTTTCTAGGGAGCGTACCGCTGCCCGACTGGTTGATGTCCTCGCGAGCGCAAAGGCTGACATCACCGCCCTGCAGGAAATGCGATGGACGGGGCAAGGAAAGGCGGCCATCGGTCCTTGTGACGTATACTACAGTGGCCAGACACGCGGCAAAGCGCGTGGTGTAGGATTTGTGGTGGGAAAGAGACTTCGCCGCCAAGTACTAGCGTTCACTCCTGTGGACGAGCGTCTCGCTGCGATCCGCATCAAGGCGAGGTTTTTCAACATAACGCTTATCTGCGCCTATGCGCCGACTGAGGAGACGGACGACGCAGAGAAGGACTCCATCTACGATAAACTTGAACAGACTTATGATCGCTGCCCACAGCATGATATCAAAATCGTGCTCGGCGACTTTAATGCCAAGGTGGGCAAAGAAGGAGTCTTTGGTCCTACAGTTGGAAAATTCAGTCTCCACGATATAACATCCCCCAACGGCACTAGGTTGATTGACTTCGCCGCTTCCCGGAATATGGTCATCAGTAGTACCAGGTTCCAGCATAAGCGAATACACCAAGCTACCTGGCTGTCCCCTGATCAAAGAACAAGAAACCAGATTGATCATGTCATGATCGACGGCAGACACAGCTCCACCGTTCTAGACGTGCGTACCCTACGCGGTCCCAATATCGACTCGGACCATTATCTTGTTGCAGCCAAGATACGCACACGCCTCTGTGCAGCGAAGAAAGTACGCACAGTAACGGAAGGAAAGTTTGACGTCGAGAAGCTGCGCGTGACACAGACAGCTGATAATTTCTCCACTCGACTCTCACACCTGCTATCCGAGAGCAATCCTCGACCTAACGATGTAACCGAGCAATGGAAGCATATCTCTCACTCATTACGTACCGCCGCTGAAGCCACTATAGGGTTTCGGCGAGCCCGCAAGAACAACTGGTACGATGAGGAATGCACCACAGCCTCAGACAAAAAGGACGCTGCATACAGGGAGACGTTGCGAACGGGCGCAACCCGCAGTGTATGGCAACGCTATCGTGAGGCGAAGAAGGAAGAGAGACGCCTTTTCAGAAAAAAGAAACGTGAGGCCGAAAGGCGTGAGTGTGAGGAGCTTGAGACGCTGGCTGACAGGAACGATGCCCGAAAATTCTATGAAAAGATCCGGCGGGTGACGGAAGGTTTAAAGACCGGTGCAAGTTCCTGTAAGGACAATAATGGCGACCTGGTAACCGACGTCCAGAGTGTACTTAAATTATGGAGGGAACACTTCTCCTCACTGCTAAACTGCGAGGGAGACGTTGAACCCGATACCCCAATCCCTGACGATGGAAAGGTCGTCCCACCACCTGACTATGAAGAAAAGAGGATAGCTATATCCCGGCTCAAAAACCACAAAGCGCCTGGAAAAGACGGACTACCCGCCGAGCTGGTCAAACACGGAGGCGAAGGGCTGGTAAAAAGCATGCATCAGCTCTTATGCAGAATATGGTCAGACGAGTGCATGCCTCCAGATTGGAATTTAAGTGTGCTCTGCCCAATCCACAAGAAAGGCGATCCCGCTAACCCCACCAACTACCGCGGAATCAGTCTTCTTAATATCGCATATAAGGTTCTTTCTAGCGTATTGTGTGAAAGACTGAAGCCCATCGTGGACAAACTGATTGGACCTTATCAGTGTGGCTTTAGACCTGGTAAGTCTACCATCGACCAGATTTTCACGATACGCCAAATCCTGGAGAAGACCCATGATAAAAGAATCGATACACACCACCTCTTTGTCGATTTTAAAGCCGCTTTTGACAGCGCAAAAAGGAGTTGCCTGTATACCACCATGTCTGAGTTTGACTTCCCTGCAAAGCTTATACGGCTTTGCCAAATGACGCTGAGCAATACCAACAGCTTCGTCAGAATCGGGAAGGACCTCTCTGAGCCATTTGAAACCAAACGAGGCTTCAGACAGGGCGACACCCTTTCGTGCGATTTCTTCAACCTGATGCTGGAGAAGATAATTCGAGCAGCAGAGCTAAACCGCAATGGCACAATCTTCTACAAGAGCGTACAATTGCTGGCGTATGACGATGATATTGATCATTGGCCTTAACAACCGCGCCGTAAGCGCTGCCTTCTCTGGGCTGGATAAAGAAGCGAAAAAAGTGGGTCTTGCGGTGAACGAGGACAAGACGAAGTACCTACTGTCATCAAAGAAAGAATCGGCGCACCTGCGCCTTGGCAGCCAAGTCACCGTTGATGGCTACAAGTTTGAAACGGTGAGAGACTTCGTCTATTTGGGAACCAGCATTAACACCGAAAATAATATCAGTCTAGAAATCCAACGGAGAATCACTCTTGCCAACAAGTGCTACTTTGGACTGAGTAGGCAATTGAGAAGTAAAGTCCTCTCTCGAAGAACAAAGATCACGCTCTATAAGTCTCTCATCATACCAGTCCTGATGTACGGCTCGGAATCATGGACAGTATCCAGAGAAGGTGAGATGGCCCTTGGAGTATTTGAGAGAAAAGTTCTCCGGAAGATCTATGGTCCTTCCCGTGATGCCAACGGCGAGTATCGAAGGAAATTCAACGATGAGCTGTACCAGCTTTACGCAGACCTGACCATAGTTCAGCGGATTAAAGCCCAAAGGCTCCGCTGGCTGGGTCATGTATATGCGAATGGAAAAAGAAGCTCCAGCACAGAAAGTTTTACTATCGACACCCGAATTCGGCAGCAGAGGAAGGGGGAGGCCTCGACTGAGATGGAAACAACAGGTGGAGGATGACTTGTACTCCCTTGGGGTTTCCAATTGGCGTCAGTTATCGCTAAAAAGGAATGACTGGCGTGCTTTGATACGAAACGGCCAAAATCGCCTAGGCGGTTAAGCGTCATTATGACGCAAGCCAAGATTAGATTAGGTTTTAGCCTTCGTGAAAAGGTGGTCAAAAGAATTTAGCGACCCTTATATTACTAAGACCCTTTTTACTACATTAGTTCGACCAATATTAGAATACGGCTCGATTATATGGAATCCGCGTTATCAAATTCATATAGATAAGCTAGAATCTTTTCAAAAACAATTCTTACTTTTTGCATTGAGAGATCTACGATGGGATCCTTCGTGTAACCTTCCTCCTTATATTAATCGCTTGAAACTTATCAATCTCCCTACCCTTGCTAGCCGTAGAGAAATGCTAGGTGTAATATTCATGTGTAAACTCCTAAACGGGTGGATTTCAAGCCCTCCTCTTTTGAACGAAGTTAACTTTAATGTTCCCTCTCGAGCCTTAAGACATTTTAAACCTACTCTTCTGAAGCAATGTAGAACCAACTATCAATTACACGAGCCGTTCCAGTGTTTGTGCGAAAATTATAACTCTCATTCAGACACTTTTGATATTTCGGACTCGCTTTTTATTATTAAAAAAACTATCCTATTCTCTCTTAACAATTGATGTATTTTTATTATCTATTTATTTTCGTATTACACTCAGCTGATGAATTTTTCTCTGTATCTAAGCAGTTTGAGATCTCGACGCTTAACAAACCTCCGCCTTTCAAACACTCGGCAAATTTAATCCGCGCGTTATGCGGATGCGCCCCTCGTGTCGGTCGGGCGGGATGGTGGGTAAAATGCGTTGGGCATATATATATATATTGCTCGGTTACATCGTTAGGTCGGGGATTGCCCTCTGCTCAGCTGTCTGTGTCACGCGCAACTTCTCGACGTCAAACTTTCCTTCCGTTACTGTGCGCACTTTCTTCGTTGCACAGAGGCGTGTGCGTATCTTGGCTGCGACAAGATAATGGTCAGAGTCAATATTGGGACCACGCAGTGTACGCACGTCCAGAACGGTGGAGCTATGTCTGCCGTCAATCAAGACATGATCAATCTGGTTTCTAGTTCTTTGATCAGGGGACAGCCATGTGGCTTGGTGTATTCGCTTATGCTGGAACCTGGTACTACTGATGACCATATTGCGAGCAGCGGCGAAGTCAATCAACCTAGTGCCGTTGGGGGATGTTATATCGTGGAGACTGAATTTTCCAACTGTAGGACCAAAGACTCCTTCGCCGAGCACGATTTTGTTATCATGCTGGGGGCAGCGATCATAAGTCTGTTCAAGTTTATCGTAGAAGGAGTCCTTCTCTGCGTCGTCCGTCTCCTCAGTCGGCGCATAGGCGCAGATAAATGTTATGTTGAAAAACCTCGCCTTGATGCGGATCGCAGCGACACGCTCGTCCACAGGAGTGAACGCTAATACTTGGCGGCGAAGTCTCTTTCCCACCACGAATCCTACACCACGCGCTTTGCCGCGTGTCTGGCCACTGTAGTATACGTCACAAGGACCGATGGCCGTCTTTCCTTGCCCCGTCCATCGCATTTCCTGCAGGGCGGTGATGTCGGCCTTTGCGCCTACGAGGACATCAACCAGTCGGGCAACGGCACCGTCCCTTGAAAGGGTCCGGACATTCCCGGTACATGCCCTAATATCCAAATCATTATGCCTTATTCGTTTTGCCGGGTCGTCAACATTAAAGGGGGTTCTCATTCCAGGCTTTGATTTTGTTTTCATTGGAATTAAGTTTTTTACGTGGCGGGTCCCAAACCCAGCGCACAACCCGTTTCGGGGTTTTTGGAAAATATTTACACATTTATATAGCGAGCCGCTTGCTTCAAGACAGACGCCCGCTTGCAGCCGCACCTCATGGTGAACAGACGCTACGCAAAAACCTCGGTGAGCCCTTAAACCAAGTATGTCAGAGAGGCCCCACCGGGGCTCCCTCTCTTTCTGCCGCGAGCCTAGGTAGCTCCCGTTGCCCAGAGTGCACGAACGAGAACGCAAGAGTCGGGATTGAACAAGGTCACTTAGCAACCACACTCCATTACACTCCCATATATATCATATATGCATCAGAATCATACCAGTCGGCAGACTAGTTCATATATGCATCAGAATCATACCTGTTGACAGACTACTTCTTATATGCATCAGAATCATACCAGTTGACAGACTAGTTCATTAATGCATCAGAATCATACCAATTAACAGACTAGTTAAAAAAATCATCGGAATCATACCAGTTGTCATACTAGTTCATATATGCGTCAGAATCATACCAGTTGATATAGTAGTTCATTTATGCATCAGAATCATACCAGTTGGTTAGTATCAGTTGACATACTAGTTAAAATTTGCATCAGAAATATACCATTTGACATACTAGTTCATATATGAATCAGAATCTTACCAGTTGACATACTAGTTCATATATACATCAGAATCATACCGGTTGACATACTGCTCAGTCTATGCGGCAGGAAATACTAATCATTATGCCCATTCAGATCGTACCACTTGTCATACTAGTCCACGAATTTGACATTCATTCCAGTTGGTATACTAGTCGGTCTATGCACCAGTATCATAGTCAGCCTCTATATCAGCAATATACCAGTTTATGCTTTAGAAAGCAGCGACTATTTGTATTTACCCAAACACGAAAAAGCATCTGTGAATTACAAGGTAAAAAAGAAGCAGTTACAAGAGAAAAAGAAAAGCAATTGTCCTCTTCTGCATCAGCACCATACCATTTAGTATACTAGCAGCCTCTGCATCAGCATTATACCAGTTGATATACTAGTTCATACACAGCCAAAAATGAGGTAAAGGCTCTGAGTTCGATTCTCGGTAAAGTTAACACAAGTTTCTTTTTTTCTTTATTTTTTAAATTATGTTGTTTATTGTATTTTTAATTTAATTATTGAATTCAACTTGCAATGGCTCCTTTCAAATTCCGCGTTCGTCAAGTTTGATTATATAGGTGAAGGTCCAATAGCATTCAACTTTGTAGGATCCACTTTCATACAAAGTTTTTTAAACGTAAGGCGAAGCGAAATTTTTGCAAATGCTCGAAAACGAGGCGCGCATTTGTCAAAGTTTTATGTAATTGGGGCTTTGGGGTTGGATTTTTAGGTAAGGTAAATTAAGGTTACTTAAGGTTAAGTTAGTCGTCCACTGCGGAGTTCCGGTCCCACATATGATATATAGATAAAAGTAAGTCTTATTTTTACATCAAAAAGAGTCAAAGTAAGACTGCTTTCATGCTGGGCCATACACTCGAGTTAAAGGAGCATTGTTAGAGTTAATTTATATTGTTGTTGTCAATATACTCAAGTTTATGCCGCAACGTAAAAAAAAATGGCGGTTATATACCAACAGGTTGTCATAACCTCTAACGAGACTTTTGCCGAAATTCTCTTCCAACTTATAGTGTGCTGTTTTGATTTTTTCCCTTTGAGTTGGCGGGACCTAGTTTTTTTTGTTAATTTAAAAATCTGTGACTGTTCAAACAGTTGAATGCAATTAGGTTAGGTTAGGTTCAAGTGGCTGCAGCAGAGGCACACTTAGGCCAGTTTTGAAAAGCCCGTTGTGATACCACCAACACTAGGAAAGTCAGTCCCTGGACCCGGCCATTTGGAAAATCCCAGCGGTCTGGTTTAGGCTATCCAGGAAGGGAACTCCCAAAAAGGCGTTCCCGCGCCGCTTAAGGCCGGGCAGTTGCAGATGAGGTGCTTCACCGTTTCCTCTTCCTCATCATCTTTGCAGCTCCTACAGCATCGTCGATAGGGCACCCCTTCTGCGTGCCTACCAATAAGGCAGTGCCCAGTTAGAACACCTATTAATATTGAGATTTCTCTCCTTCTTAGGGCGTGAATGCCTCTAGATCTTTTATGATCCCATTTCGGCCAGGTTTGTTTGGATGACCGGCAACTTGGGGATTGTTGCCACCTTTCGTTGGCTTGGAGTACACACTCCGTCAAGCCAACGAAAGGTAGCAACAATCCTCAGAGTGCCGGACATCCAAACAAACCTGGCCAAAATGGGATCATAAAAGATCAAGAGGGATCATAAAAGATCTGAATGCAGTTACTTCAACAAAAAATACCGTTCAAACAACCAAAATTTGGTCAACTTCAGGATAACAGCGGTGTAATAAGGCCTTATAACAATAATGTAGTATGAAATGGAATTTTTCTTATTAGTATTTTTCTAAAATAGATTAGACTTTTTCTGACTACACCTTTTTCAGTTTATATTCAGAAAGTAACAATTTATATTTAGAAAATTACAATTCATATTCAGAATTTCCATTTGATTTTCAGAGAAACACAATTGATATTCAGAAAACTTTCTGAATATAAACTGAAAAAGGTGTAGTATGATTTCAACCCGAGTTTCATACATACTTGCATACTAGTACGAACCAGGATTTTTCTGACTAGTATGATTTCGCCCAGCAAATTATAGTTGTATACTAGTATGTTTTCTGATTAGATTGGCATTGATTGGTTTAAGGGTAATCAGCAAAGAACTAGTATAAAAACATCCATAAAATGTATAGTAAACGAGCTAGGTGTCTGCTGAGTAGTTTGGAATTGATTAGTTTGAAGGTAGTCAGAAATTAACTAGTATGAATACACCACAAAATTTTTAGGCGTAGAACTATAATGTTGCTGAGTAGTTTGGCATTGACTGGTTTAAAGCTAATCAGAAATGAACTAGTATAAATACACCACAAAATGTATAGTCAATGAACTATATTCTTTGCTGAGTAGTTCGACATTGACTGGTTTAAAGGTGATCAGAAATGAACTGGTATGAATACACCACAAAATGTATAGTCAATGAACTATATTGCTTGCTGAGTAGTTTGGCCCTGACTGGTTTGAAGCTAATCAGCAATGAACTAGTATAAATACACCATAAAATGTATAGTCAATGAACTATATTGTTTGCTGAGTAGTTTGGCATTGACTGCTTTAACGCTAATCAGCAATGAACTAGTATGCATACGCCACAAAATGTATAGTCAATGAACTAAAATTGTCGCTGAGTAGTTTGGCATTGACTGCTTTTAAAACTAATCAATAATGAACTGGTATGCATATGCCACAAAATGGTTAGTCAATGAACTATTATGTTTGCTGAGTAGTTCGGAATTTGACTGCAGGGACTTATCGACAAATTTACGTATGTACGTGTAAACATTAAAACACAAATAACAACACTTACACAGTATGCTGTCTTAGATCTAAAACTTAAAAAATAGTACCATCATTACTTGGTATCATCGTCATACTAAATTATAGTTATAATCTAATATGTAAGCGGGTCCAATATTTTGTGTATCTTCTCTTTTGTTTACTGTACTTTCTCTTCTTTCTAATATTCTTAAACTCTCCAGTGTATATCGTGCTCTTCCGTATATGTTGCGGTCTATTATTTTTGCATTTTCTATATCAGCTGTATGCCCACTTGTTATGATGTGTTGTGATAAGGCAGTTGAGTTTCTCATTTTTTGTATGTCGCTTTCGTGCTCTTTTAATCTCACACCCAAATTACGTTTCGTGGTACCAATATATACCCTGTTGCAGGTTTCATTTTCTTTGCCCTGACACGTTACTTCATATATAACATTATGCTGTTCAAGTTTATTTATCGGGCTTTTTGTACGTGTGAATATATTAGCTAATGTAGAATTTGATTTGTAAGCTAGTGCTATGTTTGGGTTATTTTTGGTTACCGCTTTGCCGATGCTTTGAGAGAATGGAATGTATGTTACACCGAAATATTGTTTTATTTGATTTTCGCTATTTGTTGTTGTTTGGACTTGTCTATTGCGTGTTTCTCTTATTCCTTCCCTGCAGTCAAATTCCGAACTACTCAGCAAACATACTAGTTCATTGACTAACCATTTTGTGGCTTAGGCATACCAGTTCATTGTTGAATAGTTTTAAAACCAGTCAATGCCAAACTACTCAGCGAAAATTCTAGTTCATTGACTATACATTTTGTGGTGTATTTATACTAGTTCATTGCTGGTTAGCTTCCAACCAGTCAAGGCCAAACTACTCAGCAAACAATATAGTTCAATGACTATACATTTTGTGGTGTATTCATACTAGTTCACTTCTGATCACCTTTAAACCAGTCAATGTCGATCTACTCAGCAAACAATATAGTTCATTGACTATGCATTTTGTGGCATATGCATACCAGTTCATTGTTGATTAGCTTTAAACCATTCAATGCCAAACTACTCAGCGAAAATTCTAGTTCATTGACTATGCATTTTGTGGTGTATTCATACTAGTTCATTTCTGATTTCCTTTAAGCCAGTCATTGCCAAACTACTCGGCAAACAATGTAGTTCATTGATTGTACATTTTGTGGTTTATTCATACTAGTTCATTTCTGCTTAGCTTTAAACCAGTCAATGCCAAACTACTCAGCAACGTTATAGTTCTACGCCTAAACATTTTGTGGTGTATTCATACCAGTTAATTTCTGAATACCTTCAAACTAATCAATTCCAAACTACTCAGCAGACACCTAGCTCGTTTACTATACATTTTATGGATGTTTTTATACTAGTTCTTTGCTGATTACCCTTAAACCAATAAATGCCAATCTAATCAGAAAACATACTAGTATACAACTATAATTTGCTGGGCGAAATCATACTAGTCACAAAAATCCTGGTTCGTACTAGTATGCAAGTATGTATGAATCTCGGGTTGAAATTATACTACATCTTTTTCAGTTTATATTCAGAAAGTTTTCTGAATATCAATTGTAATTTTCTGAATGTCAATTGTATTTTTCTGAATATCAAATGGAAATCCTGAATATGAATTGTAATTTTCTAAATATAAATTGTTACTTTCTGAATATAAACTGAAAAGGTGTAGTCAGAAAAAGCCTAATCTATTTTAGAAAAATACTAATTACTTAGAAAAATTCCATTTCATACTACATTATTATTATAAGGCCTTATTACACCGCAACCATTAGTACGATCTATTGTAGTACATGGTACTATGCAAACATTATTTGAAATTTTAGGTTTGCTTCTTTTTTTCTCTTGTAATTCACAGATGCTTTTTCGTGTTTGGCTAAATACAAATATGATGCTGATGTATATATGATCTAGTATGTCAACTGCTATATTTCTTGTGTACTTATATACACAGAAAAAAGGCACTGGTAAAATCTACAATCTCGTGCTGTTATCCTGAATTTGACCAAATTTTGGTTGTTTGAACGGTATTTTTTGTTGAAGTAACTGTATTCAGATCTTTTATGATCCCTCTAGATCTTTTATAATCCCATTTTGGCCAGGTTTGTTTGGATGTCCGGCACCCTTGGGATTGTTGCTACCTTTCGTTGGCATGACGGAGTGTGTACTCCAAGCCAACGAAATGTGGCAACAATCCCCAAGGTACCGGACATCCAAACAAACCTGGCCTAAGAAGGAGAGAAATCTCCATATTAATAGGTGTTCTAACTGGGCACTGCCTTATTGGTAGGCATGCAGAAGGTGTGCCCTACCGACGATGCTGTAGGAGCTGCAAAGATGATGAGGAAGAGGAAACGGTGAAGCACCTCATCTGCAACTGCCCGGTCTTAAGCGGCGCGAGAACGCGCTTTTTGGGAGTTCCCTTCGTGGATAGCCTAAACCAGACCGCTGAACTGGGCATAAAGGACTTGATGGCCTTCATAAAGTCATCTAAGTGGTTCGAGGAGGAGTAACGGTGTCGGTTTAGGAGTGTCAGTCCCGGGATACTACTATGTGGAAAATCCCAACAAAAATCAAAGCAGCACACTATAAGTTGGAAGAGAAGTTCGGCAAAAGTCGCGTTAGTGGTTATGACAACCTGTTGGTATATAACCGCCATTTTTTTTACGTTGCGGCATAAACTTGAGTATATTGACAACAACAATATAAATTGACTCTAACAATGCTCCTTTAACTCGAGTGTATGGCCCAGCATGAAAGCAGTCTTACTTTGACTCTTTTTGATGTAAAAATAAGACTTACTTTTATCTATATATACATAAGTGGGACCGGAACTGCGCAGTGGACGACAAACTTAACCTTGAGTAACCTTAATTTACCCTACCTAAAAATACAACACCAAAGCCCCAATTACATAAAACTTTGACAAATGCGCGCCTCGTTTTTGAGCATTTGCAAAAATTTCGCTTCGCTTTACGTTTAAAAAATTTTGAATGAAAGTGGATCCTACAAAGTTGAATACAATTGGGCCTTCACCTATATAATCAAACTTGACGAACGCGGAGTTTGAAAGGAGCCATTGCAAGTTGAATTCAATAATCTATATATTAATAGGCTAACACTCTCCCCATACAAACAGTC
Source organism: Campiglossa producta (assembly GCA_964058755.1). Lineage (NCBI taxonomy): Eukaryota > Metazoa > Arthropoda > Insecta > Diptera > Tephritidae > Campiglossa > Campiglossa producta. The sequence goes on from CAXKVI010000001.1 coordinate 65,469,027, forward strand.
ATAACCCTATTTCGTATAGTATTTATGGATAGATCTCTATAAAATTTATATTGGAAACTTAGAATGGACTAATCTGGTGTCTCACCAAAAAAAATTTTGAAAATTATTTTTAGTTTATTTGTTATTAAACAAAAAGAGGTCTCCAAACTCTCCAGCTATTTTGTTATCTCCACATTCTGTTATACCCGAACTATACATCACTATTCAGCACTCTTATAAAACTCCCAAAGCCACAACCATCCGCTCATTCCCTTACACACACACGTACATATCTATGCAATGATCCAGCAGTTGCCACTTGCTTTTATTTTTGTGCCAAAAAAGAAACAACAAAATGTACCACATCATATCATCTTCGGCATCTAAACAACATTTGTAAGCTAAGAAATCCAGCTTCACTTCTGGCTTTATATATTTAACTTTTTGCCTATTGGTAAAGTTTATTTTTTTAACGATATGATTTTGTAAGAAAATTCCACAATGTTAAGATCGAAATTTAAATATCGTACGGACTTTAACTAAAGAACAATTTTACATGACACTAATGCTGATTTCTTTGAACATGTTTACACCCTTGCACAGAATAAGTGTGATAAAAGTGTACCCGTTCTACATGAAACTGCTATATCGATAAAACGAACAAAAAACATTGCCCGTTTGCTATGCTATGTGCATGAATAATTAGGTTTCGCTTATCAACCATATTCAATTGTTATTGCAAAATCCAATTTTTTTTTCACCAAATTTATCTGTCAAATAAAATTTTCGTCAGCTGATTTTCAGTGCAACCAACTACCCTGTCAAAGCTTCAGAGGGTAAAAAGTGTGAATTTTTTAGGAAATGAAAACTTATTCTGTTTGACGTTTTACCTTCATTTTGCAAACGAAAACGGAAAATTGAAGAGTGTAAAAAATGCATTTTTTGATGAAACGAAATCACCACTCTACTCTACTTTTTTTTTTACGAAAAACACAATTTTGGGTATTTGTTTCCTTTAGGGATCAATCGCTAATAAATTAGCTGAAATTATGGGAGATAGCTCAAAAGACAGGTTTTGGCCTCAGTATCAGGAGTCCGGAAGCGCTTTTTTAATTTTATGTTTCTATGGAAAGTTATGGTCAAAAAATCGAAAAATGATCCACGGCACGCATTTTTTCGCACGTTTTTAGGTACAGCCTAATAAAATTGCAACAACCACATGAAAACTTGCCACTTTGATTGCAAATACCTCTTCAGAGAAGCAAAATATTAGAGGCCAAACCCTGTCTTTTGAGATATTTCACATAATTTTAGCTAATTTATTAGCAGTTGACACCTAAAGGAAACAAATACCCATTTTTACATTGATTATTTGATGTTCTAAGCTTTTCTCGATTTTTTTAAAGTTTAATTCACTTATGAAATTTTTAGGGGGTTAAATATTTGAAAAGTATATTTTCTAAGCAGAAAATATATTTTTCATATAGTTGAAGATTGCCCAGAAAAATATCCCCAATCGTCTCATTTAAAGCAAAGCTGTAATTAGACGCTGGCAAGTATAAGTCTGTGGTCAGAAGCATAAACAGCCTAGGTCGACTTAAGAAATTAGACCAGATGAAATTTTTGCTGGCGAATTTTTGTAACAAAACTGTTTTATAACTAAGGCAAACGTATTGGATTTAATTGTTTGTAAAGAAAGTAAAAAAAGACCAATAAAAGTCTTGAAAAATGTCTCTATGTTGCTATTCAAAATCACCAGCAAAAATTTCAACTGGTCTAATTTCTTAAGTCGACTTAGGCTGTTATTTCTTATGACCACAGAAGTATAATTGACAGAACTCAGATTTTTTTTCAATTTTCCTTGCTTAAAAAATAAAATAAAAACGAAAAATTCAAAAAAAAAGAAACAGTTTTCAATTTTTGCTTCCACCGAGAATCGAATATATGTAGGTGTCCTGCAAGTAGTAAACATTTATACCCATTCTGGTATGAAAAGTGTACACTTAGTCTCTTCATAGGACATGCTCGAACAAATGTGAACAATTTATTCCATCTAAAAGAGACTAAAAAAAGTAGTAGTCTACTTTTCCTCTGGATTGATCCCGGACTAATCTATTTTTTGCAGGGAAATACCATACGAACTTTTACTAATGCACCTTTTTACATAAGTAACTCCACTTTTTTTGTATGAAACCACATTTTTTACTTTGATAATTTAATGTGCTAAGCTTTTTCGATTTTTAAATAGTTTTTTTACTTATGAAATTTTTAGAGAAATAAAATATTGGAAAAGTATATCTTACAAGCAGAAAATGTATTTTTCATACAAAAAAGTGAAGTTAGTTATATAGAATTAAAAATTTTGTTCGCAGCACCAGAATTGTAATTTTCAAAAAAAAGCTTTAAAAAAATTTGTTTAAAAGAAAAAACATTTAAATATGCTGCACCACCCTAATGTGCGGATTCTTTGCATGGTATTACTCAAATCAAATGTTTAAATTCCCAAACATCATATATATATATATATGTATGCGTGAAGCAAGAATAAAAAACGGTACCTTGCAAATTGCACAATCATCGAAACTCCGACAAACACTCCCCGCAAAAACTCTGCGCTTCGAAAACCGCTCCCACCCTTTTTCGCGCTCCTTACTCTCACATGAACGTACATAAGTATACAGCGATCCAGGCAGCTGCCACTTGCCTTCATTTTTGTGCCAAAAAAAAAACAAAGTGTAGCAAATCAAATAAATATCATTGCATCCTCGCCATCTTCACACCATCATCATTCACATAATCACATATGTATACCTACGGTGACCATCCGTTCTGTTTTTGGCAGAACAGTTCTGTTTTTAAGGAGCGTGTTCTGCGTATTTTTTTTCTTAGGAAAATAACAGATATGTTCTGTTTTTAAGCAAATGTTCTGTTTTTGTTCTGCTTTTCTGTACCAGCAACCTTTTCAACAAATCGTCGCTCGGCGCGCAATACCACGTATTTGCAAAAGGCCATACGGCGTATGTACCGAAACTTGCTAAATAGAGATTTCGTTACCCTGACTAGGACTCATCGGTCTTAATGTACTTACGTTAAAATTCCGCCGTTTTTTACGTCATGAAAAACGGGAACACTTTTTTATTCAAAACATTGAAAGTGTAACCTTAAATAATTTATAGGCGGGTAGAGAAATTTCACGTGAAGAAAAGGCCAACCCATCCAGCAGAGCAACGTACGTTTTACCGATCGTATATTTTTCCATCGTATTCGTATCCGAAAACGGTTCGGAAACTTTACTGTTGCGCTGGATTTACTGTTGGTTCGCTTTTCCACAATTTTTCGTATCCGAAAACGGTTTGGATACTATACTGATAAAAACAGTGATCCCAAAAACACCAAAAAATTATCCCAAAAACATCAGAAATCGTTTCAGAAAACGTGTAAAAAACACATAAAAACTGACGCATATAATTTTTAGGAAGTTTTTTGTACTTTTACAGACATACGTTTCGTTCGCAAAATTTAGTGGAAAAAAGGATCGGGAAAAGTACTTTAAATGGAGCATAAAAACGGAAAAATATATAGTTTTTGCCAGATTTTTTTCAATTTTCAGATGCGCTTAGGGAAATTTTGGTGGGTGGAAAGTTTTAAGTAAAATGAGTTCTGTTTTTTTAAAAACAAATTATGGTCACCGTATGTATACCCGTTCTACATGATCCAAGGTTTTTCGCAGAGCACTTCTTTATTTAGTTTTTTGTCCATTAAAAAGTTTATATTTTTAACGATAAGGTTTTTTTAAAAGTAAAATTCCACAAGGTTACGATAAAAAAAGTACCATTATATATCGAAATATTATAAGCCCATACCGGGTTTTTGTGCAATTTAAATTAAAAACTTATTTTTTATGTAACAAAAATGTAAGTTTAATATAATTTGTAATAGTAAGTGTCTGCTGTACCTTAGACATACACAAATAAATAAAAAAATAAAATAAAATCTGTTGTAGATATATCCTAATGTTTTGTCGTCAGCTTTTCTGTTGTACTGCTTTGCTGCACCACGCTAATGTGAAGATTGTGTGTATGGTATCACTTAATCCAAATTTGCATTTGTCACGAGGGAGTCACTTACTTGGTTTTGTTGTGAACGGGGAATATGTACATATATTAAGAGAGAGTTGAAGAAAATTTAAGATGGTCGAATTTCGACCACGGGCGATCCTAGTTAAATTAAAAATACAATAAACAACATAATTTAAAAAATATAGAAAAAAAAACTTGTGTCAACTTTACCGAGAATCGAACTCAGAGCCTTTAGCTCATTTTTGGCTGTGTATGAACTAGTATATAAACTGGTATAATGCTGATGCAGAGGCTGACTAGTATACCAATTGGTATGGTGCTGATGCAGAAGAGGACAATTGCTTTTCTTTTTCTCTTGTAACTGCTTCTTTTTTATCTTGTAATTCACAGATGCTTATTCGTGTTTGGGTAAATACAAATAGTCGCTGCTTTCTAAAGAATAAACTCGTACTAGGATCGCCCGTGGTCGAAATTCGACCATCTTAAATTTTCTTCAACTCTCTCTTAATATATGTACATATTCCCCGTTCACAACAAAACCAAGTAAGTGACTCCCTCGTGACAAATGCAAATTTGGATT